>JAZAVK010000104.1:0-155239 GCA_037954305.1 Neonectria magnoliae | reverse complement strand
AAGATCTATAAAGCCCTTTAAAAGATTAGGTTATAGAAAGCCCTAGGTAAGGATAGTATCCTTACTAGGTTCCTAAAGGTATATAGTAAGCTACTTATACTTATAATTACTAAGATAGTAAATACTAATATTATAATAGGCTACTTCTTACTTTACTTCTATACTATAATTATTATAGTTATCCTAAAGGTAAATAAGACTCTAGCTAAATAATAAACTATATTAGGATAGTAATTAATATTCTTACTTAATATTATTAGAAAAATTATTAAGACTATTATTAGCTAATATATTATAATTATAATAGAATTAAAAGGGCTTTTACTTATAGGATAGATAGGTAATTAGCTAAAGAGGTCTATTAAGCTTACCCTTATTATTATTATTAAAGCTATATATATAGCCTAAGCTTAGTATAATCTTAGCTCTCTCCTCTAACTTAACTTTATAAAGGCCTTTAATACTATTAATTACTAATAACTTATTATAGCCCTATAATAACTAAGCTTTCCTAGATAGCTTTTTATATAGCTTACTAGCTATCTTATAGTATAAATAGTATATCTTTACTTTAATAGCTAACTTTCTAACTCTATTAAGGTCTAAGCTAATATCCTTTAAGGATTCTCTCTATTATCTATACTATTTATCCTCTTTATTTCTAGTCTCTATAAAGCCCTTAAGAATATACTTAGGATAATAGTTATTAGATTTATTAATAATACTAACCTATTAATATTTAGATATAATATAGAAAAGACCTAAGCCTAACTTAAAACTACTTAGGATATCTATAATAACTAAGCCTAAATAAATAGAATAACCTAGGAACTAGATAAAGTAAAGCTTCTATACTTTACTTAAAAATATACTATAGACTAAACTTAGGCTTAACTTAGAGATCTAATAATAGTACTTATTAAGTTATATAGATTCTTTAGACTCTTCCTTTACTATAAATTCTTTTAGGGACTATATATAGATACCCTTAAGAGAAAGCTTAAATACTAATAGTAGGCTCTTATTATAATTACTATAAGTATATAGAGGGTTAATCTTAAAGTAGTAAGATTAATCTATATATAAGTTATCTATTTAATTATTATCTATAGTATAGGAGTATACTATACCTTAACTATCCCTAGAAAAAAGCCCTAAGGTATTATATAAGTACTTATACTAGAATAGACCTAAAGCCTATATATAATTATAAGAGTATATAAAGCTATACTAGCTTACCTTCTAAAGATAAAACTAGCTATCCTCTTCCTTAATATCTATCTTAATAAATTAGCTACTTAATTCTATAGCTATATAAAAAGGTAGAATATAATTTTATTTATAAGGTTTATTACTATAGTAGCTATAAGGTAGATCTACTATAAATAATAATAAGAACCCTAGTAATAATTACTATAAGAAGTTAAGGATTAGCTAAGAAGCTAGCTTCTATATATAAAGTAAGTACTAACTCTTACTAAAATTAAGACCTATACTTAATCTAAGTAAACTATATATTAGACCTAACTCTAAGATATAGTAAGAGAGTACTATAGGATAAATTATCTTAAGTTAGTAAAAGCTTACCTTCCTTCTAATAATAAAAAGATATTATATTTATACTAAGATCTTAATAAGTACTAAAGCTTAATACTTATATAGCTAAGAACTAGGAAAATTAATTTAAGAAGCTTTCTTTTCTCTTAATATATACTTAATATACCCTTATTACTTTATCTATATAGAAATAGTAAAGAAATACCTAAATATATTATTATTTTCTACTAAAGATTTACTAAAAAACATAGCCTTCTTATAAACCTATTATAAGATCTATATAAACTTAGGTAGTAACTATTAAACTATAAAATAGCCTAATTAATTATCTATTAGTTCCTTTACTTATACTTTATCCTATACTATAAGCTTACCTTCTAAATCTATAGTAATTATAATTATAAAGTAAAAGTAAAGTATAAGCTTAAGGAATATATAGCTTAAGCTTATAGGTACTAGCTAAACCTATAGTATACCTATACTAAGTACTTCTTACCCTCCCTTAGGGAAAAATAAAATATACCTAGAAAAAAGCTATAAAGAGTAAAAAAACTAGCCTATACTAAACTATAGATATACCCTAATCCTATACCTTCCTTTCCTACCCTCTAACCTTACTCTTAATCCTATTTCTCCTAATTATCCTTCTTACTAGATTCCCTAAATTCTAAGGACTTAGTTAACTTAAGGATACTACCTAGGTAAGTAAGAGCTAGTCCTAATATACCTTTAAAGCGCTTAAGTACCTTAGCGATATAGTTAACCCTACTAATTAATTTATTAAGCTAATTAATTAATAGGCTTATAGTTACTACTATAGGTATAATATAAAGTTACTTAGGGGCTTAGCTCTTAGCCCTTAAGGTAGTATCCTTAAGCTTCTTAAGCTCCTTCTATACCTTAGTTAGTATTATATAATATTATATATTAAAATTAACTTATACTTATAGTATTAATACCTTTCTTACGTAGGAAAGCTATTACTAGAGCTTAGGTAGCTATAATAATAGTAAATAGTAGAGGCTTATAGATCTTATATATATATATATAAGCTATATAGCTACTTATTATTATATTAGCTTAGTTTTAGTAGAGACCTATAGTACTATTTTTACCTATTTATATAATATATATAGAATAGGAAATATTCTATACTACCCTTATAGCTATAGTTATAGGGATAGTAATAGGAGCTTTACTAAGAGACTTATTCCCTAAAGTAGCTATACTCTCTACCCTAGCTTTTTTCTTTACCTACTAGGGATTAGTATAGTTATATATTAGGACTATATTAAGAGAAGCTTATTAGTATTACTAATATTATTATTATTAGTATTTACTTATAAAAGACTATAGTAAAGCTATAATATTAGTAATACTAAACTAAGTAAATATATATATTAGTAATCCTAAAAGAGAAAAGGATATTAGCTTAGTAATTAAGACTTATAGCTACTATAGGTATAGCTAGGATTTAAGATAAGGAGATTTATAGAAGTTATTAAAGAAAGAAAAGAGAAAGGAAGGTATTATAAGCTAAGTAAAAGGATTAAATACTAAAATCTAGAGTAATAGCTAGTAGCTATTAATAGCTATAAAGCCTTAGGCTTATACTAACTACTAGCTACTAATAGCTAAGTACTAAATAACTAACCTACTAATAGCTAAATCTACTTACTTAAAACCTAGATCTCTAGCTACTAACTATTAGTAGCTTAGCGCTATATAGCTAACCTATTATTAACTAAATCTACCTAACTATAATTATAACTATATAGAGGTCCTATACCTTAGCTATTAATATACTTCTACTATATAATTATTATAAGCCCGCTCTAAGTAACTTTTTCCTTTCTTTTTATCCCTTATTAAGGTTTTTTTTCCCTAACTATAGGGAACTAAGATAATTCTAGTCCTAGTATAAAGGACTATTTACTTATGTATAGCGATAGTATAAGGGGCTTAACCTAGGCCTACTATAGATAGGATATAGGTTTTTATCTACTTAGTTTTTCCTATATCTATATAGAGTAAAAGTACTATCTACCTTCTAGGTCTATAGTATATAAATATAATAATAAATATTATTATTATTATTATTATTATTATTATTATTATTATTATTATTATTATTATTATTATTATTATTATTATTATTATTAAACCTTTTTATAAATTTCTAGTTTTTACTTACTATACTACTAACCTACCTTTAAAATACATTCTAATACTAGATTTAAAATCCTTATATATATATTATTTAAGATTTAATAGTATATTAGGGCTATAGTAATAGTATTAATATACTACTAATAACTATTAACTTAGGGGTATATAGCCTTAACTAAAGCTAATATAACCCCTTAGTAGGAATTAGCTAATATATACTAAGTAAAAGTAATAAACCTAATATAGAAACTAATAAAATATTAGTTAATAACCTAGAAAGTAAAGTATATAATACTATTACTAGAATTATCCCTCCTAATCTTCTTAAATAAGTCTAAAGTATTATCTAATCCTATAGTATTATATATAAGATATAGATATATACCTCTTGCGAAAAGGATACCTTATATAATCTAAAAGTAAGCCTTAAAGAATAAATTACCTTAAATATTACTAATACCCTTACTTTAGTTATTAAGATAGCCCTTACTAAAACTAATAACTATAAAAGAAATTAACTATTATATATATTAATTATAGTATAAAACCTTATAATCCTAAACTATAAAGGCTTTAAATAAATAACCTAAAGTTATATTAAATATAAAGTTACTATCTAAATTAAAAACGCTCCTTCTAATATTAGTAACTAAACCTTAAAAGATATTATAGTAGTAGTAAACTAAGCTTATAGTAACTTTAGTATTATTATAGTATAAAAGCTCCTTAGTAGTAATATAGTCCTTACTTTCCTTACTACTAATAAAGTATAAGCCTACTATACTAAGGATTAGGTTACTAAAGCCTTTAGTAATAATATAGCCTTATCCCCCCTAACCTTTATAGTAATAGTAAAGAGAATCTAACTTATATCTATTCTAAATAATACTAATAAGCTTATTAAAAAAATTACTAAATCTAACTAACTAAAGATCCTTTAAGTAAAAAAATAAAAGACTAGCTATCCTAGCCCTAAAGTAAAGATAAACCTAATCCTATATATTAGCTTTATTAAGAAGGTAAACTATCTTTATAATAATAGCCTATTGCTTAATATATAGCTATATAATTATAAACCCTTTAATAAAGGACTTTATCTTACTTAATACTATAATTACTTTAAATTTAGATACCTAGCTTAGAATTATAAGTTAGCTTTTATCTATAGGTAATATAAGAGTACTATATACTCTAATAGAAAAAAATACCTAATTAAGTAAGGAGAGATTCTACTAAACTATATTCTATATAAAGGTAAATATATAGCTTAGAGCTATAATTACTCTATTATAACCTTATACTAAGTATATACTAAGGAAGGCTACTTAAATAGATTACTTTACTTCTAAGATTATATAGTAATTAAAGTACTTATATCCTAAAGCCTCTTACCCTCCCTTCTATTAGCTTAACTACTTAGAAGCTTCTTATTAAGAAAGCTTAGAAGGCCCTTAGGCTTAGTAAATAGACTATAAAGCATTCCTAGTTAGTCCTTAACCTAGGCCTATACTTCCTATATACTATCCCTATTTATAATATTTACTTTTACTTCCTTACTATTACTATTACCCCCCTAAGTAACTAATTAATACTAATACTCTTCTAAAATACTAACTACTAGCCTACCCTTATATAGATTACCCTATAGGCTTATAGTAAATATAATATAATTATACTTCTTAAACTTAATAGAAACTCTAAGACTAGAGCCCTAGCTTACTTAGGTAGATATAATTACTATATAATTTACTAAAGTAAATAAGTAGTAATATATATTAATAAGTAATATAGATCTAAGTTATAGTTATCTAAAGTAAGAAAGGATTAAGTAAGTATTACCTTCTTAAAGACCTAATACTAAATTATAGCTCTTTATAACCCTTTAAATAGTAAAGGTAACTTACTTATACTATAGGCCCTAGCTAAAACTACCCTAAGTAACTATATACTACTTATTAGTAATTTTAACCTTTATTACCCTCTCTAGAATTATTATAGCTAAATAGATTAAGGTAGTAATATTCTTATTTAGAAGGTAGTATAGTACTATATTAGCTTCTTTATACTTTATAATACTATTATTAGGCTAGCTTAAGGCTATTAAAATAATACTCTTAATCTAGCTTAGGCCTTAGAGATTATTTATATAATATATAAAAGAACTAACTATAAACTAAAAGGATCTAACTATTTCTTATAATAAATCTATATTATTATTACCCTAGATAAACTAATCCCTAAACTAAACCCTAATTATAATTAGAAGAAAACTAACCTTTATAAAGCTACTAGTAAAGTAATAGTCTATCTTTAATAGACCTAAGGTATAATAATTATTATTAAAGCCCTTAATAAAGTAATAGATTAGCTCTCTAAATAGCTAAAAGTAATTACTTAATTTATAACCCTAAAGTAGAAGAAACCTATACCCTACTAAAATCTATAGTAGAATAGTAAAATATTTATAGTAATTAGTAAGCTTAAATAAGCTTACTATATAGCTTAGTATATTAGTTAAATCTTAGATTAATAAGCCCTAGCTAAAGTATAAGTATAATAAGACTATAGTATAAAAGGTACTTAATATACCCTCTAGAGAGAACTCTTTATAAAGCTTCTAAAGTATAATAATATATAGTTCTAAGTAATAGAAAGATAAGTAAGACTATATAGTAAAATTATAGTAGCCTTACTATAGCTACTACCCCTTACCTAACCTAACTATATAGAGCTAGTAATACTTTATATAGAGAAGGCTAAAACTCTTATATAGAGATTCTTTTCTAAATTCTAGGCTAATAACTCTAACCTCTCTCCTCTCTCCTTCCCTAGAACCCCTAAACCTAAATTAAGCCTAATATACCCTTATATTAAACCTATTAAGATTTATAAAGCTCTTTAAAAGATTAGGTTATAAAAAGCCCTAGGTAAGGATAGTATCTTTACTAAGTTCCTAAAGGTATATAATAAGCTACTTATACTTATAATTACTAAGATAGTAAATACTAGTATTATAATAAGCTACTTCCTACTTTATTTCTATATTATAATTATTATAATTATTCTAAAAGTAAATAAGACCCTAGCTAAATAATAAACTATATTAGAATAGTAATTAATATTTTTACTTAATATTATTAGAAAAATTATTAAGATTATTATTAGCTAATATATTATAATTATAGTAAAATTAAAAAAGCTTCTATCTATAAGATAGATAGGTAATTAGCTAAAGAGATTTATTAAGCTTATCTTTACTATTATTATTAAAGCTATATATATAGCTTAGGCTTAGTATAGCCTTAGCTCTCTTTTCTAACTTAACTTTATAAAGGCCTTTAATATTATTAACTATTAATAACTTATTATAGCCTTATAATAATTAGGCTTTCTTAGATAGCTTCTTATATAACTTACTAACTACCTTATAGTATAAATAGTATACCTTTACTTTAATAGCTAACTTTCTAACTCTATTAAGGTTTAAGCTAGTATCTCTTAAGGATCCCCTCTATTACCTATATTATTTATCTTCTTTATTTCTAGCCTTTATAAAGCTCTTAAGAATATACTTAGGATAATAGTTATTAGATTTATTAATAATACTAATCTACTAATATTTAAATATAATATAGAAAAGACCTAAGCCTAACTTAAAACTACTTAGGATATCTATAATAACTAAGCCTAAATAAATAGAATAACCTAAGAACTAAATAAAGTAAAGCTTCTATACTTTACTTAAAAATATACTATAGACTAGACTTAAGCTTAACTTAGAGATTTAATAATAGTACTTATTAAGTTATATAGATTCCTTAGACTCTTCCTTTACTATAAACTCTTCTAGGGACTATATATAGATATCCTTAAGGGGAAGCTTAAATACTAATAATAAGCTCTTACTATAATTACTATAAGTATATAAGGAATTAATCTTAAAGTAGTAAGACTAATCTATATATAAGTTATCTATTTAACTATTATTTATAGTATAAGAGTATACTATATCCTAACTACCCCTAGAGAAAAGCCTTAAGGTATTATATAAATACTTATACTAGAATAGACCTAAAGCCTATATATAGTTATAGGAGTATATAAAGCTATACTAGCCTACCTTCTAGAGATAGAACTAGCTATCCTCCCTCTTAATATCTATCTTAATAAACTAACTACTTAATTCTATAGTTATATAGAAAGGTAGAATATAACCCTACTTATAAAGTCTATTACTATAGTAACTATAAGGTAAATCTACTATAAATAATAATAAGGACCTTAGTAATAATTACTATAAAAAGTTAAGGATTAGCTAAGAAGCTAGCTTCTATATATAAAGTAAGTACTAACCCTTATTAAAATTAAGGCCTATACTTAATCTAAGTAAACTATATATTAAACCTAACTCTAAGATATAGTAAGAGAGTACTATAGGATAAATTATCTTAAGTTAGTAAAAGCCTACCTTCCTTCTAATAATAAAAAAGTATTATATTTATACTAAGACCTTAATAAGTACTAAAGCTTAATACTTATATAGCTAAGGATTAGGAAAATTAGTTTAAGAAGCTTTCTTTTCTCTTAATATATACTTAATATACCCTTATTACTTTACCTATATAGAAATAGTAAAGAAATACTTAAATATATTATTATCTTTTACTAAAAATTTACTAAAAAATATAGCTTCCTTATAAACTTACTATAGGACTTATATAAACTTAAGTAATAACTATTAAACTATAAAATAGCCTAATTAATTACTTATTAATTCCTTTATTTATACTTTATTTTATACTATAAGCTTACCCTCTAAATCTATAGTAACTATAATTATAAAGTAAAAGTAAAGTATAAGCTTAAAGAGTATATAGCTTAAGCTTATAGATACTAGCTAAACCTATAATATACCTATACTAAGTACCTCTTACCCTCCCTTAGGGAAAGATAAAATATACTTAGAAAAAAGCTATAAAGGGTAAAAAAACTAGCCTATACTAAACTATAGATATACCCTAATCCTATACCTTCTCCTTCTACTCTCTAACCTTACTCTTAACCTTATTCCTCCTAATTATCCTCTCTACTAGATTCCCTAAGTTCTAAGGATCTAGTTAACTTAAGGATACTATCTAGGTAAGTAAGAGCTAATCCTAATATACCTTTAAGGTACTTAAGTACCTTAGTAATATAGTTAACCTTACTAACTAACTTATTAAGCTAGTTAATTAATAGGCCTATAGTTACTACTATAGGTATAATATAAAATTACTTAAGGGCCTAGCTCTTAGCCCTTAGGGTAGTATTCTTAAGCTTCTTAAGCTCTTTCTATACCTTAGTTAGTATTATATAATATTATATATTAAAATTAACTTATACTTATAGTATTAATACCTCTCTTATATAGGAAAGCTACTATTAGAGCTTAGGTAGCTATAATAGTAGTAAATAGTAAAGGCTTATAGGTTTTATATATATATATATAAGCTATATAGCTACCTACTACTATATTAGCTTAGTCTTAGTAAAGACCTATAGTACTATCTTTACCTATCTATATAATATATATAGAATAGGGAATATCCTATACTACCCTTATAGCTATAATTATAAGAGTAGTAATAGAAGCCTTACTAGAAGACTTATTCCCTAAAGTAGCTATACCCTTTACCTTAGTCTTTTTTTTTACCTACTAAGAATTAGTATAGTTATATATTAGGACTATATTAAGAAAAGCTTATTAGTATTATTAGTATTATTATTATTAGTATTTACTTATAGAGATATTAGTAATAATTACTATACCTTTTTTACCTAGGATCTATATTAAGTTTATTATTATTATTATTATTATTATTATTATTATTATTATTATTATTATTATTATTATCTTTAGCTATAAGAAGTTAGCTACTATAGTAATAAGACTATAGTAAAGCTATAATACTAGTAATACTTAATTAAGTAGATATATATATTAGTAATCCTAGAAAAGGAAAGGATATTAGCTTAGTAACTTATAGCTATTATAAGTATAGCTAGGATCTAAAGATAGAAAGACTTATAGAAGTTATTAAAGAAAGAAGAAAGAAAGGAAAGTATTATAAGCTCTAAGCTATATATTTACCTTTATATAGAATATAGTTTAGTAGAATCTTTCTTTACTTAGTTAGGTATCCTTCCCTATTAGGGTATATAGCGCCTCTATATTACCTATAAGTAGGAGCTAACTTATAGTTCTAAGCTAAGTATCTAAATTTAAAGTAATTATAGTATTAGGTAGGATAAAGTTCCTTATTAAAGGGTTTATAGTTATATAGCTATATATTAAGCAATAGGCTATTATTATAAAGATAGTTTACCTTTTTAATAGAGTTAATATATAGGATTAGGTTTATCTTTACCCTAAGGCTAGAGTAGCTAGTCTTTTATTTTTTTACTTAAAGGATCCTTAGTTAGTTAGATTTAGTGATTTCTTTAATAAGCTTATTAGTATTATTTAGGATAAACATAAGTTAGATTCCCTTTACTATTACTATAAAGGTTAGGGAGGATAAGGCTATATTATTACTAAAGGCTTTAGTAACCTAATCCTTAGTATAGTAGGCTTATACCTTATTAGTAGTAAGGAAAGTAAGGACTATATTACCGCTAGGGAGCTTTTATACTATAATAATACTAGAATTACTATAGGCCCGGTTCGCTACCGCTATAGTATCTTTCAGGGTTTAGTTACTAATATTAGAAGGAGTATTTCTAGTTTAGATAGTAACTTCGCATTTAATATAGCTTTAGGTTATTTATTTAGGGCCTCTATAGTTTAGGGTTATAAGGTTTTGCGCTATAACCGATATATATAATAGTTAATTTCTTTTATAGTTATTAGTTCTAGTAAGGGCTATCTTAATAACTAAAGTAAGGGTATTAGTAATATTTAAGGTAATTTATTCTTTAAGGCTTACTTCTAGGTTGTATAAGGTATCCTTTTCGTAGGAGGTATATACCTATATCTTATATATAATGCTATAGGATTAGATAATATTCTAGACTTATTTAAGGAGGTTAGGGGGGATAATTCTAGCAATAGTATTATATACTTTACTTTCTAAGTTATTAACTAGTATTCTACTAGTTTCTACATTAGGTTTATTACTTTCGCTTAGTATATATTAGCTAATTCCTACTAAGGGGTTATATTAGCTTTAGTTAAGGCTATATACCCCTAAGTTAATAGTTATTAGTAGTGTATTAGTACTATTATTATAGCCCTAATATACTATTGAATCTTAAGTAATATATATATAAGGATTTTAAATTTAGTATTAGAATATATTTTAAAGATAGGTTAGTAGTATAGTAAGTAGAAACTAGGAATTTATAAAAAGGTTATAAGGTGTTACTATAGCTATATAAAGCCTTAATAGCTTTATTAATTAGCCTTAAGATATTAGTTAATAACTTCTATTATAATAAAGAAAAATACTTAGAAAGGAAGGGGATCTAGCCTTTATAGTAATATACTATCTATACTATAGATTTACTATACTATTAACCTAGAGCTAGTTTAAGCCTAAGGGTACTCTATTTTTTAGTTAAAATAACTAAGAGTTAGATAGTTCTTATAATTATTTCTCTTTATATAGTAGAATAATTAGTTAAGTAGCCTAAAGCTAATATAATTCCTCTATATATTTATTATATTAATATAATATATTAGATATAGTATAGTATAATATAGGCTTTATATATAACTATATTTTTAGCTAGCTTTATTAAGTACTCTAATATAAATCTATATATATTATAGCTATACTAACTTTATAGTATATATACTTTAAGAGAAATATTCTTCTAACTCTTAGATACCTCTTAATATAAATTTTATAAGGTTTACTATCTTACCTTATACTTTCTTTTAAGTATATACCTTAAGGATAAAGAGGTTATTATAAGCTATTTTATAGTTTAATAATTACTATCTAAGTTTATATAGATTCTATAGTAAGTTTATAAAGAGGCTATATTTTTTAATAAATCTTTAGTAAAAGATAATAATATATTTAAGTATTTCTTTACTATTTCTATATAGGTAAAGTAGTAAAGATATATTAGGTATATATTAAAAGAAAAGAAAGTTTCTTAAATTAATTTTCTTAGTTCTTAGCTATATAAGTATTAAGCTTTAGTACTTATTAAAATCTTAATATAAATATAATACCTTTTTATTATTAGAAGGAAGATAAGCTTTTACTAGCTTAAGATAATTTATCTTATAGTACTTTCTTACTATATCTTAAAGTTAGGTTTAATATATAGTCTACTTAAATTAAGTATAGGCCTTAATTTTAGTAAAGATTAGCTTTTACTTTATATATAAAAGCTAGCTTCTTAGCTAATCCTTAATTTCTTATAATAATTATTATTAAGATCCTTAATATTATTTATAGTAAATCTACTTTATAGCTATTATAGTAGTAAACCTTATAAGTAGGATTATATTTTACCTTTCTATATAGTTATAAAATTAAGTAGCTAGTTTATTAAGATAAATATTAAGAGAAGGGATAGCTAGTTCTATCTCTAGAAAGTAAGCTAGTATAGCTTTATATACTCTTATAATTATATATAGGCTTTAGGTCTATTCTAGTATAAGTATTTATATAATACCTTAAGGCTTTCCTCTAGGGATAATTAGAGTATAGTATACTCTTATACTATAGATAATAGTTAAATAAATAACTTATATATAGATTAATCTTATTACTTTAAGGTTAACCTTCTATATACTTATAATAATTATAATAAGAGCTTACTATTAGTATTCTAGCTTTCTCTTAAGGGTATTTATATATAATCCCTAGAGGAATTTATAGTAAAGGAAGAGTCTAAGGAATTTATATAACTTAATAAGTACTATTATTAGATCTTTAAGTTAAGCCTAAGTTTAATCTATAGTATATTTTTAAGTAAAGTATAGAAGCTTTACTTTATTTAGTTCTTAGGTTACTCTATTTATTTAAGCTTAGTTATTATAGATATCTTAAGTAGTTTTAAGTTAAGCTTAAGTTTCTTCTATATTATATCTAAATATTAGTAAGTTAGTATTATTAATAAATCTAATAATTATTATCCTAAGTATATTCTTAAAGGCTTTATAGAAGCTAGAGATAAAAAGGATAAATAGTATAGATAATAAAAAGGATTCTTAAGAGATATTAGCTTAGACTTTAATAAAGTTAGAAAGTTAGTTATTAAAGTAAAAGTATACTATTTATACTATAAGGTAGTTAATAAGCTATATAAAAAGCTATTTAGAAAAGCTTAATTATTATAAGGTTATAATAAGTTATTAATAATTAATAGTATTAAAAGCTTTTATAAAATTAAGTTAGAGAAAAGAGCTAAAGCTATACTAAGCTTAAGCTATATATATAACTTTAATAATAATAATAAGGATAAGCTTAGTAAATCTTTTTAGCTAATTACCTATTTATTTTATAAATAAAAGCCTTTTTAATTCTATTATAATTATAATATATTAATTAATAATTATCTTAATAATTTTTCTAATAATATTAAGTAAGAATATTAATTACTATCTTAATATAGTTTATTATTTAGCTAGGGTTTTATTTACCTTTAGGATAACTATAATAATTATAATATAAAAGTAAAGTAAGAAGTAGTTAATTATAATACTAATATTTACTATCTTAGTAATTATAAGTATAAGTAGCTTATTATATACCTTTAGGAATTTAGTAAGGATACTATCCTTACTTAGGCCTTTTTATAACCTAATCTTTTAAAGAGCTTTATAGATCTTAATAGGTTTAATATAAGAATATATTAAGCTTAATTTAGGTTTAAGGGTTCTAAGGAAGGAAGGGAAGGGAGGTTAAAGTTATTAACTTAGAGTTTAAGAAAGAATTTCTATATAAGAGTTTTAGCCTTCTCTATATAGAGTATTACTAGCTCTATATAATTAGGTTAAGTAAGGGGTAATAACTATAATAAGATTATTATAGTTTTACTATATAATCTTACTTATTTTTCTATTACCTAGAACTATATATTATTATACCTTAGAAGCTTTATAAAGAGTTCTCTTTAGAAAGTATATTAAGTACTTTTTATATTATAGACTTATTATACTTATACTTTAGCTAAAGCTTATTAGTTTAAGATTTAATTAGTATACTAAGCTATATAGTAAGCTTATTTAAGCTTATTAGTTACTATAGATATTTTACTATTTTACTATAGATTTTAGTAGAGTATAGGTTTCTTTTACTTTAAGGTTATAAATTAGGTAATTACTTCTAGCTATTTAAAGAGTTAATCTATTACTTTATTAAGGGTTTTTATAGTAGTTATTATACTCTAAGTCTATTAAAGATAGATTATTACTTTACTAATAGCTTTATAAGGGTTAGTTTTCTTCTAATTATAATTAGGGTTTAGTTTAAGAGTTAGTTTATCTAGGATAATAATAATATAGATTTATTATAGAAAATAGTTAGATTCTTCTAGTTTATAGTTAGTTTCTTTATATATTATATAAATAGTCTTTAAGGCTTAAGCTAGATTAAGAGTACTATTTTAATAGCCTTAGGCTAGCTTAGTAATAATACTATAAGGTATAAGGAAGCTAATATAATATTATATTACCTCTTAGATAAAGATATTACTATCTTAATCTATTTAGCTATAATAATCTTAAAGAGAGTAATAGAGATTAAAATTACTAATTAGTAGTATATAGTTACTTAGGGTAGTTTTAGCTAGGGCCTATAGTATAAGTAAGTTATCTTTACTATTTAAGGGATTATAAAGAGTAATAATTTAGTATTAAGTCTTTAAGAAGATAATACTTACCTAATCCTTTTTTACTTTAAATAATTATAACTTAAGTCTATATTACTTATTAATATATATTACTACTTATTTACTTTAGTAAACTATATAGTAATTATATCTACTTAAGTAGGCTAGGGCTTTAGTCTTAGAGTTTCTATTAGGTTTAAGAAGTATAATTATATTATATTTACTATAAGCCTATAGAGTGATTTATATAAGGATAGGCTAGTAGTTAATATTCTAGAAGAGTATTAGTATTAATTAGTTACTTAGAAGGGTAATAGTAATAATAAGGAAGTAAAAGTAAATATTATAAGTAGGGATAATATATAGAAAGTATAGGCCTAGGTTAAGGACTAATTAAGGATACTTTATAGTTTATTTACTAAGCCTAGAAACCTTCTAGGCCTTCTTAGTAAAAGGCTTCTAAGTAGTTAAGCTAATAGAGAGGGGGGTAAGAAGCTTTAGGATATAAATACTTTAGTTATTATATAGTTTTAAAAGTAAAGTAATCTATTTAAGTAGCCTTTCTTAGTATATACTTAGTATAAGGCTATAATAAGGTAGTTATAGCTCTAAGCTATATATTTATCTTTATATAGGATATAGTTCAGTAGGATCTCTCCTTATTTAGTTAGGTATTCTTCCTTATTAAGGTATATAGTACCCTTATATTACCTATAGATAGGAGCTAACTTATAGTTCTAAGCTAAGTATTTAAATTTAAAGTAATTATAGTATTAGGTAGGATAAAGTCTCTTATTAAAGGGTTTATAGTTATATAGCTATATATTAAGTAATAGGCTATTATTATAAAAATAGTTTACCTTCTTAATAGAGCTAATATATAGGATTAGGTTTATCTTTACCTTAAGATTAGAATAGTTAGTCTTTTATTTTTTTACTTAAAAAATCCTTAGTTAGTTAGATTTAGTAATTTCTTTAATAAGCTTATTAGTATTATTTAGGATAGATATAAGTTAGATTCCCTTTACTATTATTATAAAGGTTAAAGAGAATAAGGCTATATTATTACTAAAGGCTTTAGTAATCTAATCCTTAGTATAAAGGGCTTATACCTTATTAATAGTAAGGAAAGTAAGGATTATATTACTACTAAGGAGCTTTTATACTATAATAATATTAGAATTACTATAGGCTTAGTTTACTACTACTATAGTATCTTTTAGGGTTTAGTTACTAATATTAGAAAGAGTATTTCTAGTTTAAATAGTAACTTTATATTTAATATAGCTTTAGGTTATTTACTTAGGGCCTCTATAGTTTAAGGTTATAAGGTTTTACACTATAACTAATATATATAATAGTTAATTTCTTTTATAGTTATTAGTTCTAGTAAGAGTAGTCTTAATAACTAAAGTAAAGGTATTAGTAATATTTAAGGTAATTTACTCTTTAAGGCTTACTTCTAGGTTATATAAGGTATCCTTTTTATAGGAGGTATATACTTATATCTTATATATAGCGCTATAGGATTAGATAATATTCTAGATTTATTTAAGGAAGTTAGGAGGGATAATTCTAGTAATAGTATTATATACTTTACTTTCTAGATTATTAATTAGTATTTTATTAGTTTTTATATTAGGTTTATTACTTTCGCTTAGTATATATTAGCTAATTCCTACTAAGGGATTATATTAGCTTTAGTTAAGGCTATATACTCTTAAGTTAATAGTTATTATTAGTATATTAGTACTATTACTATAGCCTTAATATACTATTAAATCTTAAGTAATATATATATAAGGATTTTAAATTTAGTATTAGAATATATTTTAAAGGTAGGTTAGTAATATAGTAAGTAAAAACTAAGAATTTATAAAAAGGTTAGATACTTATAGTATTAATAATACTTTAGTATATAATAAACTTATAGTTATAATATTAACTTTATCTAATAATAAGCTACTAAAGGCTAGGCTTTAATATATTTTTTAAGAAGAAATATAATAACTTACTTACCTTATTAAATTTTATAAGACCTAGCTCTTTATATACCTTATTATATTTAAGATATTTTATATCTAATATATTTATTCCTCTAGCTTTTAATATCTTCTTTATATCTCCTTCTAAGAGAAAGATATAAGTTATAGTATATTTAAAATATTATTATATCCTTATCTAAGAGACTTTATAGCCTATATATAGTCTAATATAGATAAATAAAGTTTTATAATTAGTAAATATAAGTCTTAAACCTATATAAACTAAACTTTAATATATAAGATAAATTTTAGTATAGTAATTATAAATCTTTAACTAAATATAAATTAGAGCTATAAAGTCCTATTAGAATTAGTAAAGCGTCTCTTAGCCAGCCTAGTTAATATATATAACAACCTTAGTATAGCTCGGAAACTTAAAGGCTGCCTCAAGGCCCATCTTAGCATTATTAATCTTCCAGCCTTTTGCTACTAAATCTACCACAGATGCTCTCAGCCACTCCACGTCTTAGGCTCCATCAGAGAGCCGCAGTTGCATTAAATCTAGTGTGGACCTTCTTACCCGACTGTTATATAAAGGCGATGCTCAAACATAGTCAAAGCGGGGAAGCAAAAGAAAAAGAAAGTGTTTGGGGAAAGCAGTTCTTTTTTCTAGACGGGGCCTCGTGACCCCGACCAATCAGACATCACGGTCTACTGACGTCATAGGCCTGCCCATCCACCCCAATTACCGACACCGACCAACCCATCAGGGAGATCATTGGCGATCTTCGAGAGCCACATTGTAGCGACAACAGGTATCCAATAGTCGAGTCTCTCAGTCTTTAAAATCCCCAGTGCTGCTTGCCAAGATTGCTCTCCACCCCAACGGTCCTCCATCTGAATCTGAGCATGGGCAATCGAAAGATGGATAATCGCCGTGGTAAACCCTTGCCCGCGTTTGAAGCTTGAAAGCTGCTGAATGTCTTGGAGTGCGATTCGCCACCGCTGCAGAGCTTCGTCATACCTGTGCTCGTAATGGGAAATGCGAGCATTCGCCATGAGTGTACGCGTAGTTAGCCATGGCTGCTTAGGGGAGAAGTGGAAAAGAATGGGAGGACGACACGTCGCGAATATTCACGTGGTGAATGGCTGGCACCCTGGATGGCGCCTGTCGGAATATCTGCTTTTCCGTTATCTTAATGTGGAACCCGTAGCTCGATCCCTCCAAGACCCTGTTGTCAGCCGAAGCGCTCGCCACCCCCCGACATCCTGATCTCGTATTGTTGGCCAGGATCCTGGTGCTGTAGATGGGGGGACTCGTCAACTCTTCAATATGGATACGGATGTTACTGGTTTCCGGGTTCAAAGCTTTGCTGTGGGACTGGTTTGCGGGGCTTCGCGGCGCTGGGTGGTCCAGTACCCAGGCCTTAAGGTTGTCCGACTGACTGGTCCCTTCGGAAGGCGTGTTCGCTGGTACTAGTCAGGTTGGTTCCTGCGACGCTTAGTGGGCATGGGAACAATAGCACTCAACGGTCCTTTGGGGGGTGGCCAGTCCCATCCATTTGCAGAATTGGCGGGACCGGTTTTGCGTCAGTGGTTGCGGTACATGGTACTCGTAACGCCTGCGTCGTACCTCAGCAAGAGACCAGTCCCTTGGATGCATTCATTCTTCCTGCATCCACGTTTCCGGATTTTGGGGGCTGGACTTGCAATCAAGTGGCCACACATACCATGGCATAGGGACTGGGAGCACCTAAATTGCACAGGTCAGGGACTAGCCTCCCATCGCACCACCTTGTGTCTGGCTGCGGCCCGCTATGAGGCAGCTTTTTCAGTTACCAGTGACAAGGGCCCTACTGTCTGGGTCTACTGGTCAGGTGGCCTAGAACAGTGCTGGTGCTTTCTGCTTTGGCTGGTTTCCCCGCCTGTGATGGCCCTGAATAAAACAACCCCGCACTTATGGACGCCTGGAAATGGGACGCAGGGGGACCAGTCTCTCTGTTTCACCTCGAGGTAGTGAGCTGGTGTAGGGGCTACAGAGGAGGCAGGCGGCTAGTCCCTTAATGCAAGCTTAGCCTGGGTACTAGTGAGAATGTTATGCGTTGGTTGGGGAAACTGGTAGCGTTGACAGCGACTGCGCTTGAAGAGTAGTCCCGCTGCAAGTGCCCATCTCTGGGACTCTTCGCAGGGCCTCCAATGTCAACGAACGACCAGGACCACGGCTTTGCGGCAGATGTAACGAGCGGGAGACTAGTCACTCGATGCGTTCACAGGCAACGCTGCTGGTAGCCTATTTCCGCCGTTTGCCTGGGACTAGTCAACGAACGCCGTGAGGTCACGAAATTTCGAATGTTCAAATTGTCATGGATGACGACGTCAGTGGGTGAGCATGATCAATAGGTACAAGGAGTTGGAAGAAGAATCAATGGACTTAGAATACCTGATGTATTGGTTAGGAGGAGCGCGGTAGCATGTGAGTCGACGGGCTGCCTCTTCATTCTATCTACAAACCTCCCGCTAAATCGTGCTGCTCCAATAAATCCGTTTTCATCGAAGTGGCCTGCTCGAAGCATTGCCATTGCGCAAGGTTTAGCGCCAATGTCAAACCTTGGGGGAGATGGTTTGATGCTATCGTACGCCTTAAGACGTTATCGGTATGTTTGTCACTGACACAAGACGATGAAGGTTGCTCCATTGGAGTGCTAGGCACACGTTCAAGATGAATCCGATAATGCCGTGACTTCCCCGAACAAGGTCTGTAAGCCGTAAAAGTCCGATACAATAGGGGCATTGCTCGCCAGTAGCAGGTTCTCTACGTCTTCATGATGGTTGAGGACTGCAAGCTGCAGGGCCGTGAGACCGTAGGTATCCTCTAAAGCGATGTTGACGTCTCTCCGCCCGACAAGCATCTTAACCATCACTAGATGTCCCTTCTCTGTAGCCCAGAAGAGGGGCGTCCGACCGTTTCCATCTGGCTTGTCCGCATGAACTTCGTGCGTGTTGAGAAAGAGCTTCACCGCCGCCTCGTTTCCGATTTGAGCGGCCCACGAAAGTGATGTGTGACCATACTCGTGACCCTGCGCGTTGACATGCGCCCCCGCCCCCAAGAGCTTCTTCACAATCTCGCCATGGCAATGGGTCAGGTCGGTGGCGTTCTCGCACGACTCGAAGACGGTGGCATCAGGCTCTTGGGACGAGACGGTCTGCCTCGGGGTTCGATCGGGTGTCCGTTTGCGCTGTCGATTGATTGCAGTGCTGTCTGCAGGTGGCTTTTCAATTTCGCGGCGTGCTCTGGGATGGGCGTTGGCTAGATTGTGTCTCGGGCCATGGGGTTGCCATTTCATCGGATCGGAGGTTAGCGCTGTGTCTTTTCGCGGCGATATTGTCGTCTTACGGATAAGCTCGATTTACCCCTAATATCCTCAACTGCGGGGCCTTCCACTTGACATTACCCTGCCATTTGCCTCGGAGTTTCGGCCCATCTTCGCCGGCTCAACCCTGGATCCCAGATATCCACATTGGGTGGTCGACCAAACCCCGCTTACTAGGCGTCATCGCTGATAAGATAGCAGCCACATCCGTGGAGGTTGTGTAACGTTGCACACCACGGACAAGACTTACTAAGCGGCCGCGTCTTCATTAGGACTGTTATAGGTGCGGAATTGGTCCTTGTGAGAGTAGCGGACTGGATGTTTGAGGAGACTTGGTGGGGTGTTGCGTGCTGCTGTTGCGTGCTGCTGTTGATGCAACAGATCGGGAGGGGTTTCCGGCATGGGTTTTGCGGGAGCATGTTGCTCGTGAAGCTTTCGGGCATATGGCTGAGTCGGACCCCTGCGCAAGAACAATTTCAATCCAACATAACCTATCATTTAATTGGTCACAATGCGAGGACTCCGCCTCATCGGTTGGTCAATTGGCCCGTTTAACCAACATCAATTAGTCTTAGCGACTGATCGGGAGGGTGCCCAAAAATGATTCATCGAATGAGGGGCAAAGCACATACCCGTGAGTATAAAGAGCTCGCTAGCCTTTCCACTTTGATTGGAATGGGCAGCCTTCGCATATGTTCCACACTCCTCCAAAGTGATTGATCCTAGTCCGTCCAACTTACTCGATATAACCGCCGAATTTGACCTCAATTTATCTTTAGTGAAGGAGCTTGGGTTTCTCTAATTTGCTCTTGGCGGCAGTAGAGCATACCGATTTTACGAACGAGATGATGAAAGGGACTGGGATTTCGTTGCCGTGGTCAAATCTCGCGGTACTATTATTTCCATCGTAAAGCAACATGCTATGAAAGTTTACACTCTCCTCGGGATCGTCAAAACCGAAGACGTTCAATGGCAGGTAAATTATCCCACTCTTGAGTTTTGATAGTTCTTAGACTAAAGCATCTCAAGAACCTGGACATTCACGACCACATCGACTGGCAGGTCCTGCGATTTGCTGGATGGGCCCAAGACAGCTCGAAACGGTCTCTCAAAATTTGCAGCCAGGATCATCTTCACCATGTGGCGTCCCAACCAACGATTTGCCAATTCGGGGTGCTCTCTGCCCGTATCGTTAGGTACTGCCCACGGTATCATCCTATGGATGGTCATCGTCTCTTTGTCTACCAACCGCTCCGATATTCGAAAACGCTATATGTCTTATGCGATGCCGACTATCTTCACCCGAGTGAACATGCCACAGCTATGAATCCAGGGGTCACGTGCGATGTCCTACTCACTGCTAGAGCCATGTATCGGAGTGCTTCGGAGCCTACAGAGCGCATCCTTAGTGCACTTTTGCAGAAATGGCAACACCTGTCACGCGCCAAAGTGTCATCAGCACTAGAACGCCGGAAGCGGAGCAGTGGAAGCGCTGCGGTCTCGGAGCGACCGCGCCGATCGGACGCCGCTAGTACGTTACCCCGCTCCGGACGACCGAACGGCCGAGCCGAGGCCCGGAGGGCCGAGGACTAAGATGGCGGGGGCTATTGCGACGGAATGAAGATAAAAGGAGCTTGCATAACTAGAAAGAATAGGGAGGTCAGAGATCAATTCACATCATAGCACCATCGCACCCTTCCCGCTGCGCCCTCGCAGCGATCTAGTAGTCCATCTTACCTCTTCACTCCCTACTGTGAATACCGTCCCTGACAGGTCCTGCCTACGATCATGCTTAAGCAAAATAAGAGCCACAAACAGGGTTTAGAAGCGCTGTATCCAGAAACCTGGATTACTCTATACGTATCGCGGACCAGGGATCTAGGTACGGATGAGATCTCGCGAAGCATGGGATGGGTTACTCGTAGTAACCCGATGACTGGTGCCCCGCCAGCTTTGCTTAGGTTCGCATGGGTTGCATGTGCCCCGCAGCCAGGTTCTTGGCGTCTGACCGATTGGCGGCCAGGATCCGGGAGCCAGCAGCTCCAGCGACATGGGGGCCGTTCTTGGCTGACAAAGGCTAGTCGAGGTCAACCCCTTTGCCTTGCGACGCTCGCAAGTCTTTCGGCTTTAAGTTCAACAGTTTTCCATTGAATAATATTTGGAGTTACTAGAAATAGCTTCTTTTTAATCCTCGAGAGACGTTATTGACTTGCCATTACGCGTAAACGCTCACAATGGAGAGCGCCATCCTATCTAGTGTAGCTCGAACTCTCTCTCCGCGCGCAAGACGAAAGGGATGCAGAAGACGCAGAACTGCTATCAAGAAGCTGCATGAGCTCGAAAGTATTTGTGGATATGAGGTATGGACGCTTATGAAAAAAGACAACAAAGTCTATATATACCATTCGGCCAACCGATCACCAGAGCCGCCATTGCAGACAGACATTGTAAGATTAGATGCCGTTCAGATATGCAGCGATGTCAGTTACTAACAGCTCAAATGTAGCTTGAAACGTATCCACTGCCTGTCATATGCACTTCCAGCAATGCGGACAATGATAAGTCTGGCATTAGAAGCCCTGTGCCGTGTTGAGGTGGAGGAAGTGGGTGATGGCCAGTCGGATGAGATTCTCCAACTTCTCCACGATGCCTCCCGAGCCAACGGAGACGACTTGCTAGAGCAGGCGCTGCGAGAAGCTATTTTGGCCAGAGGCTGCAGCCATCGCTGGGAGCGGACCGAAGTGGGTGAGTCGCTAAAGAGGAGGGAAGCCCCGATGGCAGTTGAAGCTAGGGAGTTGTGATCGGTGAAAGTAGATAGAGCGATCCGAAAGTATTTATTTCATTCGTCATATGCGTGTCCTCTACCAGCAAAACCTGGATGTGGTAAGTCTCGAGACTTATCTCTGGCTTGCCTTGTGACGATAATGCGTTGGAGACTTGCGGTTGCAGCTTTTTATGTCTAAGCTCCTGATAATAACTTGCATTGAGGCCGGCATCTGTTGCAAGCCCCCTACCTCTATCTTATATGTACTGTGGACACGCGCTGTGATACAGACCTATTCTGAGGGATCCTTGCCTCCCTCGCAAAACACGTCCCATTGGTAAGTCATCTGAACCTAATTTCTTATTCCATTGTTTCTTTGTAAGTAAAAGCGATCCTGCGCTATATATGGATCATCTAACCTGCGCGCTTCATTGTTGCTTCGCACATTTGCCGATATCTTGATCTCAAAGTCTCATTGAGCATCTTGCTAGCCGCCAACCTTGCCATCGCCACTAGACCGCGTTAGCTTAATCCTTATTTTCCTCCTCCGAACTGGTGTATGCCCTGCTAGCAGTTCTGTAGCTGCATCGTGCCCCGTAGATCTTAGTTTGATGCGAATGCGTCTATTCTTGCTATGTGGTACCGTGATACAGGATGTAGGCTGAGAGCCTTGTGTTGATCGTAAGGGAAGAGTTGGCGCTGTATCCTTATCTCTTTCGGTCGGCGAGACATGGTGATTGGGGGGTTGTAAGGCTGTATCGGCATGGTTACTCCTCAGATCGTACTCTTTCGAGTTATCCGATGACAGCAGCCTGGTGTTCTGAGATCCAGATGGGTCGTCATGGACCATCAATGATATGTTATCAACTAACATCCCTTGGCTGTCACAAGCGGCTGAAGGAGATGCTGACAATTCCGGTTTGGGCGTGGGAGGGAAAGCCATGAACTCGGAGAGATCAAAAGGGTTAATGTCAGAATCACCGCTCCAGGTGATGCCAGGCGTGGACTCCGTGCTGTCCGACGATGCTAATAATTCCGGTAGAGAAGTGTAGGTCAGGTGTTCTAGTGCCGGAACAGGTGGCGTTTGCGCAGTCTCCAGTTTGCCGCTACATATCGGTGAAGGCTGACTAGACAGAGCGCCAACATTTTGAACAGCTTCATATTCTGACCAGCCCCTCTTTATAGACGCATCACTCGGTAGATGGCGGCGTATCGTTTCGATCGTCTCGTCAACGAAATAGCACTCGGATTCGGCCTTCATTACATTCCCAGTTGCCTCAACGATTCGCTGTCGCTTTTTCTTGGGAGGCGTCACATCGTCGTCCTGCGTCAGCACCTCCAGGACGCTTGATTCCTCAACAAAATCTGGGCAATGGACACCTAGAAGATGGAACTCCAGATGCTTCGCCGAGTCAAATCCGCCATCGCATCGCAAGTTCGGATGAGGGCATACTGTCGGCTCGCCGTCCTCGACACTTCGAACATAGATTTTGTAATGACCATGAACATGGTCCCTCCATGAACCTTTGTCCAGGAACTGACGGAGTCGAACGTCGGGCGCCAGCGACGGATCCGCCATACAGAACACGCAGTAGCCAGCAGTAGCCAGTACTCCGCCGTACATGAGGGGGTCGCACTGAATTGGCAGTGCCTCTGGACAAGCGAGATGCGAGCGGCAATGGTCACTCCATTGAAGTTCACCGACGACCCACTCGTGACATAGGAAACAGAGCTCGACAAAGCCACTCTGTGACTTCTTGAAGCAGTTGTAGACATGTCTCCAATCGTAGGTGGATTGCGCATCATTTGCGAGGCGACCAGAGCGGGGCAGTTTCCGGCGGCGCGTTGAATCAGCGCATTGACACAGGTCTGGCTCCAGGCCTGGTCGAAACTCTACTTCTGCGTCTGCCTCGCACAGAGCAATCATATCGCGGAGTGCCCTGAGACCTGTCGCGCTCCGCAAAGTATCGGTCTCGAAGAGACTCACAGCGAGGCGGTCCCTTTCTGGCATAAGGAATCTGACACGGTTGAAGATGCTCCGGTGATAGCATGGCAGGCCATTGTCCCCTCGGGTGGTGCTAGGCCCGTGTGACTGAGCCTTCTGCCATTTTCGGAGTTCCCGGTTCTCCAGCGTTCGTTTGTCTGCATGAAGCTTCTTGCGGCGGGAAACGGAGTCCTGATCGCGTTGTCCCCGCAAAGTTGCGAGCTCCTCCTCAATCGCCGCGAGTTCAGGGCTAGTCCTCAATGCTTCCTTTTTTTCCGCTGGGAGAGACTGTAGCAGCTGCGGGTTGCGCGCCACGGTCAAGCCGCGGAAAAGGTCATTGACGACGGTGCGCACCTCTGTGCCGAAATAGCTACCTTGACTGTCCGTACCACTATTGTTGGGCTGGTAGTGGTTATTGTAGGTGTTAGGGTCTTTCTGGCCCGCATGCTTCATTCTCTAGGCAAGGGAATAGAGCTGGTCTAAATGACAATATTAGTAAAGCTATAGGTGAAGAATGGACAGAGAGGGGCGGCGGTATACATACCGATCCAATACAGACCCTCCGCTCTAAAATCGTGAATGGTAGGTGGGCGGGCATACCCGGCGCGGAAGCCAAGAGCTCGAAGCCTTTTGCTGACCGCGTTGGCTGTCTCTATCCTCCCAGGGGTCCCTCTCGAGGACATGCTCTTAAATAAGGGTTGTTCGAGAATGCTGTCCCTCCACTGCAAGTGAATCATCTCGCCCTCTGATGGCTCAAGGGCGAGAAGATCTTCGATGGTGTCGTAGCCGCTAAAAGCCTTTGCCGCGATGAGGATGGCTAGTATCGGCAGCATTGCGTTGCAGATGAGAGGCATAGGTCCTAACCCTTCGTAGATGGAGTGCTCGGGTCTGGAACCAATACAGTCAGAATGAGGACTCGAGTCGTGATTAATAACTTCATACCTTTTGTCAGGGGTGTGTGTCATGCCTTTCGCGTCTCTAACGAGTTGAATTGCGAACTCAGCATTGCCGTGTTCGTTGCGGAACACACCAAATTTAACGTCCTACTTGTCGGAGACGAGACTTCATTAGCTTAATCGCGATATTGCCAGCCACTGAAGGCTCACCTTGTAGTATAGACCACGACCAGAACCTGCGCGGCATGTGGACTCAATGTACTCGCCGATACGTGCGGAGGAACAGACAATGGCCATGAAATCGGCCCAATCATACACCCTTGTCGCCGGCTTTTCGTACTCGATCCAGTCGTTCTCCCACAGCTGACGGCCAAGGTGGAGAAAGTGGTTCTTCGTGCCAAATCTCCGCAGTCGCTTATTCTTGACCAACTTGATGTTGCCCTCACGCTTGAGAATCTCAGGCAACTCGTATTTGATGAACTGGGTCAGACTAGTCAGCTTCGTTCAGCCGCAGGGATGGGCCGGTTTCTTGACAGGATAGACGCACATTCGTCACCGAGAGCGTGGTATTCCTAGGGATAGCGTCATGCTCGCGATGCCAACCAGCCATAAACTGCTTCCAATAAATCATAATAGTCCCTTCTCCGGGGTTTGGATCGTCCTCCGCGCCGTTAATGCCGAAAGCAATCTCCTTAACGAAATCTTTCAAAGATTTCAGATCGTATGGGCTTGGATGGTTGTGTTCTTCGGCGTATCTAGATGGACGAAGTGTTAGCGGGGCCATAGCTAAGAGTAGGTCACATGGGGGAACACACTGATTCCAGAGGCCGATCATATGCTTGTATTCTCTTAAGACCTTTTTTGTGACCTTCTTATGGACAACAGAATCATTGATCCCCTCCTAGCATTAATCGGAGCCCTTCTCTCTCCCCTTGCGGAAGAAATCTTGGGCGCTCTTCCTTGGAGGCATTGCTGCTGTAAATATTTCAAGGGCTATCTGCGCGTAGGGCAAGTAATGGATAAGCGCTCTCTGAAGAAATCGCTAAGAAGGCAGAAAAAGTATCGCAAGTCGAGCGGTAGGGAGTAGGGAGGGAGCGAGTGTTATCGGCCGCGGCCTCATTTATACCAGGAATCAGAGCACCAAACCCCATAGCAGAGGCAGCAGGAGCGATTCGACGCCTGCGCGACATTCACACTGTGGAAGCCGAGCATCAGGCGCTGCGCTGTCGAGAGAATGAAGAGTGCCAGGAGCCGGGCTCAGGAGCTAAGTAGCACTCATCACCGCGCCCCTAGCGGCGGTGACCGGATCCTCAACCATGGCGAAGGTCGCATAAAGTCGATGAGAGACGGGGCAAGCGCGAGGAGGTGTTGGCTGTGATGGATGGGTTCGTATGCATCCTGTCGGAGAGGGGGCGGTTAAGGTGATTAAAGTCTGAGCATCACGGAGCAAGGGTGATCAGAGCCTGAGGAAGAGCGGCGTTGCTGACTAACCAGGCCAGGATGCGAGCTGCCCGAGTTTCGTGGATGACTACCTAGGTAATAAAACAACCTGGGATACAATAATAACCCCACCAACCCTCGCCCTCGAAACCCTCCCCAAACCCCTCCCCTCAAATTCCACCTGCTCTGCTCCTGGCAACCATCCGTCTTGTCACGACAGAATCATCGTACCTACCTGGATCCTTTCCCGCACGTATCCCAAGAATCCCGCCCATCATGTCGAACGAGAAGTCGAACGACAAGGAAGTCGTCGGTGAGTCTCCCGTCTCTTCCTCTTCCTCTACCTCTCGCTCTCCGTCTCCGGCTCCGTCTTCGCCCTCTGCTCCTCGGGACACACACGCGCCGCTCCAGATTCTGCTGCTCCCACCGGCCCATCCTTAGCTGCCACCAGTGCAGCTCTCTCCCTCTCTCCCTCTCTGGCGCGCTGCGTTGTCGGTGCTCGGTGCTCCCCTCCTACCTGCCCCTCAGCTGGTAGCTGCCCCGCCTCGTATCGACACAACTCCAGAGCTCCGCGTCAACCACCAGCTGTTGACTGCTGTTCTGACCCACGACCAACACCACGCCGACCCTCTCCCATCGCGCCTGCGGGGAATTGAAGCTGACCTCCGCCTTAGACTACACGCTGGCTAACCCCGACACTATCACCAAGTACAAGACCGCCGCTCAAATCTCCGAGAAGGTCCTGGCCGAGGTCTCCAAGCTTGTCGTCCCTGGCGCCAAGATCGTCGACATCTGCCAGCAGGGTGACAAGCTGATCGAGGAGGAGGTCGCCAAGGTCTACCGAGGCAAGAAGATCAACAAGGGTCCGTCATCGTCACCTCCACCGTCCTCACTTGCGCCTTGTCACTGACTAGACCCAAAGGCTTCTCTCACCCCACTACCGTCTCCCCCGCGTCCTATGTCACACCCTACACCCCCCTCACCACGGATGAGAACGAGGCCAATGCCGAGATTAAGGAGGGAGAGCCCATCAAGCTCCAGCTCGGCGCTCAGATCGATGGCTTCGGTTCCATCGTTTGCGACACCGTCATCGCTACCCCCGCCGACAAGGCCCACGAGCCCATCACTGGCCGCCAGGCCGACCTAATCCTGGCTACCCACTACGCCAACGAGCTCCTCCTGCGCCTGATGGTCCCTCCTGGTCTGCTGGCTCAGGGAACCGAGGAGGAGAAGGCCAAGGCCGCCTCTCAGAAGGCCCCCACCCAGTCCAAGATCACCAGCCTGGTCGAGAAGGTCACCAGCGCCTATGACGTCCACGTTGTCGAGAGCACCACCTCTTGGCTATTCGGCCACAACGAGATCGAGGGTACCAAGAAGATTGTCCTTTCCCCCTCTGAGGGAACTAAGGGCGACGGTGTTCCCGAGGTCGGCGAGGTCTGGGGCGTTGAGATTGGTGTCAGCACCGGCTCCGGAAAGGTCAAGTCTATCGACCAGCGCGCCACCCTCCACCGCCGCACTAACCAGACCTATGGCCTGAAGCGACCTACCTCTCGTAAGATCCTCTCCGAGGTTGTGAAGAAGTTCGGAACCTTCCCCTTCAGCTTGAGGCAGCTTGAGGACGAGAGAGATGCCAAGTCCGGTGTCGTCGAGTGCGTCCGAGGCAACGTCTTCCGACAGTACGAGTTGGTTGGCGACAAGGACAATGGTGATGTCGCCAGACTTCTCACCACCTTTGGTAAGTGCCTTCCCCTGATTTGGAGAACATAGCAGAGCAGGGTAGAGCCGCAGGACTGCATGGGCAGAAGCAGATATAGAGGTCTATACTGACACGGATATAGCCATCACCAAGAACGGCGTGACCAAGCTGGGTGCCCCCCCTGCTCTTGACCTGAGCAAGTACCAGTCGGACAAGAAGATTGAGGATGAGGAGGTTCTCAAGATTCTGGAGCAGCCCCTGTCCCGAAACACGGGCAACAAGAAGAACAAGAACAAGAAGAAGACAGCCACCAAGAAGGAGGGTGAAGCGTAATTGAAGCCGATGCAGACATGACTGGTTCAGGGGCCAATAGGGGGCGGCCTGAATGACGACTGGGCGACTGAGGCGAGAGGCGCAAAATTTTACGGACGTGTATATCGGCAAGTCGGGCCACAGCCGGGCTCTCGTGGGGGCCGGCCTCGTAGGTGGAGGGCTTCCTCCCCCGCGGCGCGAGGTCTTTCGAAGGCTGCCAGGGACGGCAGAGCTCCCTGGGAAGCGGTATCCATCATGTTAGCTATGGTAGTCGAGCAAGGTCAGGTATATAGAAACCCAACAAAGCTCGGCACTGACAAGTCGCCTCTCAACAAGGACTCCAGATTTCGCACCTGATTGATGGGCAGATGGGAATGATGCAGACTGAGAAGGCGAGTGAGTCTGAGTGAGAGATGAGAGGAAGGACGAGGCGCCTTCGTGGGATGTGATATGCGATGTGACGGAGTAGAAGGATTGAGAGAGAAGGCAGAGTAAGAGAAGACAAAGACAAAGACGAGAACGGGAACGAGTCGAGCCGAGATGAGAGTGAGAGATGTGAGACGAGGGACGAGAGATGGGCTAGGAGAGAATCAGAACGAGGCCGACCAACTTTTGCCGCCTGGATCGACCAGAGCCTCGAACAAGGCATCTGCCGGCGTCGAGGGACCCAACGGAACACAAGACAACGCGAAGCAAAGCAGGGCAAAGCAAAACATAGGCCAGCCAGTCAGTCCTAGACAGACAGGGCGGTTGGGGTTTCTTCTCCCGTCCTAACCAGGCGCCAACCAACCAACCAACCAGCCAGAGCCCCCCTGACTACCAACTGCACTGTGTACGAAGCATGTGGGTGTGTGTTGGTTGCCTGGTGCCGGGTATGAGGTGCAAGGTGCGAGGTGTGAAGGCTGGGGAGTGAGTGGGATGGAGAAGAGTCCCCGGGGGAGGGGAGGGGAGGGGAGGACTTATCGTCGGGACCACCACGCAGCCTGCCGGTGCCGGGATGGATGTCGACGCCTCCTCTGGGGCTGGGCCGGGCGGATGAGTCGAGCACGAGTTAAGTCAAGCTCGAAGCCAGGGACGGGAGCGCGGGTTTTAGCCCACACGTTTTGGTGGAGAGCTCCCCGCAGGACAGCAAGGAGAGCTCTCATTAGCTCCGGGAGGGAAGACATGATGCAGGAAAAAAGAGAGAAAAAGAGAATCAAGCTCTGGGGGTTTGAGGCCCCGAGACTTGAGAGATTGTGAGAGGAGGACCTGAGGCTTAAGAGGCTCAGGGCTTCCCCCCCAAACCAACTGCCGGGCAACTGAGTCCCCCCGTCTCCCTCCCTCCCCCAAGCAAGAAGTAGGACAAAAGGACTAAGGCGCCCGACAAGAGCACGTACGCATCAGCGAAGCCAGCAAGCAGCCGAGCTCGAGGCGGGTACTTATTCCGTGCGCCTTGTACGGTACTGCCTGTCTACCACTTGTTCACTGTGCTGTGCTGTGCTGTGCGTGAGGCGCTGTGCCGTGCCGTGCTGTGTTGTGCTCTGCAAGTCCCGGTCTGCAGCGGCGCCTCTGCAGTGAGTGCTTCGGCGGGTTGCCCCCTTGTCCGACACGCCCGCCTCCTCCTCGGCCTGTCTCGCAGCCCGCCTGCAACCTCCTACCCACACCCTTTTCTCCTCCTCAAGAAACCGCGTCCTCTCTCCTCAAAGACGCGATCCCGCTGCAGAAATTCATGCTGCAGCACAAGAGCCAAGTAACCGCTATCCCCTTGCCCCCGTCCCCGCCCGTCCTGTCTTGTCATGTGCCGCTCGCTGACCATCGCCCCCCAGGCCTGAAGAGGTGCGCTGCCCGTCCCGCGGCCCAGGGGCGACGAGCCAGCCCGGCACCACCATGATTTCTTCAACAAACACTCGAGCTACGCGATCCCGCTATTCGAGCCCGGCTCAGCCCCAGACCGGCAGCTGGACTGGGCTCGCCGACGCGTCAAAGGCTTCTTCAAACCAGGCATCACGGGCCTTTATGCAGCGGTGGCTGGAGCCCTCGGTGCAGGCCAAGGCGAGCTTCGAGGATGACGGCCTGGTCCGATATGGCGTCGTGGAGAACATGGCGCCGCTGGGTGCCCTGCCCAAGACCACCAAGAAGGCGGGCCCCGAGACGGGCTCCACGGTGCGCAAGATCATTCTGAGGCCGTCGGGTGCAAACGCTGCAAACACTGCAAACACTGCAAACGCTACAAATTCCGCCTCAGAGCCCGCCCCGAAGCCTCCGGCTGCTGCATCTTCCCCTCCACCTTCCACCGCTCCGCCTACACCACCACGACGGAGATCCATCGCTGTCAAGATTGCGGCCGACGACAACGACGACGACGACGACGACGACTACCGCCCCAAGGAACCCCCGAAACGTCGCCAGTCAGGGCGCGTATCACTGGGGAAGCGGACTCGTCGCTCGTCAGGCGCCCGGAGGAGCAGCTCCATCACCGCCGCTGTGTCGAGGCCGGTCACGCCAAAGGAGACCAAAGCGGCCAGGGAGGCCAGGGAGGCAAAAGAGGCACAGGAAGCCAAGGAGGCACAGGAGGCCCATGAGGCAGAAGAGCTTGTTCGGCCGGATCCCGAGGACAAAGAGTTCACCGACAGAGTGGTGGAGGCAGCCGTGGATGAAGCGCTCAAACACTACCGTTACCCGACTGCCTGGGCACTCCGGACGCTCTACGACGAAAACTGCCACAAAGCCAGCTTTGTGGGCATGATCGAGACCGTCTTCAACCAAACGGCGGATGCAGCGACCCTTCGCAAGTTCACCAAGCAGATTGAGCAGAAGAAGCGCGAGGGCAAGAAGGACAACCAGGGCTGCTACTACTTCGTGCCGCCGTCGACCAACAGCCGGTTCACGCCCCATAAGCCAAAGGCCGCGCCCTACGGAAACCTGCTGCAGCAACAGCATCTCAAGGAGCCGCAGTCGGAGGGCCGAGCAGCCAAGAGGGCCAAAACTTCGCATTCTGCTCGTAGCCAGAGCCGGAGCCAGAGCCATACCCACAGCCACGCCACCCGCGACACACCGCGAAAAATGGCGTCGGGGCGGGCGGCCAGTGGCAGCGGCCATGGCAACAGCAACGGCAGCGGCAGCACCAGCAGCAGCATCAGGACCAGAAACAGCAGCAACGGCAATAGCAGCAGCAACGGCAACACCAGCAGCAACAACAACAACAACAACAACAACATCATCATCACCAATACTGCCAACGGAGAGCCTAGAACGCCTTCGCAGAAAAGAACCCGCCGCGACTCGGCGTCAAGCGACTCGTCCCTCTCGTCCGCCATGAGCATGAGCCTGTCGTCCCCTGAGGCCACTCCCACTACTCGCCCTGGGCCCGGACCCGACTCCAGCGATGCGCCAAAATCTCGGCCAATCACCACCCGCCGCAAATCACTCGCCTCCCAGACCAAGCAGGCCAAGTCCAACCCGTCCGCATCCAACTCTCCCACCCTGCGCATCGCATCCGACACGCCCACGGCCGATGCCAGTGCCAGAGCCAGTGCAAGTGCCAGTATGCCTGGCAGGCTTTCCGCTGCCCAGCTCTCCCCAACCAACCTGCCCAGCAAGTCTTTCAAGGCGGCCAAGAACAGCGGCAGGGCGTCCGTCTCCATGCCGGCCGCTGTCGCCGTCGCCGTCGCTGTCCCTGTCGCCGACGACGCCAGCGATGACGCCGATTCATTTTGGGATAGAAGACGGGATGCACGACAGTTCGCCAGCAGTGCCACTGTCCGCGAGAGCTCCGTTCGCGGGCCCGACGAGGAGCAGGTTGCGACGCCCGCCAAGAGGACCAGGAAAACGCGTCAGTCCATGGCGATCCCAACCACCACCAGGGCCACACGATCCGCCAGCAAGCGGCCTCACGACGAGGTCGACATGCCGGTGTCCTCCCCCGTCGCATGGTCCTTCCAGGGCGATGGACCACCGGGCGAAGGCAGCTCTACCGTTGGATCGCGAGCTGTCACTCCCACTTTGCGCCCGCCCAAGAAGCAAAGATCTGGCCTCCGTGTCAAGTCATCGTAAGTCAACGACTCCATCAACCGTTCCCTTCCAGCAACATCAGCAACAACATCACCATCATCGCAACAGACGTCAGCAGCGCGCAATCATCACCAGTGTGACGTTTGCGCTTGCAAGCAACGGGAATGAGAGTCTGGGAGGGCTCGGGAAGCCACGTCTCATCTCACTCTCACTCTCATTCTCATTCTGGTTCACACCTTGGCGTCGCGTGGGACAAGACCACGCGTCTTCAATATATATATATTCACACTTGCCACCTTCCGTCTTCAACACTCGACATGAACCATGCTAACTCGACGTCCAGACCGGTGAAGAAGAAGGGAGGAACCGCTGCAGGGCTTCCCCGGACCCTGGGAGAGCCGCCGGCCGTCAACGGGGCGTCTAAGGAACAGGTACGTGACCCATCTCCTTCTCAAAAGCTTTCGAGGCATTTCTACGCCGTTTTCTCGCGATGGATCAACGGGGGGCTACGGCTGCTTTGGTGCTTGTTGAGACCGTGGCGCCTTTTTTTTTTCTTTCCCTCGGTCCCGGCCAGGATCACCAGACAAGGGCAATTTTGGTGGCCCCTGCAGATCCGCTTTTCCGGCGAGTCCCCGACGCGTTGGAACTCGGAAGTGCATGACGATGTGACAGGACATGGACGCTGACAGGACCCCCTAGGCCTCGGACAACGACGAGGATTGCTCTGCTTGCGGTGCCGCAGGCGACGTCGTCTGCTGCGATGGCTGCCCCCGGTCATTCCACTTCGAGTGCGTGGGCATGGTGCAGTCCGAGAGCTTACCCGACGAGTGGTTCTGCAACGAGTGTCTCTTCAAACGACACCCGTCGCGGGTCCCGGTGCATAAGGGCGTCTTTGCGAATGCCCTCAACAACCTCGAGAAGAGTATCCCTCGCGCCTTCAGCCTCCCCAAGCGGCTCCAGGCCCGATTCGACGGCGTCAAGGCCGGTGCCGATGGCGATTATGAGGAGGCCACCACCGCCAAGATTGTCAAGTAGGTCATCCATCATTTTGCTCTGACTCTCGCACTGTCTAGTCCCACACAAGTCTGACCAACCACCGCAGAAAGAAGAACGGCTACGAGGAGGTCCCTGATTTCTTCAAGCAGCGCGAGGACGGCCAGGCAGTCCTCTGCCATGGCTGCCAGAAATCCGCCACTGACGTCCGCGCCATTGTCTCTTGCAGCATCTGCCCTTTGCACTGGCATCTGGATTGCCTGGACCCCCCCCTGGCTGTGCCTCCCGTTCCCAAGACCTGGCGCTGTCCCACCCATGTCGACGATGTCTTGATAGAGGCGCCGCCCCTCGGCCCGGCCCACCGTTTCCGCAAGATCAGAGGAGGCCAACCCATTACCCCGGCCTTCACCCGAGGCATCAAGAACAATGGCCACATCGAAGTGGACTGGAGTGACGAACTTGAACCGTCCAACGACTCTGGCTGGCCAGACCCGGACTCCTTCGGCCGCACATACAAGCTTCAGCCGACCGGAATCGTCCTCGATTTCATTGAGCAGTAAGTAATGTGATGCGCTGTTTACCCTTTCCCCTGGTCTAATCGTTCTTTTTTTTTTTCAAGACTCCGTCGCCGAGGAGCTGGCTATGCCCCTCGTCAGGATGAGCCCCGATGGGTTTCCGGCTTGCCAACGCCTGTCAGCGATACCCGCCACCCTCTCAAGGGTTCTGACATGCAAAGAACTGTTGAAGAGATGCAGGTCTCATTAGCGTTGACAAGTCTGAAGCAGAAGAGATCAGACAAAATCGACGATCTGATCTCGGCGCTACTTGTGAGTTCTGCTCAACCATCTTCCCTTTCACGCCGTACTGACGATTCTGCAGACTGTCGCAGACCCCAGCGTCATAACTCTGATGGCCAAGACTAACGCAGACAACATTGCTCTGGGCCAGTTGACCAGCAACGACAAGATCAGCCTCCGGGCTCTCCTTGCTCAGATGGATGCCATTGGCGCCCGCATTCGCGAAGTCCTCGGCGAAGCACCACCTTCGCACATCACCGCCGCAATGCTCGGCCAAGACTCCGCCGTACCGGATGTCCCATCCCCCCAAGACTCTGCCATCGTTGAGCCTCATGAAAAGGACCTTGGGGCTCTTCCAATCGCCGAACCTACACCACCCTCTACTATCGATCACGCTGAGAGTTCCATGGACCTCGACTAGCATCCTTCCCTTTTTTTTGTCCCTTTTCCTTGAGAAGGGCGAATTTTCTCGATAAATTTGGCACTTTTGTTTGATTATGGAATACCCCCATCCCCCCATAGAATTGTATGAATTGTTGGCACACAAACCCACCCTTTACATCCCCTTCCCCCTTTCCCTTTTTGAGCCTTTGACTATGGACATCGGAGTTTGGAGGGTTTTGGTATTCCCATCATAACCATGGCATAGAGACGACTGGGGGGGACTCTTCTCCTCAATTTTATGCTTCTTATTGTTCAGGCTATTTTCTTAGTTGGCTGTTTTGCTCTTAATCGCACAACTTTCCCACCGCAACCGCCACAACCACTACCGACACATGGTCCTGAATTCCATGCTTGTCTCCTTTTTGCATTTTGTTTCTTGAGGAGACTGTCATCTCGGGACTCCTTTACCATCGCCGGCAGCACCTCCTGCCGCGTTGCCGACACAGTCTCGAGGGAGGGTAGCACTTGGTGGGGAAGCTTAAAAGGGAGAGGACGTACAACCCGCAGCGCTGCGGGGTTTTAATGCTCTTGTTGTATCATAGGCGGATGGAATAGGTGGGACTGTTTTTCTTGATACCACCGGGGGGGGGAGACCAGGGAAGGGAACCATGAGGATTGTGGGAAGATCATACACCTTAGGTAGTGAAGAAATTATAACACACCAACTAACCATCCCAGTTGTTACACTGTGTGATGTCACCATGCCGGTCAACTGACATTTTTCACAGACACTGGATCTCGGTCAATCTGCAAAGGCTATTGAAGAAGTCGAACGCGCCTCGGTGGCCTTTTGATTTCATGGTAATATACAATCCACCTCAACAGGGATCGCTAGCTACATAGCTATCGAGCTGGTTCTAGATCCAGCGAAAGAGCCCACAATGACAGTGTCAAACCACCCACTCCCTTCCCAACACAATCAAAGCCAGCATAACGGCGGCAACGCACTCAAAAGCAGGCACATGGAGACTGCCCCCCAAGACCTCGCCCCCCTAGCTCTGCCTCTCCCTCTTGTCCGCTAACTGAGCTAATGCCTCACAATAAAAGTGCCAAAGAGGAAGCTCCCTCACAAAGCACAGCAGAGAGTCAGTGACGGGCTGATCCAGGGGAGAGGGGCCGTGAGGTTTCTACGGAGAAGCGAACAAACAAATCGCAGGGCCGCAGATGCCTAAGTGTTGATGTGGTTTTGTAATAATTTTATTCTTTTTTTTTTCCGTCTTCGTTCAATCGTGGAAAGAGTCCTGCCTCTTCGTCCTCTGCCCGGCGACGGCGTACAGCACACAAGGCCTGCCAGACGCGCACGCGCCGCGCCGCGAGCAAAGTGACGAAGGGGGGGCGTCGAAGCAAGAGGATGAGGCATCCAAAGTCGCACAGATAATACCCGGTCCGAGTGGACCATCATGACAACACGGCCGTGAAATTCGGTGTCTTGTATCCGAGTGACAGACAATCACATGTTCCCCAACTCCTCATGGCATCTTGTGCCAGAAATGGCTTGATAAAGCGAGAAACAAGTGTCAATAGATTCGTCTAAGAATAGAAGGCGCAATTTTAGCAACAACGGAAACGCGACGTTTCATCATCTCTTTGGGGAACTCGTTAGCTCGGGGTTCCTGACTGTCCGTTTTGAAACAGGGTTTGTCTTACGCGGCCGCGTCTGGGGTTGCCCTGCTCCTGCTGCATGTATCCCATGTTGGGCATGCCGCCCATGTTTCCATATCCGTATCCGCCCATTCCCATGCCAAAGCCTGGCGGGGCGAAGGGAGTCTGGCCGGCGGGCATCTGAGGCATGTGCGAAGACGGCGGCTGGATCGAGCTGCCATTGGGCATGTTCTGTTGGCGATACTGATCGACAGAGGGGTTGGGGCCGTTGTAGCCGCCGTACCCGGCCTGCATAGGGGGAAAGTTATAGTTCATTGGAGGTGGCCCGCGGTTCATCATGTTCTGCTGGTATTGGAGTTGCTGGATGCTGGCCGCCGCCATGGGTGCGTTGGGCGCGTTGTACATCATGCCCTGGTTGTACTGCGGGAAAGACGAGACGCTAGAGTCAGGGTTGTCGCTTCTCTGGTTGTTGTAGTTCATTTCAAACCCAGGAGGGTTGGTCGGCGGGTTGAGAGGGTTGTAGAACGGCTTGTTGGAATGGGCGGACTGGGTATGGTGGCCGTTGACATTTGCTTGTCTCGAAGATGGCCTCTGGCGATGCTCCGAGTGGGTGCTGGCATCACGGTTGTTGCCCGAGTTCCGCGTCGATAGACCGACCTCGTCCATGAGTCGCTTGTAACCCTGGCTTGGCTGTGCCTTGATTCGGACCAACACATTTTTGACGTTGTCCACCACCTGAGTTCGGATCGTCTCATCGAAGAAGGGCGTGGTAAGGACCTTGAAAATCAGCGTAGCGCCGCACGCATGGTCACTGAGAATCGCCTCCAGCACCTGGTCATTCGGCGTGAAGAAGAGGGCCTTAAGAATGACATCGCGGGCGTCGGCCTCTGCTTTCTGGTTGATGACCTTCAGAACCGTGAGATAAGCAACCTTGTGAGTACAGAGGTGGACCAGGTAAGGCACGAGCTGTGGCGATAGAACGGTGCGGCGCTGAGGGAAGGTGCACGTGTCCAAGAACCAGGTCAGGAGAAGAGCGCCGTTGGCGTTGGTGGCCAACTGGACGCTGTGAAGAGCGATGGTGGCAGCGAGCATGCGTTGCTGGTCCTTGGTTGAATGGTGGCTCTCCAGACAGGCCCTCATGGCGCGGGCACCGTATCGGCCCTGGGAAATCTCCCACATGCGGCCCAGCATGGTCTCGAAGATGAAGTCGTTGAAGGGGGCGCCGAACTTGAGACACCCCTGCAGAACATAGTTGCCATACTGGTCCAGGAACAGCGGGATGGTGTAGGGTCGCAAATGCTCGACAATCATAGTCATCTGAGTCGGAGTCTTACAAACGTCGATGATCTTCTGTGCCGCCCAGGTGCCGTTCTTGTGCACACCAATCTCAGCCATATGGGGCGCGATCTCGGCCAGCATGGCGTCGCGAAGCTGGTCAGAGCAGTGCTCGAAAAGCTTTTGCACCACCGTGTTGCCAAGGTAGTCAGATGCGAGCTCAGCAATCTCCGGCAACATGTCAACGGCGATGTTCTCAATCTCGGCCTGTGTCAGGCTCTGGTTGTCGATCCGCTTGCGGATATCCCGGAGCTTGGGTGCATCGTGGACACGGGTGTGGGCAGGCTCACGGATCGGCGGGATCTCCTCCATGAAGGTGTTGTACTGGATTGCAGACTGGAGGTTGCGGGTGATTCTGAATCTGTCCTCGTCGGTTGCGCCAAACTGCTTGACAATTTCAATGATATCGTTGGTCATCTCATGCAGAGGGGCAAGCTTGGGAACGGTGTTCGTCGAGGCAGGAGCAGGCGCGCTTTCATGAGCAGGAGCGGCAGAGCCAGTGCCCGTGGCGTTGTCCTGGCCCTTCGCGAAGGGATCAGGGCTAGGAGACGGGTACACACCGTCGTGACCAGGAGTGTTGGAAGCAGAAGGCGGCTTGGCAAAGTTGATGCGGATGGGACCGGCACCAGGGAAGATCTCCTTGCTGTTCATGCTAGCCTTGGCAGAAATGGCGCTCTCCACCCGCTCAAAGTTGACGAATCCACAGTTCTTATGAGTAAGGACTCGAGCAGACAGAATAGGGCCGTGGGACTTGAACATCTCGATTAGAGTCGAGGTGGTGGTCGAAGTCGGGATGCTCCCGAGCCAGAGTGCGCTGGTGGGCCCTTCGAGACCCTGCTCGTCGGCACTCAGTAGCCCGGCGTTGCGGCTGTTGGATCTGCCCAAGTTCATGCTGGCAACAGCCTGGGGGAGATCTTCATAATCCTTGTCCTCCTGTAGGCGAATCTCGGCGGGTGCAACTGGGTTGGGGATACCGGTGTTGCCGGACATGTAGGTCCTCATCAGTCGACTTCCGGGAGTGTCAAGAACTCCGGCGGTGCGAGCACGGGGACGGGTGACGGAGGCTTGGTTCGCGAAAGCCTGGACAGCCAAGTTGTGGTTGTGGATGGCGGCGTTAGTAGCGGCCAGCTGGTCCTGGAGAGCAGCCACGTACTGGGGGTCGAGTGGCATGTCTGATTCGTAGTCGTCCTCATCGTCGGCATACTTGTCCTTGTTGTTGACCGAGTAGGATCGGAAACGGCTGGATTGCTTGGTAAAGTCGAGATTGGCAAGGTAGGGTGTCGCCAGCTGAGCGCGGGATTGCTGAGGGGTCTCGGCAAGTCCAAGATAATCCAGAGTCCTCATATGAACATCAGATTCACCACCACCCTCCTTGGAGAACTGGGACTGGGCAGGTGAGCTGGGACCGTTGGAGCCGACGCTAGCAATGCTGGCAAGAGTCGAAGCACGCTCCCGTCCAACACCGGCTGGATTCCAGCTGCTGAAGATGGAGGGGCCAAACGGAGAGTTTGTTCCTGGGATGGGCGCGAACTGGCTCCTCTGGGGCATAGAGCCAGCACGCAGGCGGGACAGGAGAGTAGAACTGTTGGAGGGATTCTCTTGGGCTTCATGATTGGGAGAAGGCGACTTGTTGAAAGGACTCTGCGAGGGAGTGGGCCGGGTGGACTTTGGAGCCATTCCGGCGACGCCAATCAGTCCATTGGCCGCACCACCAGGAGAGAATCGAGAAGGCACGGTGCCGGCACGGGCGCGCCTGGTCTGAGGCATAGTGTCAGGGGTGGGAAGCTGGGCGAAGTCGGGAAAGCCATCAGTGGGAGATTCAGGGATGTTCTCGCGCAGGGGCGTCGAGTTTCCGCTGGTGGGAGGTCCGCCCCAGAGGCTTCCCGGCATGCCCGGGACGCCTTCCTGAGCCTGAATTTCGCGGGCTCTGCGTGAAGGGAGCTCAAGTCAGCATGGGAGGGAGAAGGCTGATGAAGGGAAGGGATGAGCGAACGAACCTCTTGGAGAACAGGCGGCTGGAACCAGCCATCTCGTGCGACGGAGAACCAGCCCCGGATCGCGAGTTGCTCGCCATCTTGCCAGAGGGGTTGAGACCACCAGACATGCCAAAGGGAGACCTAGAGGATGGCAGTGGAGGTTCGATGGGAGAGTTGCTTGTGGAGGGGGAGGCGGAACGGGTTTGACTGGCAGACTGGGAAGAGTAGCCGCGAGTCAAGTGTTCGGATCTGGCAGTTGACATTATCAATTATCTAGCCGACCTCATGAGACAGTGACACGGGAGGTGTCGGGCCGGACACTGGATATTATTCGCAAAGGGGGATTGACTCGTGGACCGGACTGCAGGAGTCTTTTGTATTGGCGAAGACGGGCTGTGAGAAGGAAGAAGTCCGTGTGCGCAACAGCTTCAAGCGTGCCGCTCGAGTGATGGGAAGGACAACGTAGCGCGGGCGAAGCAGGACCGATGTCGATGGCGATGGCGACGGTAATGGCGACAGAACCGGGGGGTTAAAGGAGCGCGGTGCGAACAGGAAGTAGATCCAGGAGCCGGTATTACAAGGAGAATTTTCTCGTAGAAGAGGACAAGGTGGGAAGGAATGGGTCGATGCTCGATGGTAAACGGTCGTTTGTTCGATGTTCGAGGTCGGAGTCGAAAGCAGGTCGACGGCCGGTCGGGGGGGGGTTGGGGGGGGGTTGGAGGTTTGTGGGAAGGATAAAAAATGGGAAGGATTAAAAAAAAAACCACGACGAGCGACGTTGCCGAATGATGCGATGTTGGCCAGAGAGGAGAGGCTAACTGAACGGGAGGAGTCGAGTGGCCGCCCAGCGTGCGTCGGTGTCGGTGCGTCGTCCGAGCCTGCGGCTAGGTACGAAGTAGGGAGGATGCGAAAGAGGAAAGGGAGAGAAAAAAAAGGATAGGGAAGGGGGCAGAGAGGCGGGACGGGAGAGGCACAAACAAAAGTAAACGTAACGATCAATATACAGGCCTCATGGGGGGGGGAAGGACGATAAAACAATAGGTATTTTTTTCTTTCTTAGTCAAGGGGAAGGGAGGGAAAGAAGCCTGGAGAAGGGGAGGAAGAGGAGAATCGGGGGGGTGGAGGAACAAGAGGGAAGAATGCGGGAGGAGAATGAGGAGGAGGCAGACGCATACAAGTTTACTTAGTTTAGGTACAGCCGGACAGCTTTTGCTGACTGAGGTGGGCAGGCCGCTTCAGGGCTCTGCCCGACTCTGCGTGTAGGCAATGGATCTCTCGCTGTATCCGTACGTGCCACCCGTGGGCAGGTAACTTATTAAAAGGGGTTGCTCTCTGTGCTTCGTACACAGCATTCATTCCTTCATTTCATACTGTTTACTCTAGGTAGGTGTAGCGTTGATATCCAACAGACAGAGAGAACAGTCCGTTCTGCTGGCATCAAGAGACAACGGGAACGGGTTGCAGCTATGTGTGTAGGTTTCATCCCGTCCCGTTGTTCTCTGCGGGTAGCCCTCCCCTCCCCTCCCCCCCCCCCCCTTCCCCTGAGAGAGAGAAAGAACAATTGTGCCTTAATACACACTGGCTCATCTTTCCAAGGCATCACACAGCCTCTCTTGGTGTTCGTACAAAAGGACAGAACAGTACGAGGTCTCCCACCTGGCCAATAAAGTGGCCAGACGAGTCCACTAAAGAACGCGTGTGCGCATGGATCACAGAGCAACTTCCGGCGCCACACACACGGCACACTTGCTTCTCACAGCAACCCGACCCCCCGACTCAGCATGAAACACACACACACAGATACACAAGTACATACGGATACTGTACTAGGGATAACTTAACGGAGGTTAGTTGACATGTCTGTGTGCGAACAGGAACTGTGCCGTTACTACCTGCCTACCTACTCTGGTACTATTACTACGAAGCACTATGTGCAAAGCTTACCCTACGCATTACGAATACTGTGGTCTACCTGACACCCGATACGGCGTTTTAGGTTCCGTGCTTCCATTGCGTTGCCTTGTTTTGCTGCTGCTTATCAGACCAGGCTAGGTAGTCTAGCTAGCTGCACCCGTCGCCCATCCCGTCAGCTTGCTCAGCAGAAGGTGCCGGTTTTCTTGCGAAGTAACCAAGGTACTCGGGGTACTCGGGGGTGGTTTATTAAAGTTACAGGAGGTGACGGGGTTTTCTGGCTGGTTTCGTCACCACGTAGTCTATTCCCTGCCTCTCTCCTCTCTCTCCTCTCCACTCTCCCCCGTCCCTTTTTTTGTCGGTACGCCCCGAGACGCCCGGGGGGACAACGCATGGCGCAGGCCAGCCAGCCCCGATCCTTTGTTTTGCCTAGCCCCTGTCAGACAGGAACGCCATGTATTCATCAAGGCACGATTGATTGATATTCCAGTACGGAAAAATTAAGTTTGGATGAATATCAAGTAGTTATACAATACAGTACACGTACTTCGTCAAGGTTTTCCCCTTTGATGATGACATGCTTACTGCTTGCTCTACCTACTTGTCGTAAGCATCATTCATTTTCTCTCACTCATCTCATGGTCTACGATGACCTCTCCCTCTCTCCCTCTCTCCCTCTCTCCCTCTCTCCCTCTCTCCCTCTCTCTCTCTCTTTCTCTCTTTCTCTCCATCGAATTCCCTCCTTCCATTTTAGAGCCCGACAAACCGATATCTTAGACATAAGGACATGCGAAACTGTGTCCTGGATGGAGACATTCCCATTGGCGGCATCCCGATACATGCTCCCCTTCCGCCCAGCGAGGGGTCCTCACCAATCACCGGCCCGCACGGCCATGTCGGACGATGGAGCTGCTAACGGTGCTGAAACAAGCCCTACAATTCCCCCCCTACCCGCACATATGCAAGCAATGGATGGGCGTTGTTCGTACCTCGGACACTGGGGCGCGGGTACCTCGTACTCCCTCCCGTACATACATGCGGAGAGCTGTGAAAGGGGCTTGCAGTTTTGCCAGCATCCCTCATTGTCACCATCACGACCACTTGCTTCTTTCAACTTCTCCCTTCATCTTACTGACCCTGAAAGAAGAAAGAAGAAGAAGAAGAAGAAGAAAAAAGAGAGAAGGAAAGCCGCTTTCTGCCTTCCCCAGCGGCTGATGCCCGCTCCCCGTCCCGCCCAACTGAACCGACCCTGGAATCCGCCTTGTGGCACCCAAGTACCCAGGATACCCCTTATTATTGCCCTTCTTTTCTTGCTTGCTCTTCCAGTGAGCTCCTCCCAAGTGCTCTGGACTCTTGGACGCTTCGCCGGGCACCCGTTTCATCTCCCACCCGCCGCGCCTGGCGCCTCTCCATTACACGACAGCCAGTCAGCGTCCCGAGGTCGCCTCTACAACCGTAACTGCATGCAGCCTCTTAATTCTTGGCTCGGCACTTCGTCAACTCCTCCTGATGGACACCTTGGCTGCCTCGTTGCCTTGTTGACCCCTCCTAGGTTCTGGCCTCTTCTTTCTTGCTACACGTACCCTATGTACGCATCGATGCGGGTCTCGAAGCGTCGTGTTCCACATGCATTTCTCGTCTGTTCCGCTCGTAGATATCACTGGCCCGAGCCGTCTACAAGTAAGCCGCTCATCAAGCCCCCATCAAGCCCAGAGCCAACGATGGTGTGTGAGGCACGCCAGTCAGCCACTGACTGTGAACATAATCAAACCCAGAAGCCCGATCCGCTGGCTCGTTGCGTGTCAACTTGGTAGTGGATGCTGCATCTCGGCACAGCATCTAGATGCCAAGCCTCACACTTGTGGCTCCTCCGCGATGTCAGCGAGGCACAATCTGCCCACCTGGGAATTGCGAATTACCTACAAAGAAGCTGGTTGAGCATACGCATTCATTCTACACCGCACAAGTAGGAATCGCGTAAACATTGCAATCCTTGATTTCCTCTATGTTGTCTTCTAGTCCTCTCCTGGGGATAGATCCCCACGTGGTGGACAGTCCCATTAACCTCACGTCTCGTCTCCTTAACACGGGAACCTAGTGCCTTTCTGTCCGAGCCTCCCAAAGGAGTCTCCAAAAGTCCCGGCATGACCCAGCCCCGCCTACATAGGTATTTGCCAACTCTCAATGCTTTGGACATCATAATCATCGATAGGCACCCCGTTCCTGGTGCTCTGGGTAGGCTGGCGTGGGAATTTGAGGCGGCGCGGACACATCCTGCCAAGAAGAACGGTGCAAATCGACTTCGTCCCAATCCTGAACGCCAAACCATTACTGGGGGGGGGAATATATGCGTCCTCTCTGCTTCCAAACCACATCAAAAATGCCAATCAGAACCAGAGCGTATGCTTTTCGAATCTTATCGAGTTACCCGCCTTATTTGGCGTGCTTCTTGAAGGCCAGGAGGTCAGAAAGGCTGCTTAGAGGGCAACCATGGCGGAGGAAGTCGTGCGCTAGGAGTTCGTCTGCCGAAGCGCGACTCTTGACATCCACGCACAGACAAACCGAAAGGAAAGCCTTGAGCTCCTTGCTCAGCTTCTCGGGCTTCTTGAGGCGAGGCGTGCCGTTAGTAGCGATAAGATACAGCGCCTTGAGAGGCTCCTCGTTGAGGTAAGGGGGCTCGGATTCGATCATCTCAATGGCCATGATGCCCAGTGACCAAATATCGACCTTGGGTCCGTACTCCTTCTGCTTGACAACCTCGGGGGCCATCCAGTAAGGAGTACCCACCATGGTGGCTCGCTTCGACTTCGTTTCCGTGAGCTTCGCGCAGAATCCGAAATCGGCTTTGTGGTTGTCAGTACTTTGGTTCCAAGCTGAATTCGAATGCTTTTACTCACTAATTTTGACATTCCCACGAGCGTCTAGGAGAACGTTGTCACTCTTGATATCTCGGTGGATGATGCTCTGGGCGTGCAGGTGCTGTAGTCCTGAACAAGTCTGGGGGTGGGGGGGAGAATGTTAGCCGCCAACACTACTTAGATCGCGTTATTCAAAAACTCACCTCGTGGCAGATAGTCGAGATTTGCTCTTCCGAGATGGATGAGTTGTTGTCAATCACGTCGGTGAGGGCACCACCCTCCATGAACTCCATGACGACCCAGAGCTCCGAAAAGTTATTGCGCAGGAACGCGTCTAGGAAGTTGACAATGTTTCGATGCCGGCTATCCTTCATGACCATGATCTCGTTCACAATCAGCTCTTTGCGAGGCTGGTGAGCGAGATCCATCTGCTTAATGGCCACCTGGGCTCGAGGGCCCTGTTGCCGAAGGACGTCACGAGCGATTCCAACAGCGGTGTCCTTGATCTTCGCGACATAGACAGATCCAGAAGCACCCTGTCCAATCTTCTTCTGCTTGGAGTAAGATAGGTTAGGGTCGTCCTTGGATACTGCCTCTTTAAGTTTGGCCATGACTTCGCTCTCTGACATGGTGGACATGCGAACATCCTGCTTACGCTCCGCAGCAGATGGTTTAGCCGTTAGAGCCGCCTCAGCAGCCTTGACGCTGTCGGGCTGCTGCTGAGGCTGGCTAGGCTTCGGTGCAACGTTGAGGGGCTTAACAGGAGCAGGCAATCGCGATGCTTGAGGTTGAGGTTGCGGCTGTCGGGGTGGCTGGGATGCTTGGTTGCCGTTGGCGTACCGAGGGGCGTTGGCATTGCCCGCTGGGCTGTCGTTGCGAGACCGTCCCTGTGAGGCGGCACCAGAGCTCTGCTGAGTGGCCAAGGGCGGTCGCTGGGCGGAAGCACTCGGGGGAGACGGCGCGGGCCTCTGAGCGCGGAGAGCGTTGGATTGTGCGGGCTTCGGCGCCGCAGGGGCCGCTCTGGACGGGTTGTAGCGGTCGGCCTGGGGGGATGTGCTGTATCCGCCACCGATTTCCTGCTGAGCCAGAGGAACCTTGGTCTTGGGAATGGCCGCGTTGAAGGCCTCCAGATCGCGGCGGTTCTGCTCTTCGATATCGCGCTGTTCTCGTTGTCTCTGGGCCTCCACCTGATTCTTGCGCTGCTCGTCTCTGAGGGCGTCCTGGGCGACGTAATTAGGGGCCATGGCTTGCATCTGCTGGCGTTGCTGCTGCTGCTGCTGCTCGGGTGCCAAGGGACGGTCGGGACGATCTGGTCGCTCAGGGCGCCGAGGCGCATTTGAAGGGGGAGGCGTGTTGTATCCTGCTGCCCGCGGAGCGTTGGAAGGAGGCGCAGGTCGAGGGGGGGCGACTGAAGAACCACCACCATATCCAAGTTGTTTGTTTCCTTGGCTGGTAGCAGGGGGAGTGGGGGTGAGGCTGGAGTACTGGTTTGGGTTCTCTGCTCTCTTGGCGAGATCAGTGTAAAAGTCCAGGACCTCAAAGACGGCTTGGGGGTTGCGCTCGTAGTCTTCCTTGGTGATGGCAGACGAGTTCAGAAGCTTCGACCACTCTGGTGGCAAACCTACAAACTCGCCTGTCTTGGGATCGAATCCGACGTGGACAGCATGGGAGAAGTTGGTCGGGTTGCTGACACCGCCCATGCCAGGGCATGCACCGTAAACAAAGTCAATCCACTCATAGAGATCATCGTCGCTCTTCACCTTGATCTGAAGTGTCTTTGTCTGGCCGTCATCATCACCGGGGCTGTTGGACGAGCCATCTGGCTTCCGCTTGATCTCGAAGATGGTACCGGCAGCCTCCACTCGACCAACATTGACAACGTCCCGTAAGTAGAGTGTGTATGAGACTTTGCCTCCCTCAGTCTTGTGGAAATCCAGTGATTCCTTGCGGAGGATCAGGTACTTTTGCTTCCAAGGTTGGATGAAATTCTTGCTCTCCTTGACCGAGGCCCAACCCTCTTTCTTGACCGCAACACCTCCCATGCCATCAGTGTTGTTGGATTGTTGACGCGCAATCGGAAGTGAGATGGTGGAGCCGGTGTATGTCGAGGTCGCAGTGCTGCGAATGGGTGAGATGGCCATGTTCGCCATGCTTCCAGGGAGATTGGCGTTGGGAGTCAAGGCTAAACGTGGTCGGTCGGTGGGAGGTCGTGGCGCTGGGCCGGGGTTCATGAACTGACCAGATGCGTACATACTGCCATTTGTTAGCGGTCGATCGTACAGGAGAGCTGATTGTCAAGCGAAAGTGAGAGGTAGCCGCCGACGTGGCAGAACGGGAGTGCACCAATCTCTCGCTCGATAATGACGCCATGCCATTCATTGACGAGTGCCGTCAGTGAGACGTGCGGATGCCACTTCTTTGTGGTCCCAATGGCACAGGGACTCGACAAGGCCAGGGAAAACGCAGGGTCGCTCACCCCGCTCTGCCGCGAGAGGCGCGGTGCCTTCAACGAAGTGTTCAATGCAGACGTACCTGTTCTGAGCCATCTTAAATTAATCAGAGCCGCAGTAAGCAATATCAATCGCGTTGCGGACCTGATGCAGGAGTGCGATAGGCGGTTAGGGCGATGCGCCGCGTAGATGCAACGGTTACTGTTTCGTCGAGTTGCGTCAGGTTGCGGCTGCGTTTGGTGTTGGAAGATGTCAGACAGTAGAACGGGGACGGCAGCGAGGATGGAGCTGATGATTTGGAGCTGCAAACAATCTGCTCGTCGGCGCAGCTGGAGGCCCTTCTTACGGGGAGGTCGTTGAGGGCATGTAGTTCGCTGGAGCGGCGGTCAAGGCTTAGGTCGCCTGTCGTCGGTAACGAGAGGCGGGCGGAAATGGGTGGAGAGGCACTGGGCGGCAATGCGGGCAGCGGCGGGCGGCAGGCGGAGGTGGGAGTGGGAGTGGCAGGGAGAGCGAGAACGCGGAGCGAGATGACCGCACGGAGATACAGTCACCCCGAGATGCGCCTGTGACTATTGGTGCAGCGGTGGTTCAGGCGTACGAAGGCATCTAGAGGAAGTATGGTGAAAGGAGGAGGTCGGGCGATAAAGGGTGATGAAGGGCAAGGAGGAGAGGAAGAAAGAGTAGAAGGAGCAGTAGGCGGGAGCAGTAGGTAAGGTAGGTAGAGGGAAGTAGCAAGAGGTGACGGGGGGGGAACGAGGGGTGGGGAAGGAGGTGTCAGGCGAGACCTAGCGGAGGCCCAGCGGAGGTCCAGCGGCCAGCACCCGCTGTTAGCATGCGTTCCCACAGCGCACGAAGGACCTTACGGGTGATTTAGTGGGATGAGTCAACTGGAAGTTGACGGGAGGTCTCCAATAGCGAAGCATGGACCTTATTAGTATGCTTCGACTTCATAACTGCTGGGTGTTATGATGGAAAGCTGGGTAGGTAGGTGTTATTACTAGTTAGTAGTCTACCAGTGGTCCTATCGGCCTCCGGCATCTTCTTTGTTCACCTCGCCGCTTGCCCTGCTAACCAACTCGGGTACCCACGTAGAGCGAGCAAGTTGACCTACCTACGCCTGTTGGATGTTGGATATTGGGTTGTCGTCGGGCGTGTTTCCGGCGAGGCAACTTACATGTTTGCACCTAGACTACGAATAGCTTGCACGACACTTACCAACTCCGTAATAAGATTGGAGCTTGCCGAACGGAGGCGGCCCAGCGAAGTCTAGAAGTGCCAAAAATGTTGCCACGGGCTTGCCTTAGACCTTTTGGGGAGAAGCTTCTGATGTCGGGATTCACTCCCCTTACAAATACAAGCTGGATCCAGCTCCAGACAACTCAAAAAAACGCCGGGTTCGTCGGGGAGAAATGCTGCCCCGCTCATGGCCCATTGCTTCCATTGCTCCCATGTGGTGGTGTTCCCAACGTCCACGACGGCTTGATGCTGTTTGTTGCCTGACGAGCCTGGCAACAATCAATGGATGGGGTACTGGCGCATACCTGCCGGGGCCTGGCTGGGCCTGGTATTTATTGGGGGCTCCTCTCTGCTGTGCTTATTAGCACATGTGATATTCACAGTTGCTACACAGTACACCAATATGTCTGTCATGAATGATAGCTGAAAAAGTAAAGAAAACTGGTTTCCGTTGCCCCTATAGGATAACCCTTACCGTTGGCACGAATAAGTACTGTACTCCAGACACGCCAGCGGCAACACCAACTCATCCACCCACCACCTCCTGGCTCACCAGGCCGGCCGGCCGACACGACCGATTCCCATTCCTTCGACGCCCAAGCCGCACGACCCAGAAGCGGGCCTAGCAGCCAAGGCGCCGGGTTTGTTTGTTCCGTCGTTCTTAGCAATCTGCCACTCTGGCTGGCTGGCTGGCTCACTGAATCTCTTCTCTGGGCCTTCTGGCACTTCTGTCAGCTCCCTGTTCATGATGGGCCCCGGCCTCCACCACCACCGCACACACAACCCACAAACCACACAGTCCAATCTTGTATCCCCTGGCTTGCACGGTTGGTTGGCCGTGGCCGTGTCGGGGTTGCAACGCAGCGGTACTTGGGTGACATTTGTCGTCGCGATCGCCCCATGGAGTGGCCTGGGGGCCGTGGTTGGTACTAATCTCCATGTCTACTGTAGTATTAATGGACCTTGAACACACAGATGCGTCCAGATGTGCCCGTGTCGAGGTTAGTCGGTACGGGGACTCAACCAAGCCTCTCTAGCGTTTGTCTTACAAGAGACATGATATCGCGTACTTGCTTTGTACGATTAGTCGGTTGGTTGGGGAGTACTGTACCTCAGTATGCGCATGTCTTTCTTTGTTCTGCCGTGATCCCAACCTAGCAAAAAGAAAGAAGAAAAAAAAAAAAGCCATAAGCATCAACCACACGAACGAGACAAGCCCAGATCAGGCCGAGGCCGCAAACGTTTTGGCGCCCATTTCCAGCGCGAGCCAGGATCGGCGGCGGCGGCGACGACGACGACGAGGGCGAACGGAGACGGCGCCAGCGGATCGGGCGCTATTGGTGCTCTCGGATGACATCCCCGATGCCCCCAATCCAGTACGACGTTCGTAGTACCTACCACCCACCGCCTTCACCTGCGGATATTCAAAGACGGACAGGTTAGCTGACGGGCAGGGGCCGGCCCACCATTGCAACCCAATCTCAGGGCGCACGCAGCTTAATAGCTGTACTTTGTTGCCAACATTGCCTGCCAACCTGCAGTTGGCTGCAAATGACGGCAACAAGGGAGGCTTGGCCGGCTGGCCTCGTCTATCGTCGCAATGTCCCCAACGTGCCAGCCAGAGCAGGGGAGATCCCGAGACAGCCTGGCAGAGACACAAGCGAGCACGTTTCCAGTACAGTACTATCGCTATGTCTCACGGCCGTTGGCCACACGGAGCAGCCCGTCTTGACAGCATGTGTCGTCGTGGTACTGACTGATACAGGACTCACTCACTGAGTACTCTGTAGTTTGGATTCGCCCTTGCCGCCATCCCTAACCCCAGTCCTCTCTACCCGCCGCCGTCTCCCGCCGTGTGTGTGCATGGACTGTAGATCCGCGCCCTTTTCTACCTGTCTTCTTTATTTGAAGAGAGCCCTCATCCCTGAATCTGTAATCCCTGATCTGCTCCCGAGCCTTGAAAAGTACAAGAGTAAATTTCTTCCCAGCACCCGCACCGCACGTGTCTAAAACTATGACACTCCAAGTGACCTATCTACTCTGGTGTGCTATGGGTCGTGCCCTGAGCCTGGGCTTTCATGTCATTAACTTTGTCGCGCCTCTCCTAGGTACTAGCCTCTTGCGGAGTCTTTTTCCATCCGAAAACAGCACGAGGCAGACATTAAATAATAGGGTCAAGTTGGAACATACTGTGTTTTCTTGACATTGTGACCGCATCTCATGATCAGTATGTATGTTGGATGTGTGAGTACACATAGCACTGGAGAGCTCAATCCTTCCCAAACGTCATTCGCCTCCTGACGTTCTTCCTACGTACGTAGTTATAGTAAGAAGACTAGAGGTGCAGTTGATCTTGGAGAATAGCCTTTTGACCACATAAACCTTTTTGTTCCTTGGGATATCTAGATCGAATCTAGGTAAATCTTCGTCCACATGACCTTACCCTCCTTCACGTACATAGGCAGGTCTGCTCTCTCGTCTATATTTTACATTGTCCGCTGTACGCAGCCTCTTTATCGGCTTGCAATATCAACCTCTTGACCCGCAAACTTGGGAAGCTCTGACTCGATGTCGGCCCAGCTCTTGCTGCCGTCGACAAGCGACTTGATGGCCTCGATGATTTCGTCCTCGGTAGCTCGCACCTGAGTCATGCTGTCACGGTCTCGGAGCGTAAGAGTGCCGTCCTGAACGGTCTGGAAGTCGATCGTGATACCAAGGGGAGTACCGAGCTCGTCGTTTCGGCTGTACCGCTTGCCGATAGTGGCAGACGAGTCGTCGATGCGGTTTGAGATACCAGTCGTGCGCAGGCGCTGCGACAGCGTCTTCAGAAGGGGCTTGAACTTCTCGTTGGAAGAAAGAGGCACGATGAGAACCTTGGTAGGAGCCACCGTGGGAGGGAAGGACAGAACCTGGGACTGTGTCAGCTCACTTTGTTGTCAATACTAGTAGCATTGGAAGATACTTACACCACGTGCGTCGTCGCCACTATCAGTGCCGCGAGTCCAGAAGCAATGCTCCATTAGAGAGTACAGGATACGACCAATACCGAATGACGGCTCGATAACATTGGGTGTGTATTCGCGGGTGTTCTCGACCCTCTTGCGGAATTCGATGGCAATCGAGTCCTTGGTGACATTGACTTTGCCCTCGCCAACACCAGCCACCTCAAGGGTGATACTGCCAGTGTCGCTTAGCTCCTTGGCCAGCTTCTCGCGCTGCTCTTGGGATGTAGCCTCGAGCGCAGCCTCGACAGTCTTAGCATCCTTCTTGAAAAGGGGACCGAACTTCTTTCTCAGGATCTCAATCTGCCACTCCTCGATGACGAGGGGCTCCTCACGTCGCTCACGAACGACCAAGGGGGCACCAGTCTTTTTGGCATGAACAGTCAAGTCGTAAGCGCTTCGGTCGGCGCAGCCGACACACTCAATCCAGCCGGAGGTGGTGAACAGCTCACAGTCCCAGCAGTCACAGGCATAGTGAGCCATCTCGTTGGCCATGTGCTGTCGGAAGCGCATCTTGGACTGGTCAACGCCAATCCTCTGCATAAAGAGGTGGATACGGGCAATGAAGTAGCCCAGCGTCTCGTTGTCGATGAGACCAGACTTGATAGCCTCGCCAACCTTGACCTTAGTGGTCTGAGTCTTGCCAGCAAGTTGGGTGTCACGGTCAAGCAGGACAAGCTCAACATCCTTGACCTCGTGGAATCGGGTGTGCTTCTTACCACCATCAGGATCAACAAAGTGCTCGATCTCGGCCATCAAAAACTCTCGCACACGCAAGAGACCGGCACGAGGAGAGATCTCGTTTCGGTAGGACTTGCCAATGCAAGCGGAAGCGAAAGGCATCTGGGATTGGTTGAACTCGAGGAGCTTGGCAAAGTTGAGGAACTGGCCCTGGGCCGTCTCGGGGCGGAGGTAGCCGGGCGAGTTGCTCCTGGGGCCGATAGTGGTCTGAAACATGAGGTTGAAAGCAACGGGTTCCGAGGGCTGGACACCAGTGAGAGGGTTCTTGAGGTCGTACTTCTTGATGAGCTCGCCGAGCTCAGGGCCACCGTAGTTGTCGATCTTGGCGAGCACCTCCTCGTACTCCTGGACAACGACATCGTCGAGCTTGACGGCCTCAGTCTTGGCCTTTCTCTTCTTCTTCTTGGGGTCCTCATCCTTCTCCTCCACCTTGAGGCCACGAGCCTCCTTGTCACCGTTTAGCCGAGCTTCGAGGATAGCCTCGACGAAGTGATCGGCACGCAGAATGTCGCCGTTCTTGGGGTCCTTGCACATCCAATCGGCGAACTTGTCGACATGGCCGCTGGTCTTGAGGACCTCGTGCGGGGTCAGGGCAGTGGTATCAACCTCGAGCATGTCCTCCTCGAGGATGAAGTGCTTGCGCCAGACATCGACAATGTTGGCCTGGAGGGAGCAGCCGGGAGGGCCATAGTCGTAGAGACCACCAACACCGCCGTAGATCTCGAAGGCGGGGGTGTAGAACATGCGCCGTCGGAGGATGGTATCGAGGACGCCCTTGTCGAGGGGCTGGCCCTTGAGGGTCGTCGCGGAGGAAGACATGGTGTTTTGCTTCAACTTCTTCTGCTTTTGCACTTGGAAGGCGTGGAGGGGTCGCGATGTTGCGAAGAGGCGGGAGTAGGCGGAGCGGGGAGGTCGTCTGGCGGCGCAAGCCCTGAACCGATGAAGCGTGGACGGCGGCGTGAATGTCGAAGTCGCAGTAGATGTCGAGGTTGCAAGCTGTGCGGAGAGCGAGGGGAGGCGAATTGGCTTCATCCACTGGGTTGATGAGTTGTGAGGAATGAAGTGCGTGAGTCACAAGCTCAAGCGCACTCGGTTCCTCTGTTCTGGTCTGAGACGGGATGGACGGTGGTGGATGGTGGGGGAATTGCCTGGTGTGACTTGGTCTGCAGGGCTCTGCCTCTTCTGAACGCTGATTCGGTGCTTTGGCGGACGGTCGCGGTACCTTACCCTATCTTTTCTAGAGCTTTGGATGCGATATCATGCAGTTGGAGCCTCAAGGGAATCGTTCCATTCGCCGAGATAGGGCCTTTTTCAGTGGGCGGTGGGGGGTTCTGGGGGAGGCCAGTTTACCCCTCTATTGACCTGAACTGGCGTCTCAAGCTGAACATTACCAGCCACACCTCTTGGCCTCAACCTCTCACGACGCCAACGGAAGTGGCGCATCCGCCAACCAACCCCACTTCTCGACGATAAGATCCTTATCGTTTCTGCGCTGGGAACTTTTTTTTTTTTCATGGTTCGCCGACGACGGCTTGCTCAACACCAAAGAAACCAATCATCACGACATTGTCCACCCGCTCTCCTCTCAGCTCACGGTCAACACCATTCTCGATAACAAATAACCCAAGACACTTGCGTCCTCCGCTCCACTCCCGACACGATGCGTCCTCTCACGGAAAAGGAGACGCAAGTTCTCTTCGAGAAGCTCGCGACCTATACCGGAAACTCTCTCAAGAACCTCATCGCACCTCTCGACGACTCCCCCAATGGGGACCGATACGTCTTCAGACTCATCAAGGATCGCGTTTTCTATGTCCGACTGTCCATTGCCAACCTCGCGACGTCCATTGCTCGCGAGAAGCTTCTTTCCCTTGGCACCTGTCTAGGTAAGCTATCCGGAGGTTGGAAACCCGGTCTGCCCTCATTAGCTAACCCAACACTCTTCAGGCAAGTTCACCAAGTCTGGAAAGTTCCGAATGCACATCACCGCGCTGCCCATCATCGCCGAGCATGCCCGCTACAAGATCTGGGTCAAGGAGAATGGAGCTATGCCCTTCCTGTACGGCGGCAACACCGTCAAGGCGCACGTCGGACGCTGGTCCGAGGACTGCCCCGAGCACCAAGGTGTCGTCGTCTACAGCATGAACGACACTCCTCTCGGATTCGGCGTCACTGCGCGTAGCACTGCTGAGGCTCGAAGGCTGGATCCCACTGGCGTGGTCTGCTTCAGGCAGGCGGACTGCGGAGAGTACCTCCGTGACGAAGACAACCTGTTCGCGACGGGCTAGTCTACCCGATTTATACTGGGACTTTACTGGCCACTGGCGTTGAGGTGTTTGTCTATTTGTATGGCGTTCTGGGGATAAAGACTGGCAGACATGCCACTCAAGATTTGGATTATCAGATAGCACGCGTCAATCAAAAGACGCTGTATTTGTTTGTCTCCCCCATCTATTTTCGTTCTATTCCATTACGGCTCTATTGAGCTCCCGAGTCGGGGTTACGGGCCTGCTTTCTCTTCTAAAGAAACCGACATGTTGGCGGTGCGCAACGTACTCGCTGTCGGCGTATCCTAGTATGCCCTGAATATCCACGCTCTGGTGGCTCTTGATACGTGAAATTTCGGCTGCTGCGTAGTTGACAAGTGCCCTCCCAACCTCTTCAGGGATACCTTCCCAGAGCTTTCCGTCGGCGCCGGGGGATCGTCTCCGTTGCACGACAACCAGCCGCACCACCTCCTGCTGGGCAAAATTGCCCTCTACATCGACCACTCCCACCGGGAGCAGCCCTGCCTTTCCAGTAAGCGCCTTGTAAGCGCCTGTGTCGATATACAAGGTGCCGTGGGGGTTCGGGGTGTGAAGGAGCCAGAAATGCCGGTCTCGGATGGGATCTTCCGATGGCAAGAACCGCGTGTGGAGGGGAACGGTCAAATTTTCTGACGATGAAGGAGTTGATAGCTTTAGAGATGATGTTGATCGTGAAAGGGACTCCTTGCCACGGTCCTCGGCGGCGGGGGAGGGGGATGACGATTTTAACCGTGGCTGGAGGTAGCGGACAATGTTGAGAACGTTGCCTGGGTTGGAGGACTTGGCAATTATAGTCGTAACTCCTGCTGAGATTCCCAGCCGGGCAGCTATGATCTTGGTGCTCATGCCACCGGTGCCAAGCGAGGAACCAGCACTCGACACTGAGTCCCGTTAGTTCTAAATCTAAGGTTGTGAAGCAAAGTGTACATACCATCGGCCTGCAAAGCCGAAATGTCCTCTACAACTTCAATGGGTTGGGCATCCGGGTGAGTACGAGGATTCTTGTCGTAGAGACAATCGACATCGGTCATGAGGAATAGCATGTCGGCGTGGATCATGGCAGCCGTGATGGCGGAAAGGGTGTCATTGTCGCCAAACTTGATTTCGGCAACGGCCAAGGTGTCGTTCTCGTTAACAATAGGGATTACACCTTGTTCCAGCAAGGCGTTGAACGTGTTCTGAGCGTTGTGGTATCTCGTTCGCTAGAAGTGGGCAGATGTTAGCTTTAACAATAGTTTCGACTGTCTAGAGGGGAAGTCGTACGTCTGCAATGTCGTTTCTGGTAAGAAGGATCTGGGCAACCGGCTGCCTTAGATGGTTGAACAGACTATCCCAGAGACTGATCAAACGACATTGGCCGATGGCTGCTAGTGCCTACGCGATATGTTAGGACGCTTGTAGTACCCTCAGAGTGTCGATAAATCTCACCTGCAACTGCGCAAGATGCTTTGGCCGCTTCTCGACATCCATGCGCCGGAGACCGACTCCAATGGCCCCTGAGGACACAATGACTACTCTGTGGCCATCCTTGCGCAGCTTTACCGCGGTGTCGACAATGAGGGTTAGAATCGGCAACAGTGGCTCATGCGTCTTCTCATCGACGATGGAGCTGGTTCCTACTCGCGCGTCGCATCAGTAAGAGCAAGTGATGACAGTAATGCTGTGGACATACCCAGCTTTATGACGATTGTAAGGGGTTTATTCCCTTTCATATCTGTGACACGGCGGGCGTTTGGGCGTCAGTAAGTGTTGATGGCGGGGGTGAATTTTCAACAACAAGGAGAACAACGACGACGACAACACCCAGGTCACATATATTTACGTATATAGCTCAGGACAGGGGCCATGGCGGTAGAAGGGACAGCGCTTACAATGGCCAACGTTCTCACTTGTCATTTTTTATACGCCCTGTCGTTTTCAATGTGTGGGACTGCCGTTGTCATGCGATGGGCGGAAGGGCGTTGATGTTCTTTCAGCGGTTCGTTTGATTGGGCTAGGCGGCTTGGGTGGCTACAGAAAACTTCCATGCCCCGGAACCGATGTCGGGCGCTTTGTTGACTCTTGCCGAGAGAGTCAACTCCAGATTTCACGTTGGGGTTGCTCACCGCCCTCGGGCGTAGGCTGCTTTGGGCCGGCAGAATTCCGACTTGCAGTGGGTGGAGAGGCAACAGAGGGCAGAAAGCGACAGACTGTAGCACTTGTGTCGCAACAACACCACCAACAACCGCCGTATACCTTATACGTCCGCCGTTTCCGCGTCCAGGAGCAAGACAATCGCCCGCGAAATCAAAGCCTGTGTTGCTAGCATGGCATCTGAAGCCCCGGCGTCGACGTCAACTCCGACGGGAGCTGCCACCCCCGGTCCCGTCCCCTCCAACAAACCCAAGGAAGTCGTCAACGATCCCGCCCGCACCGGCTTCGACCCCGAGACGAAATGGTGGATGAACTACTTCAAGATCCTGTCCGGCCAGGTCACCCCCGAAGGCCAATTCCACTTCCGCGAGTGGCGGTACCGCGTCCATGAGGAGCGCGACTGCAAGCGCTGCGAGGACTACCGCGATTGGCTCTTCACCTACTCCCCCGTCGTGCGCTTCATGTCCGAAAAGATCGAGGCCCTCAACGGGCGCCTGGACCCCTCCAACGTCGTCTGCCGCCGCTGCCCTGCGCATCTTGAGGAGGACGGCCAGGTCCATCGCCAGTCCGGCGGCTTCAGCCCCAACCACGGCATCCTGCTCTGCGCCAACGAGGTGCGCGACCGGAAACACTTGGAGGATACGCTGGCGCATGAGATGGTGCACGCGTGGGACCATCTAAGATGGAAGGTGGATTGGACCGGCGACAAGGACTTGAAGCATGCCGCATGTACAGAGGTGAGTTCCAGCCTACGTTCCGGATTTACGTCGACTCCACATACGGCACAATACTAATCAATTCATCGACTAGATTCGCGCTTCAATGCTTAGCGGAGAGTGTAGATGGACGAGAGAGGCATTTACAAGAGGGAACTGGAAGTTGACACAGCAGTTTCAAGATTGCGTGCGGAAGAGGGCAATCCAGTCCGTCATGGCTCGCCCGCGATGCAAGGACGACGTACAAGCAACCAAGGTCATCAACCAAGTCTGGGATTCATGTTTCTCAGACACCCGGCCGTTTGACGAGGTTTACAGATGATGAACTTAGCCGAATTACAGGCGTGTATTATACCAAAAACGATTCGACGAGGGGCTCTGAACCGAGCAGCGCGAGGCCTCTCTACTTACTCCAATGCCATATAACGATACCCAAACAAATAACTTGGAACAGTCTTCTCATTTCGCTCAGCTGCTCTGAATGAAGTCACACAAAATAAACCGATACTCCCCAGTAATGCCCTCTCCCAATTTCCCACGTTTCTGTGTCAACAGATTAACCAACGCCTTTGGCCTCAGGCAGACCATTTCATGCCGTATCATTATATCATCGCGATTCCCTCTCGCGATTGGTTGCCTTCTCTCCCTTGACACAGTGTTTCACGATCCAAGGGTGAGTGGTAATTTCGTCAAGGGGAATTCGCTTCTCCGGGTTCAACACGAGGAGCTGAATGTGTGTCAGTCATTGGAAGTCTTTCTCAGGACCGGAGGACCATGAACTTACCCTCTTGATAAGGTCAGTAGCCTCAGGGCTCACCCATGAAGGAACCGTCATCTCGCACCTCCTGATCCTCCGTTGAGTTACAACAGCCGAGTCCTCGAACGGTGCCTCGCCAACGAGGAACTCGTAGGTCAAGACGCCCAAGCTCCACAGGTCAACCTTTTCAGTGTACCAGTTCTTGGAGGATCCGGGCACGATCATCTCTGGGGGCAGGTAATCAAGAGTTCCACACATGGTGTCTCTGCGGTTGCCCGGGGCGTGGACGCTCCATCCGAAATCCGAAATCTTGATCTCTCCGTGAATGCCGACCAGGATGTTCTCGGGCTTGATGTCGCGGTGGATAACATGCTTTCCGTGTAGGTAGCGGAGGGCTGAGGCCATCTGCGCGATGTATTGCGCTGCCTTCCACTCGGGAAAGCGGTTCTCTTTTCGCAGGTGCTTATACAGCTCACCCTTGCCAGCAAACTCCAAGATGAGGAAAATTCGCTTGCTATCGTGAAAGTGGCCGAAGAGCTGCAAGACGTTGGGATGCCTTAAGTTGCTTTGGATCTCAATCTCTCTCTGAACTTGCGTTTTGATCCTCCCGTTCAGCTCACTCTTGTGCAGGACCTTGAGTGCACAGATGAACCCAGTCGTGCGCTCTTTGGCGAGGTACACTCGTCCAAACTTGCCCTTGCCAAGGGGACGACCGATCTCAAACATGCCGAGGTGGAAGATCTTGGGCATGCTTGGCTGCTCAGTCAACACGATAGCCTTGGTCTCCTTGTGCTCCTCGGAGGTCTCAGTAGTGACCTTGAGTGACGTGGCCGGTAGCGCCTTTCTGGGAGGAGATGCGGGAGAGGCGACTTTTCGTTGGGCCGCCTGTGAAGGTAGCGTGACGACGGTGTTATTGGTTTGCGAGTGAAGAGCAACCTTGAAGAGGTTCGGTCGACTGGCGCCGTGAGCCAGTTGTGATGTTGAGGAGCCCATCATCACCTGATGCCATAGTTAGCGCCTCGTCGTTCTGGAAGTGCGGTGACCAGGTCATTCGTACCTTGGACTTGGAGTAGCTCTTGGGCTCGTCGCCGAGAGGATCTTGGTCATCGTTGACAGACATGCGCTCGAAGCGCGCCTCAATGGTGCGGGTGGCCATCGCGATGGTAGAGTCCTCTGCTGCGGCTGTTAATAGAAAGTTGGATGATGAGAAAGGTGTTTTTGGGTTGGAGGGTTTGAACGGAGAGCGGACTAATTAGTGGCATGTAACTTATGGTGGATGGTCGTGCTTGTGGCCGGGGAAAACATTCGAGGCGGCCGGTCGTCAGGGGCAACCGTGTGGGCTTAGTGCGAGACGCCTCATGACGAACCCTTTGGCCGTCGTTTCGGCCACTGAAGCCAAGATGGTCTAAACCTCACCCAATCATAAAGCCAAAGGGAAGAAGACATGGATGGCAACGACTCACCGACATAGCAACACCAATCTCAATTGCATATAATTATACTGCACTTGCGTGTACTCGAAGACCCTGCTAATATTCGAGCTACCTCTGCGGATATAATGCGGATACCTTTTTTTTTTTGTTGGGCATTTTTGCTTCATACCAGCATCCCAGAACCCAGATCATACCTGAGCCCTTCGTCCGATGTGAAGAACGGTTTCTAAATAAATGGACGGTTTCCCGAACGGTCTCCTAAACGAAAAAGAAAAGAACCCTTCCGTAAATAAAGATGCAGCCATCTGTCCGCGATCATGGAAAGGGAGGTATCGCGTACGTGACAGTTGGTCATGTTCGCTTATTAATACCAGCATCATAAACTCCACATCCGACGTCCAAGCTCTTCACAGTTGTGAGGGACTCGTGAGTGGAACCCCTTCCCACAAATAACAAATAGTCATCGTATGCTGTGCTCATGCAAATGGGGATATCGCCTACATGACGTGTTGTTCGTCATGTTCGGTTGATACTAGCATCCTGAATCCCAATCCAACGTCCAGCCAACTCCGTCTGATATCGAGAACGTATCGTACAGCAAACTTGAAAACACCGTTTTCTCCATCTTTCTCTGCTCAGCCTTGGAAAACAGGTACGCCTTGAAACGTCTCAGTTTGCCCACCAATCCTGGGAAACTATGCGCCCAAGTGGTCGCATCGGGAGCCCGGTCTCCTCTGATCCTCCGGGGATAGGGTTCTGGCAAAGAACGGCATTCAGTTGCTGAAAACGTAGCTTGGCTTCGTAAATATTCTCCCTCTGGCCCTTGGGGCCTTTTCTCTTGGCATGCTTGTTCTTGACCGTGGCACGTACGATGTTCTCGATTGAAGCTCCAGCACGCTGAGCCGCCCGCTTGGCCAAAATGAACTGATCCTCGGGCATCTCGCGACGAAGCCCAACGTAGTCGTTGAGAATCTGGCATTCTTCTTTCCAATGGTGGAGGTTCTCAAGCATGTACCAGAGGGTCTCGGGCTCCTGGTCATAGGTATAGCGAAGGTCGTCGCGGGTTAACTCCTGATAGTGATAGAGGCTGAAGTCGTTCTGAATGTTGCCCCACATTCGCACCTTAGAAACAGCATCCCCGATGATGGACTTGACGATCTTCATTCTGACACTGAGGCGCTCGGGATCAGGGCGAAAGACAAATGTATGCCAGATCTTACGCCAGGCAAGATAGGCCTTAGAGAGCTCGTCGTAACCATTGTAAGGGACGCTCCAGAATACGGCTGTGGAAACCCGGCGTGGAACCTCGGAAAAGAGAAAGTTATTTTCAAAGTGGTCATGGACATCTTCTCTCTTGTGTTTAAGCTCGTAGGCACGTCGACCTATGGTTGGGTCAAGATGCTGGGAGTTGCGTTCCATGGTATAGGCGCTGCGGCGTCGGATAGCTTTGTAGACATGGCGGGGGGCTTCTAAACGTCCAGGCATGTCCACTTTGGATTGCGCCTCGTAGCACTTCGAAATCACCCAAGCAATTTCTTGGTAATCGGTAGCTATTTTGTAGTCGTCTGAACAGTCCCATGCATCCTTATGAATGGACCATTGTGCAAGCTTGGTTACCGTGTGAATCTTTGAGGGGCTGAGGTCGGGGTTGATCCCAGGGCCAAATATCTGTGGGGGAGCCTGGTCCGAGGTCTGGCAGCAATGGCCTGTGCAAGTGTCGACACCGGTGTTGTAGATAAACCACATGCATTGGGACAGGGAGCATCTCACTATGAGTTGCCTTGCTTCATAGCTGACCAAGTCGTCGAGTTGGTCAACTCTGACGAGAGTTGTGGCAGCCATACTGGCTTGGGGAACTGAGGAGACCTATTGGTGTTGGTGGGTAAAGCGAATCGACGTGGTCAAGGAGGGCTTGATGTTCCTTCGACGGGAGACAGAAGCTATGAGTGATCGAAGATCCGAAGAGTGTCGAAGAACGGAACCAAATTGTAGACAGAGAGAGGTGTAAACTAGTTCAACGTTGACTACCCGGGTGCAAGTACCTGAGTCATGTGTGGGTGGACGTTGTGACAAGAAGGAAAGGGCAGGGACAGGTTCTTATATACCTGTAGAGGCCCTTCGAAACAGCCCTGCTAGGTAGGGAGGGCATCGCAGAAAGGTGAAATGGTCCACTCTACTACGCAGGACCAAGTAGTTTGCCATGACGGGACCGACCCGCTCGCGACTCCCTTGATGGAATTCATGTCGTACAAAAAAAGTACAATACCTTAAATGTCTAGTTCCTACTTCTCAGGGCAAGTACCTAGGTAGGGACCTAGACTGTGACTCCTACCTGGGAACCGCTCTGGGCGTGGAAAGAGCTGGCTCGCATTTGGGCTCTCTCAACATCAATGTTTTCTCTACTCGGTTCATCTTGCAAAACTAAACTCGCGATCCAGCTTTACTTCCTGGTTTCGTCGATTACATTTCATATCTAGTAGGTAAGGTAAGTAGGTAGGTAAGGTATGTCGCCTGAGTCCTTCTTGCTGGCTTCTCTGGATCGGATGAGTTTCGGACTCGTATAGCCTTTTGGTGATTAAGCTCTGACAAACTACCTTGAATACTCTGGTACCTCGACGAGTCCTACTGCTTTCCTACCTAACGAGGGTCAGCCACATCGCCCATACGCCTTTGCGTACCATTTACACCGAGTTAAGACTGGGTGAGGAACGATATCGGGGAGTCGGCGTTGGCGGGGCACAGCAATGAGTCCAGCAGCTCCCCCACCAAATCCCCCCAGAGCTTCAACTACGAAACTTTGAAACCGTACTCCAACTTAACGTCCAACTTCACTCCTCCACATAATTACTCGCTCTCTCGCCTCAACATCATGAGCCATACATCCTCCGCCGGCGGGTCCTTCCCAACGCCTCAGGCCCTCGCGGCCGGCACCACGTCGCACTCGCAACATCGCTTCCGCATCGCTACCCGCAAGCTCCCCATCTCCAAGGCCGCCGTCATCGACGACCTCACCGAACGCCTCGGCATTCCCATGCCCGAGATGATCTTCGGCGACAACCTTGTCGCCCTCACCCACGTGCCCTCTGGCTGGTCCATCGCCTTCTCCACCCCGGACGCCCTCGACGCCGTCGACAAGACCGACCGCCAGATGCTAAAGGTCGCTTATGCTCGCGACTGGGAGAGCACCCGTGAGGGCACCACCTCGGGCATCAAGGAGGTCGTTAAGCCTTACGATTGGAGTTATTCCACGCCCTACGCCGGCACCGTCGATCCGGCTGCCGAGAAGCAGTTCCAGCCCTCCGAGAACCCCATCCCCATCGAGCTGCTGAAGCGCCGTGACCCGATTCTGTTCTTCGATGAGGTGATGCTGTACGAGAGCGAGTTAGACGACAATGGCATCTCCATATTCAGCGTCAAGGTTCGCGTGCATGAGAAGCGCATGCTGTTGCTCTGCCGGCTGTTCATGCGCCTGGACAACGTCCTCGTCCGGGTACGCGACACACGAGTCTACGTCGACTTTGAGACGGACGAGGTCATCCGCGAATACACGGCCCAGGAAGACAGCTTTGAAAATGTCAAGAGGGTAAGTCCAGAATCTACAAGTTTGCTTATCCGAGACCTTGGATGATGTCGGCGTACTGATCCTCGAACCCTAGAAACTACTCATGTCCGGAAGACTACCTGACGACATCACCATTGCCCTCCGGGACCCCAATCTACTGGCTCCCATGCTTCCCTTCGTGGAACAACGAAGAGAGGCCGTTGACTTGAGGGCGTAAGACTACGACTGTTTTGAAAGACTACATTGCGACTTACCACGGCGTTCCGGATATTTGATACAAAGTTCACAACACGCGGACAGCGAGGCAAAACACTATGATAGCATAGGTCTGTTTGATTTGATATCAAAAGGCATATCGGAATGAATTCCCCTTTTCCTCAATGGGGCCTGACTCCCAAGGCTTCAACGCACGCATGCAAAAACCATCATTCAAAGCTCATAAACCCCGTGACTCCGATATACTGTTGGCCCGATGCGCCCCAACGCTGAGCAGCCCCCTCCCGCCTGTTCTTCCTTCTTTCTTTCTTCATCGCGCGCCCTGTGGTGACGAGCTCTGTGTAACCTCCTCATACTCAAGTTCCCACTTGTCCACCTCGTTGAATTTCTTGGTGGCCTTCTTTAGCTCATCTGCTGATGGAGTGCTACTGCTCTGATCGTCTCCAGTGTCGAACGTGTCATCTGGAAGCGGCTCAAAACGGCTCACCTCGTTCTCCTCATCGTCGCCTTGTTCGTCTTCACCCTCATTCTCCTTGTCCGAGGATCGAGGGGCATAGGTCCGTGTGCTTTTCGCCGCTGGTCGAGCAGATGCGGCCGTTTGTCTTGGTTTGAGAACCGAATGCGCCGCACGACCAGCTCGCGAACCTGGCCTGGCCGATATTCCACGGCTCCTAGGCCGACTACCTTGTCTCCTCCGCGCGGCTCTACTGTCCACGTATGACAACTCATCCTCTCCCTGTGGCATCTCCGTGGTGTCGTGCTCGTCCTCGCTTTCCAGGCCAAAAGGGTCGTCCCGTGCCTTCTTGTACCGACGCTTTGGCAGCATGCTCGTGAGATCAGCGGTGGTGACCTTGGGTGAGGGCTGCTGTCTCGTTGCCGCACGGCCTCTCGTCTTTGGTGCCTTCGACTCGGTAAAATTGGGCGAGTGTGTCAAGGATGGCGGCGAGGACATGTCGGACATGTGGTCAGCTCGGATGGGCGTCACAACTGAAGGGCGCCGTCGTCTCTTGGCCAGAGTGTGGATATCGGGCCATATATCAGCTCCGCCCTCTGAATCGCTGCTGGCAGGCGGAGCAAGGATTTCATCCAGATTGACGGGAGTCACAGGTCTCTCTGGCAGGATTGGAGAAGGTCCCAACGGGGACGAAAGGGACGAAAGGGACGAAGAATCGCTATCGCTGTCAGGGACCTCATCCGGTTCGTCTGCGTCTTCCATATCGTCCGCCTCCACACGCGACATCTTCTCCGGCCTGTCGCTGCTCAACAGGGCATCTTCGCTCTTTCGCTTCCTAGATTTGGGGTTTTCTTCCGCCTCGGCTGAGGACTCGCGCTCATCCTCGGGCTTATCCTCGACATTAGGTGCTGGCTGAGTTCGTCGTCGGTTATTCATCGGTGTTGATTCGGCCTCGGGGAGAAACTCCTCTTCGCTCTCAGAATTGTCCTCCTGTCCCGTGCCAGTCTCATCAGGACGCGGCTTTCGCGCCGTGCCCAGGATGCTAGGTTCCCTTGCGCGCCGCCTGAAGGTGCCGAAGTGCAGAGTCGAACTAATACTTGGTGTGTTGCCGCCGCGGCTGCTGGGTCTGATTGGAGGGTCGTTTCGGCCAATGATGCTAGATTGACGCGACCGTCGCTTGAAAGTGCTTAGGTTCAAAGACGACGTGTCGGTTGATTGCACACCCCTTGGCACGTCCCCGTCCTCGAAGCTGTCGTCAAAATCCCCAAATACGTCGTCGGCCAGATCCAAGCCCGTCGTGTCTCGTCTCTGCGCGGGTGTCGCCATGACACGGCGTCCAAGCTCAACCGAGCTGCCCGATTCCCCATCATCGAGGGTGTTACCGCTCGTGGTGGGGTCTTCGTTAGCGAGTCTGTCGAGCGCCGCATCGCGACGCTGAGCTGCTGCGCGGATTGCCTGCTCGTCCGCGGCGCTGAGGCGGGAGCCCGTTGAGCGCGTCGTTCGTCTTCGCCCTCTTTCTTGGGATTGGGCCTGCTTCGGAACGTTCCCGTCGCTAGCTTCACCTTCGGGCGTGGGCGATCGTGCGGTGTGTTTGGCTGTCTGCGTTGGGGCGCGACGCGCACGCTTCGGTCGTGGCATTGTGGGAGAGATGCAGAGGATGCGCGAAATATCGGAGAATATCTGAGTGCTGAAGCTGTTGCAGAGAGAGGTTGAAATAGCTGCTAACAGCCCAGACTCGTGTTTGGGGAATTTAGTACCTGGTAGGTAGATAAGGCTCGAAGTTAGTGTGGGAGGGAAACACGCCCGCACGCGCGACGCGACCGTGGTAAAGCTACCAAGCATACACCACGAAGCGGTAAATACACACGGCCTACCTGCATCGGGCTTGGTCCATTAAAAACGCCGGGCGCTCGGACCCTCACACGGAGCTCCAGGTCCGTTGGCTTCACACTGTTTCCCATTCACTACGTAACCACTTTAACCATACAATTGGAATTGGAGTAGCACTCAAGCAGACAATGTTAAACTAGTGCGTCGTCAGTCATTGGTGAATATATTACACAAGCTCTCTCGTCTAGTTAGGTGGAGATCGTCTATAACAAACATCACCAGTCGTCTCTACAAAGCCATTCCTTATCCCATGCACTCCATGATAAGTTCCCGTATCCCCCCATACCCTCGCCCTGATCGATGCCTCTGTTCATACAAGATTTTATCCCTATCGTACATGATCAAGTAAGATATCACCCGGCTAAATCAGAGCCTGTCCCATAAACATGCTATGCTTCACCTCTGCCACAACGTCCTTCCTGTCGTCGTTGCCAACGAGTACGATACCGCGGCCACGACGTCCCATTCGTCCAGCACGGCCGAGTCGATGAATAAAATCAATGGTGGTGTGAGGCACGTCGTACAGGATGACATGGCGAACAGCCAACGTGTCAATACCTCTGGATGCTAGATCCGTGACAACAAGAACCCTCACGTTAGGCAAAGTTCGATGACGCGATGCGGTCTGGGGGGTTGGGATCAGGAGTGGCTCGGCGGATGTGAAGGTCTCCAGAATCTCTCCATGACGCTTCTCGGGGGTGTCTCGATGAAGAGCATCGGCGTTGATGCCCTTGGAGTGGAGGTAATTGGCGAGCTCTTCCGTCTTTTCTCGCTCATTTACAAAGACGATGATGCGGCGGACGTCCAGCAGCTCCTTGACAGGACCTTCGTGCTTCGATGCCTCGCGACCGATGCTGTAGATGGCATCGGCACACGCCAGGTCTTTGTTGTTGCGGTAGGGATCCTTGGAAGCGTCGATGACACCGAGCTGAACGCGACGCGGGATGGCGTGCAGGTTGGGTGTCGTGATTCTGATCATATCAGGGTGATTGGTGGCGAGGTAGTTGTTTAGCTTCCTGGGAATGGTAGCCGAGCAGCAAACGAACTGCTTCAGAGACGGGGCCGCCCTTTCAATGATGCTAGTCGTCACAGGAGCGAAGCTTCGGTCAAACAAGGAGTCGGCCTCATCCACAATTAGATGAGTAACGCGGGAAAGAATGTTTGGATCCGAGTCGGCCATGGATGAGAGAAGGTGAGGAGTGGCGACAATGACATCCACGCCTCGGGGGCCGTACAGGTTGCGCTGGATCTGTTGCGGCTTCAGGTCGGAAGACAGCATCTCCGTCTTGAACTTGGCCACATGGGAGATGGATTTGGAAACCTTGACCACCTGGTGGGCGAGCTCAGCTGTAGGGACGAGCACAATGACCTTGGGGCGAGCCATGGTCGGATGTGGCTCGTCAAACGGCTTGCCCTTCGAATTCCCAGCCGCTTGTCGTTCCTTCTCTATCAGCCACCGCTCCCTGTAGGCCTTGATCTCCGGGTCCTCGGCTTCGGCGATCTTCATGGCGTCAATTGCTGGTAGTAGGTAGGCAAGTGTTTTTCCGGAACCTGTCTCGGCAGCGAGCAGAAAAGACTGCTTTTCCTTGGAAGACGCCTTGCTGCCTTCTACAGAAGTCTGGCCTAGGAGCGCAGGGATCGCAAGCCTTTGCACCGGCGTTGGTTTGATGTTGGTCATGCCCTTGAAGAGCTCGTCGGTGAGGGCCACCTGCAGGACCGGAAGAAGGTCGAAGTGATCAAAGGCATCGTACTCTGCCATGCGTTCCTTGACCGAAGTCCTCTTTCCATACGATATTGTAGTCAAGGCGCGCTGCATCTTGAGTGCCTTCCGGTCATCCTTGTCCTTGGGCTCTCCTCGGTTGCCGTCCCTTCCTTTTCCTCTCGAGTCCTTGGAGGCCGGCGCTCGATCTCGTGCGGCTCGTCGGGCCGGGTCGATATTGGCAAACTTCTTGTTCATACCACCAAAGGGCCCGGGAGCGAATTCGCGGCGCTTTCGTCGGTCATTTTGGGATGGCGGGGGTCGGTCGACTCGGTCAGAGAGCACCATGCGCGACGGGCGAGGCTTCACGTTGTGCGAAACGAAGCGCTGTGGGGTCCATGACTGCAATGGGGTGCGCAACGCAGCGATTGACCGGCCTGTTGGAAGGCAGGGCGAGCAGATCGAGCTTGCCGTAACGCGATGCATTTTGCTGTATAAATAAATAAAAAGGCCGCCGTCGCGTGCCAATCTGTTGCTTGAAAAGTCTCGGCGGCGAACTGGGGCCGTTTTTCCCCCCCCAAAGTCATGAGTGATCGATATCGGTCCCCGGAGCTATTGGGGCCGTGGCACGTGGAAATCCGGACTTCGTAGTGGCAAAGCCCCACCTTCCCCATGAGCGACTACTCCGGATGTTGGACCAGACATATTAGAGCGAATATTAAGGAATATTTAATTAACAAAACAAATAAATAAGAAGCACATAATCAGTCTTGTCGGAGCCCAGTCGTCGTATCAGAAAACTCAATGAAAAGAGCAATTGACCTATTGTGTTCTTGGTCATCCCACTAACTCTTATCGAGCAAAGTCTCCAATTGTCTCCTCCAAACTCCTATAACACAGTCGACAACACGATGACGTACTCGATGGCCACCATGTATCCCATTCCCCTGAACTTCCCCATCATCTAGGTAAGTCATATCCAAGCATTAACACTGGAATAAGGAAACCCATTTACTTATCCGAGCCTTTCCACCCCATTCCAATAGCGAGCGCCAGTGCCCCAGTTGCCACGATTCTGTAGAGTCGGTCAGCTTGGCTCCCCGCAGAAATGGAAGGGAGAATCCATATGCGTACATAGGAAGCTTGTTAACTGACATCTTTTTCAATAACCACCGAACCCACTTTCCAAGAAAATTCTGTCTCTTCTGAGCAACTGCAGAACTAGTACTGTCCCTGGGTGTAGAATCCGGAGAAGTGTCGGTGCCGAGGTCGGTATTGCTGGAAGGTGTCTCTTCAGCAGCTTCGGGGCTTAGCGGTACCGAGTTGGCAAGTCTCTGGTCGTCTTTTGATTTCGAGTTAGCATTAGTAGCTTTGGCAGGCCCACCCTCCGCGGCGGCGTCCAAATCCGTGCGGGCTTGGTAGGGAACTGCTTCAATGCTTGCATCGCGAGACAGCGGCGTCTTACTGGCTTTGTCAGTAGGGTTGGCTTCTGAAGATCTCATAACCACGGCTTCATCTTCTTCGCTCGGAGGTGATCGTGGTCCTTCGTGGGTTGATGCGGTGTTCGGGTTTGGTAACGAGATTACCGCAGGGCCCTGTGGCTCCTTGGTGTCTGGTTTGGGCTCTTCTGCAATGGAGCCCAAGGACACCGCGGACCTACTTCTTCCAAAGCTGCTGTGGGAAAGTCGGTTTTCTCGCTTCCTCGTAGTGTTGGGGCTGATAGGGATTGGTGAGAGACTCATATCATCCGCGGAGTCGATGTTGGGTTTACTGGAAGAGACCACTCGGGGCGAGGTTGGAAGATCGGCAACGTGGGGTTGGTCCTCACCCAGGTGGGTTTGAATCGTTCGCAGCGCATCGAGGATGGAGGTACGATCAGAAGGAAACTTCTCGATGGTAGGGTCGTTAAGGTCAACATCAGTCGAGGTGTAGTCGCTCGAGCTCCGTCTCGCATCTCGACTGGGGGATACGCTTGAGCATGCCTCCTCCTCAGACTCTTCTTCTTCAAAATCATAGGCACCCAGACACTCATGTGCAAACAAGGGTGTCTTGAGCTCTTCGGCCGTCTCCTTAGTGTTGTCAGGCTCAGGGACACGGAGCTGGGGCGTGGGAATTGGTAGCGATGAATCATCTGCCTTGGCATCGATGGATGAGTCGTTCCGGTAGGTGGGTGTGTCCTCTTCACCAGGAGAAGGCCGAGGGATAGTTATGACATTGTTTTGATTGCCAGAGTCATCCGTTGCTGCAAATTATGAGACACCGTGCGATTAGATGAGAGGGTGAATTGGGAAAGGGCATACCGACGGCGTAATTCTCAGCTAGGATCCACCAATCGTCGCCTATTCGGAGCTTGAACTGGTAGTCCTCGCCAGGCTTCACCATGACCTCGGAGTGGAAGGCATGTTCTCCGTCTTTTCCCGTGCTGTATTCCATCTCCTTGGGCTGCCATTCCGGATCGGAAAATGACCCAGCCAGGAAAAGAGGTGGCACGGTCCCCGGCTTCTTGTAGGTGATGGTAAGAGGAACTTTGGAGGAAGCCATGATGAGATATGATGACGACGGTACCGCGTAGCTTCAGATATTTCGATCGGGATTTCGTTCGGAATGCCGGGATTATTGCAAGACCATGCCGGAGCGGGATGCTTTTTGTAGGAGGTTTGGCAGACAAACACTGATGGGGGCAGCACCGTATACAAGGGGAAGCTGCTCGGGGCTAGATATGGATGCTGGAAGGCCATCGCATTAGTCCTAGGGTCGTTGTGTGTGGGATGCTGCGAGGATCAGACGATGGGCAGGGGTACTCACCTTTGGTGGCAATGCTATGGTTTGAGGTGTCGCGACGACATTACAGGGAATAGACGAATGGGGAGAGAAGAGGGTAGAAGAGGGAGAGGGATCAAAAGGAAGGCAAGGGACGTTGATGGAAATAGAGGAGAGACGGAGAGTGAGAGTGAGATGGATGCGAATGTCGGGCGTTTGGATGGAATGACGACAACGAGCAAGGGCCAGGCGGCAATGTTGGGATGGAAGGAGGCAAGTTCAAGTTTAGGGTAAACGCGCTGGCAGGTAAAAAAGCAAGGCACCCAGCACCAGCAATGCTGGAGGCTTGGGAGTGGGAGTGAGTTATCGAGCACGTGAAGGAAGGGATGGGGACAGTTGGACTGCATTGGATGGGAGTAGATGGAACGGTACAAGGAACGGTACATGTGATCACGTACTTCATCTGCGCTGGAGCCAAGTCCCCGGTCTGGTTGAGAAGAATGGAGAGCCCTCTAGTATTGTCCGGATGCGTGCAAGGTCGGGTTCCAGGTCCTCGCCGACGTATCAGGTAAGGGGGAGATACTAGAGGAAAGTTAATGAGGGAGCGAGGGGAAGCAAGCCGAGAAGCTTCCCGTCCATTGGGAGGGAGGCGGAGCGCAGGGAGGCAAAGCAAAGCAAGTTCAAGAGTGGGAGGGAGGCTTGGGGAGAGGGGGTTTGACCAATTGCAATCGCAAAGGCTGGATCTAGACGGTTAAATCACCGTGAAAGCAAGGTGTGTTAACCGGAGAAGATGAACCGATGGTGCGGAGGAATAGCCATATAAGTTGGGCGATGATGTGCATGATGATGACGCTGAATGGTAATGGTGGAGAGAGTGTGCCTCAGCCACAAGTAAGAAGGTGGCTAAGAGCTAAGTACTGGAGTAGCTCAGATCACTGCTGCTTTGCCTTAGGTTGCGTGTCGTGCAGGGCGCCCCCGGCTGTGCTGCTTTCAACGCGCCTGATGCAGCACGACGGATCCACGGGTGATGGGTCGATCCAGGAGACACCAGGCCACGCGGCGAGTCGCAGCGACCCGGTCGATGACCAAGCACGCACCGCGAGATCAAGTCCCAGAGACTTGGAGAGGTTGTCCAAGCCTGCCTCATGAGCACTGGCATCGGACGTGGAACCCCGCATTCCATCAGCGCTACAGCTGTTAATCCGGTCTCCGTACATAATGGGCTGACGCTACCTCTGTCGAGTCAGCCTGGAAATATTCAGTTCTATCTTCGATACGGGGCTGCTATGTATTATTATTGCTTACAAGCATGGATCCCGTCTGGTCCCGCAGACGCAGCTATAATACTTATAATGAACCCCAACAAGTGCAAGACCTGTCTTTGACTTCTCAATTATTAGGAGTCGCGTACATAGGACTAATAAAAAGGCCGCTTAGGCCAGATCCAGACAAACAAAACAAAACAAAAAAACATATCAACAGAGCGCAAACATCAATCGCCGTTAATAAACGTACTACGTAGCAGGTCAATTGTGGATTTCCAATGGATGCCCGTTCCCGGCTTGCCCCTCTGCGAATCACGCTAATCTGCCACTAGAGAACCCCACTATCCGGGTGAGGCTCCCACTCTCAAGCGTCCAAAGTCCCCACATGTAAAGCCAGGCATCACGGCAAACCTCTACGTAGTAAATCCCGTCTTTGCCGCATCCACCTCGGAGCACATGCTGTGATATCCCAGTTCTCCTCTTCCAACACCAGACCCCGTGTTTGCCTAAGCCGTTCCACCACTCCAAGATCTCCATCTCGTCTCCCCATCGACGCCCTCCACTGTCGGGTCTCTACCTCAAGTCCCTCGACTTCAGTTGGCTGAGATCGGGCAAACTTCTCCAACTGCCTCCAATCCTTCCACAGAGCCTCGAGGCCCCAACCCGGACCAACAGACAGCACCCACTACTAAACTGCAACCATGTCAATCCCGCCCCAGCTCATTCGTGTCAAGCGCAAGCGCGTTGAAGAGTCGCCCGTGACCTTCCTCCGTATGTCCACGTCCACAAGATTGCCCCTTAGCGCTATGCCATCTGACTTGGAGCAGAGTTCGACGAAACCGCGAAGCGACACCGCACCGGAAGCAATTGGGTCTACCAACGTAGATTTGCCGAACCGCAGTCACCGGCACTTGCTGGTAAACAAGCAACCCGCGACTTCAAGCCTACCATCCACGTCTCGAGCCCGGACGATGACCTCTCCCGGGCGAGGAAGCATGGCGCGGGACAGGGCGCGCAAGCACCAGGCAATCGTCTGGATCCTCATGTCCCGAAGCAGTCCGAGGCCGACAAACTGGCCGAGCCGCGACGCTTCCATATTTCAAAGAAGATGATGATGCCAACTGCAAGGACCACGGCAGGCTCAGGAGTCTCTAAGAAGGTTCGGTACGGACCAGCCGTGTTTGTCGAGCGTAGTCGCGCCAAAGCGACCAAACGGGCCTCAAGAGCCACAGCCTCGCCCAGACAATCACCATCTACAACCCCTGAGCAACGTGATCAGACCACTGAAAAGACCCAAGCCAGCCCGCTCGAGACACAGAGACTCAAGAAGCCTGGCATTAGAAGCCGGTCGCGCTCTCCTCTAGATCCCGGTCACCGCGCGCCCCTACCGGCCTCCGTCATGACCCCTCATAGCCAGGATATGTCCAAAGTTGCTGCTGACATGAACGATTGGGTAATGAAGGAAATAGGAGCAAATCTTCACAGCATGGAACAGGAAAGGCAGAAGTCTGAGCAAGCCAGGTTCAAACCAAAAGCACCGGCTCAAAGATTTCAGGAGCGCCATCCTGGAGCCACCCAAGACGCCGCAGAACCTGCAGAAATGGACACGGCAATGAGCGATGTCAGTGATCTAGATGATGAGGACGAATGGGTTATTGAAGAGTACATTCGCATCCCTGCGCACGCCATGACCGCAGGCGTAGCCCCTACTGATGTGGGTTTGTTGGTCCTGGATGGCAAAGAGGATAGCACCTTATTCTTTGGCCCGGAAGACGACGATGGGGACGATGACCTGGATGATGAGGACGAAAACGGTACGTGCCTATTCTGGCGCGCGCAAGCCAGCGCGGGAACTTTTACTGAGGCCGTGGACTAACACGCGAAATCTGACAGCCGAAGGACACTACACGGCTGATTACCCCGAAGACGAGGTTGACTCGGATGACGAGTATGGGCGCCAGGCCTACGGGTACCGCAACGGGAACGCCTCGGACGACGAGGAGTTTGACAACATACAGTACGAAAGTGAAGACGAGATGGTGATAGAAGGGGCCGACGAGGATGCAACCATGGCCCGCATCAAAGCGTACATGAAACGCAATCGCGCATTTCAGTAGCGGAGACAAGCCACTCGGGCGCTCGACGCCATGCGATAGACACGCGAGAACAATACAGTATCGTGCCGACCAATCCTCCACGATCAGCAATCGGGCTTGAATGTGAATGCAGTTGCAGACTCGACAGGCACACGCTGTGCTACGGCCCGTCCGCACCGCGCAGGCTGTGTGAGACACACCGCCAAACTGCCTCGTGATCCGTGACACCATCACCATTCGTCCGCTAGCCGAACGTGCAGAAGAGGGCGGTCGTTGGGCCTGACCGTTGATTTCTCTGTTGGTTTCGGGCGATGTCAGTCGCCGACCGCAGCGCGCAACCGGAATACGGGCGAATGAGTGCATGTGCCCATTCTCGCTGCCTGCACACTCGGCCCTGGATATTGCGGCGGGTAATGCAGGAGGGTTGGAGAGTTGTTTCGACGGGGGAGACACGTGTACGACGTAGTCTACCCATCGCGAGTTCTTTCCTCGGGCCATCCAACACAACTCAGCCCTGTCCCCTCCACCGGCATGTGTGGCTAGGGTCTAGGCCACGCAAGGGAAGCCGTTGTAACAATGAGAGCAATCAGATATCAAAAGGATGATGCCACTGTGGGAGCTAGCACAGGAAAAAGAAACGAAAAGTACCTATTCATGAAAGCTTTGTGCGGAGTACAGATAATTCACTACCTAGGTACCCTATCCAACGCCGTACTGACAACTGTCATGGTCATGTCTGCCTTCTCGCTATTTATATCAAATCGTCTAGTAGTACAACCGTGGGAATGAGGCAACGAAGACGTCAACCCTCCTGTAGGCCCAGTCCCAGCACCAGCACCACCCCCAATCTCCAGGTCTCTCTCTTTCCCTGTTCTTCTTCATCTTCTCTTGGTCGTTTCGCGCATCTTTTGTCAAATAACAGTCATAATAGAGAACAAAGAAAAAGGGGAATTCACATGAGGGAATGAGTACATAAATACATAATTGTTCGTGTCGTCGGAGCTCGCGTCCAGTCGTAGCAGATAATTGATCGATAAAGGAAATCCGAAAGTCTTTGTCTCAGGGGAGGGCGAATACCCTCTCTTAGGCGTTGTGGCGTTGGGGCTTCTCTTTGTCTAGAGCTTCATCCGCCGATGCTCTTTTCTGTGTCTTCGATCCCGTCGCTCGCGGTATTGCATGTCGCGCTTCATAGCTATGGCTATTGTCAGAACAGGTTTCTATATTGAGGTCGCTTACGTCACAGAAAAGACTTACCCCAGTCGTGGGCCTGATGCTTCACTTCCTGGTCAACCCAGGGGTAGTTGACGGCGCGCTCTGGATAGCGCTGGGCAAGGCCGAGGGGCTCCATGGGCTTGTCTTGATTGTCACGCTCGCGACACTTGATGCCGACATGCTGCGGCTCGAGCTCGTCCTCGTTGTCAAATATTAACCAGCCATTCTGATCCCACATGGGTATCCGCTGGTTCATGCGGTAGTACCAAGCCTGCAGGCCTTGAACGGTGCGCTCTGGTGTGCGGCCGAAACGTGCGGCGAACTCTTGCTTGATCCGCTGCCACTTCATCCTCTTGTCGTGCCACGCATAGATTATGAAGTCGCCCTCTTCGGTGGTGTACTTCTGGTTGATGTGTCGGTTCTCGCTTTCAGGGGGCGGGCTAGGGTAGCAGTCCATGTCCTGTATCAATGGGCTGTGTAGAGAGTAACCGTGGTAGTTGTCGGCGCCCATGTAGCCCTGGGGCGATGGCGGTTGCTTGGTCTGGTCGGCCGTTAGAGCGTACTGGCTCAAGCTGGTGATGGTTCCACGTCTTGAGGCGAAGAACTCGCCGGCAGGGTCCTCGAGGCTGCGCTGCCATGAAGCTCTAGAAAGTGTGGCCGATTGAGGGAGCGACGAGTTTCGAGTCACGTTTGGTAGAGGCGACGGAGGAGTCCAGGAGTTGATGGGCCCGTGTGTTCGTGCCAGAGCTTCCACACCTTGATCAAACTCTCCTAGACTAGGGAGCTTAATCGGGAAGCTTCCATGGGGCGTACTGAGATGGAGGAGACCAGGAAGTGAATTGCATTTTCGAGGAGAGCTCGGGAAGAGACCTGATTCTCTGTTAGCTATGAAATACTCTTCACTAGTAAAGCGAACAAGGAAGACTCGCCCTCAATCTTAACTCTGGGACTCCCAGAGACTGAACCCGGTGGGGTGTGTGGTTGAAGTTGTTGCTGGGCCAGAGATGTCGTATGGAAGTTCCCCCTTGAGGGAGAACCAACGACATCAAGGAAAGGTTGGATAACCATGGTGAGGGAGGCTAGTCAAAGACCAGTCGTGACTGGGGGAGGCCTTCAGTTACGAAGACAGTTCCAGGAGGATAGTCGTCCCCTCTTGAAGAGTTACAAGATAGGGCAACTGCGGGTCGATTCCCTTGGAGGGAGATGGCAGTTATTGTGTAATGGGCTTGGCACAAGGCTGTCGAAAGTGGACGTGTATCAAGCCGCACAAGCTTAAGGCAAGGGGAGAGTGAAAGTCTTAGGTGAGAAGGGAGGCTTTGGAGGAATACTGAATACACTGGGTGCAGATTGAGATATGGCATCGAGACATGAGGGGCCATGGCTCTCTTTGTACTCCCGGATGGCAGACTCTCGATGCCCCGGAGGACGTCTAATCGCTTCTGCTAATGCAGGCTTTCCCTCCTGCGTCTAGCCGGTACCTGAATCAACAGTGATAAGCCGCCCTCGGATGAAAATGGCAACGCTGATTGTCTTGACATGCCAAGGTCTGTGTGTCACCCCTGCTAAATACGAAAGTGACGCTAGCAACATCCAGCCTTGGTTGGGCAGAGCGCCTCTTCTCTCTTGGTTCCCCCCTCCTTCGTCCACTCAATTAGGTGGACCGATGTGCAGAATTCGGCAAGGACTGTACCTGCGGCCATGAGAGACAGGTACGTACAGCGTGCAGTGACCGTAGCTTAGGCGACGGCCTCTCGGAGGCTCTCGCAGCACTGTCCTCGGAGGTGCAGACACACTCCCACCCCGGAGGGATAGACTTTGCTTTTCCATAGCCGTTCCCTTGCTGCAGGCAGGCTGACCAGCTACTCTCCATAGTGGAGCACACGGGGAGGTGTGTGTAATGACTTATGCGTTCAAGACAAAAGCAACAAGTAGCAGGTAGCAGTGGCCCTCGAACCAACCTCGGAAGAGAAACGAAGCGAGGCACCCGCATGGCTTGTGTTGTGAGAGCTGTGGTGTGTCATCTGTTTATGCGCCATGCCACCGTATCAGAACAGCTGGTTCCCGTTGAGAGAGGCATACGGCTTTCCTCTGTCAGCTGCAGCTCACACGCACGGTGACAGAGAAAGAGAAGAAGGCACCTTGGCTGGGGAACTCGTCATTTTCGGGGAGGGGCCCGCTTCGTCGGCAAGCAAGGGGAGGATAGTTAGCGGAATGACCCATATATACGCGCAAGGTAAAGTTGGCTAACTGAACTGTACGAACGACGAAGTACTGTATCAATGTTCTCAGCACGGCGTACGTGGGCCCGGATGGGGTACATTGAAGAGTCGAGTCGCACGGTCCTCATAAGATTGACGGCAGGCCTTCGACCCTTGTTAACCAGAGATGGAACTTAGAGACGACGGCGGCTGAAGCAGTGAGGTTGCTAGACTCGGCACTGTGAGTGGAGGGCTGGCCTGGGCCAAAAGCCCGCGTCTGGGGCCGATTGATCCAGCCATCTTGACGCACATTAGATCGTGCAAGCCAAACTGGCACTGTCCAGGGCCAGCCCTGTCCCTAAGATCCATGCCAGATCTCGCTCAACTGGCCCGAGGTGGCTGTGAGGGGCAGAGGGGCAGTGGACAAGGGCCTGGACGCCGGGGTTGCCACTGTGCTGGAGCACTCCGAACTCCCGGCATTCATGCTCCTGCTTGATGGCAGAGGTGATGTTGGAGACTTTGCTTGCCTTTCGTTTCCTTTCCCTTCCCCTCCAATGCCATCCCCGACCCCGCCTGCTCTGATATGTTGGTGGTGGTGACTGGGGGCGGGAGTCGCCTGTTACCAGCCTTCCGGGACGGTGTTGGTAACAATTTCGAGAAGTCTTTACGAAACGTCCGTGGTACCACCCTGACTGAACAGGAGCGGGCAACGGTGCGTGCAACATTCGGGTATCCGATGAGGAGCCACGCACGCGGCAGGCGGAGAGCCCAGTCCAGCCGTCCCCGTCTCTACGACAAGCGTCCTTGACAGCCGCTACCACGGTCGCAACGGGCTCATCGATAGTTTTGTGGGGGCCAGGATCGTCAAGACTTACGGCTGCTCGTGGCCTCCGTGGCGGGGACTCGGGGAAGAGCATGATCGGCCGTTGTGGAGCACGAGGGTCGGTGGTTTTGTCCCTACCTTACCCTATGCCTCTTGCCTTTCCTCACCAAAGCTAGCGAGATGTCGCTATACAGTTCGGCGCTCTCAAGAGGGTAAAAGGTAAGGTAGGGCATCGGCATAACCCAGGGTAAGGGCAGGGGTGGCAGTGTTGACGCCCGGGTGCCAGATATCGGAGGAGGCGAGAGAGAAGAAAAAATGAGGGATGAAAAATGACAGGTATCGTGCTTTGAGCACCAACTCCGCTACAGTGCAGACAGCTCGACAGCGAACTACGCAGTCCAAACTTGAACTCCTCGACATGTCGTTTCTTCTGGCAGACATGCGACCACTGGCCACTGTGTGTCTTAAACGCGGAACGGGGTCACCCAGCTTCAGAGAGTGGTGGGCTGTAGCATTGGTGAGGAGCCATTCGAGGGATGTCATCGTTGCCAAAATTTCATCTCGGATCTCTGTTCCCCCCTCTCCGCCCAATCTCTCAGGGACTGTGGCTTTTCGGCTTCCTCTCCTGGTCTTCGCCACAGCAATATGTCTGAGGCATGGCGTTGACGGCCCTGTCCATCCTATGCTTTTGCTTGGTACCGCTCTCGTCCGGCTCCTAGGTTTTCCAAGAGCCTCCAGGGAATCGTTCAAATGCCCGGTGAATAGCTGGAACCGCGTGGCAGACAGATCGGCTAGTTCGGTGGAAGTTTCTAACATGTAAGCCTAGATCCTGCCTGCCGGACATCCAGAAGGGATGCTGGTGTGCGTGCTTTGGAGGCGGGTGTGCCACCATCGCCATCACCATCACCATCACCCGGGGTAAATAGACTAAAGGGTGCGGGCGTCGCGGGCGTTGGGGGCGTCGGGGGGTTATCGAGGCCACGGCATAGCAAGGCAAGGCGTCGCATGCATTGGCCGGCATCTGCCTGGGTGGGTGTGCCCCAGGGCGTCATCGATCTGCTAACGAGATGATGGACGCAAACTGTGTCGCCCACAGCTGAGGGCTTTGATGGTTTTGCTTTGTGGTTCTTTGCTGGTCCCCGGTGTCCACGGACAGCGGGTCACGGCTGCACGTTGAAGCAGGCTGGAGCAAGGATGGGGCCCTGGAGCACGCCATCACCCGCGACCAACCCAATTCAGTCGGCGGTGCAGAACGGGTGCTGATGCTGCTGAGGTGTGAGTGGTCGGCAGGCTGGTAGTCTAGCCGACAATGCACTGTTGAAAGTGAGAGATGACGGACGCGATGCCTGTGCTGGTGGAGATGGAGATGAAGATGGAGATGGAGACGGAGATGGAGACGGAGATGGCGGGGGAGCCCTGGCAGCTGGGAAGTGCCCTGCCCAGGCTACCTCGGACGGTACCAAGGTACGTACGAAGTAATTACGAAGTACCTAGCCGAGCAACAACGTGGGAGTGCAGGGAACAGGCCTCGAGGCGTTTGAGGCTTTTGCCCTGTAATAAATGACAAGAGTACGAATAAACAAATTAATTACAGAAATTGCTGCCCTTGGCTCTTCCCTTCCGTGGCACAGCTGAGTCCCCCGTCCGCCCTGCCTGAACCAACCCAACTCTGCCAACCTCAGTACTTAGACACACTCATTTGCCTCCCTGCGCAGTTCAGTCCTCAGGCATCGACCTGCCCCTCCTCCCTTTCCGACTCGGTCCCCCCGCCACCCGCTACGAACCCTTCGTCACAATAAATCGCCTTCCTTTGCAACTGAGTCAAACATTCCGGCATTTTTCCGTGCCTCGTGCAACGCCAACACTATGTACGGGCGCTACAGCAAACGCCAACTCTAGCATCGGCCGAAGGATGTCAGCGATGTTTTCCTGTTTTGTCTAATCATATCCTCGTAGCCATTCATGGCCCTCTATTGCCTCCCTCGTTAACCACGTTGCGGAGTCGTCCCCTGAGTCAAGTCTAATCAGACAGAACTCGGCCGCACCGCGCAGCCGAGCGATTCCGAGCCGGCTCGTCTTATGCAAAGGTTATCGTCCTCTCGCTCATCATCATCATCTCCATCCCCACTCCCTAGGTCGGTTCGCTCAGTGCACTTTCATACACGCCTCTTCTCCACGTTCCAACCGGGCAGTCGGGTCGGTGGTCTGGTAGTTCGCAGTAGCTTGCACAACACTGCTCCATCCAGGATTCGCTGTCTGTCTGAGTCTATGTCTCTGTCCTTGCCTACCACTGGCAAGCAACTCATTCTTCCAAAGCTTCAACTAGCTGTTCCCTTTTCCTGAATACCCTCATCTCTTACTTCTATAGTTCCCTTGCTTGGCACCTTGATTGAAGCCAGGCGCATACTCATCACCCCCGGAAACGCATCGGCAATCCAACCAGCTCTTCGGTGGATCCGCAAGCAAAGCACTCGCGACATCTCCAAAACTTAGAAAAGGCCCCGGTCCCCGTCCGCTGTTTCCCCAATTGCCTACTAAGGTGCTGGTGACATCTAGCTCTTCATAGTGTCTCTTCCAACCACCGAGCGGTCGGTCGGTTCGGTGTGATCCTTCGCACATGTCACTGCTCGTTTTAAGTTTTGGCTATGCCGGCAACTCCGATCCGATAATACACGGGAACTCGTCACGTTTTTCATACCAAGGCAAGAGGGTCGTTTATCCTCGAAACGACCTGCGGCTCTTGGGTGATCTGCCTAGCGGTAGTGCCGGACACTACCACGGATGGCTGCCGCGCGACGACGCCGCGACGGAGACTAATTGCCTTGCAGCAAGGGATGGTGGAACGGGCTCGGAGAAGGCTCACAAGGGAACAGCTTGGCAAGGATTTGCAGATCGACAATGATCCCGCGCTCGGAGTGGTTAGTGCCGGGTTATAGCCCGTCCCCGGGTGTCCGTCCGCGAGATGGCCAGGACAGGACCCCAGCAACCAGCAGCATCCTATGATCCCACCAACACGGGCATCGGCACGCGGCCTACCCGTCCCTAAAAAGTCCCCTACTTGCGATCTGTCTAGATCCGACTTGCGATGTAGTGGCGGCCAGAGGCCACGCGCTCTGCCGACCATGTAACCTCGCCCATGGCGTCCAAATACACGTGCCATATGGCGTACACAAGTCCTCGTCGTGTCTTTCCATTGCCTGCTGAGGATTTCTCTTTCATGTTTATTATGCCAGGCTTTACAATGTGCTGACATGAAAATGGTATTCAAAACGGCGTCGTTAGGTACGAACAGGTAATGCATTACAAAGAGACTGGAGGACCATCTTCTGAACAACCATCTGAATTCCAAATCACAAGGAGGGCCAACTGCGCGGACAGGAGAGGAAATCGGCAAAGCGTCGAAAGCACTTGCAAGCAACTAGTGTAAGCGAAGTCAGGTAGCTTCATCCCAAGTCTCAGGATTAATCCTATACTGGTATGTCATAACGGCAGGGGTCCGTCTGTGCGCCAGACAATGTCTAAGGACGCTGTCAGGGAACTATAGTGACGAGACAGCCGTCGTGGGATGCTCTCGGCCTCCCACGTCACACGGGCTGCATGAGGGCCTATCGGTTTCTTTCAGTCTCTTGGAACTGGAATAGTCTGGATCTAAGCGTACCAAGTTTCCACGCGGGCTACCTCAAGCTGGCCCAGCCGTCACTCCCCGGGCCGACGGAGGAGCTTGATGGTGGGTCTAGCTCTACAGTTTGGCGTCCGGCTCTATCTGGGCCATGGAGCCAGTCCCTGGAAACGACTCGTCGCCTGAGAATTTCCTGATCCCAATGTTAACAGGGGTCAAGATCGACGGCCGCCCTTTAGTGGCAAGAGAGAGCAACCACGGTTGCTGAATCGGAATCACAACATACCAGCCTCGTTCAGCTCCAGAGCTCAAAAAACTGCAATCGCTATTCAGCTCGCAATCCCATTTCCCCATGTCACCCGGCTCGCTAGTCAACACATTAGATGCACCTATCCCGCCTCGTTTGTCAGAATCACTGATGCCGCCAAGATGGGAGCGCCCTTGATCTGCAGACTTACCCGTGTGGTTTCGGCGATAAACGCTCAGCCCGCAGGTGAATGCGCCAAAATCATCTGTGTCAACACTGTCCGGAATGCGTCCGGTGAGCACGCGGCCCAGGGCAATCACGACAGCAGCGTGAGTGCACAGTACCACTGCGCGTCTTCCCTCGGCATCGCAGCGGTTGATGATGGCTTGGACTGCCCCGGCAACTCGCCGGTAGAGGTCATCAATACCCTCACCCTTTCTGGATGGGGCCAAGGCGGACATGTATGTGTCATCATAGGCCGGGAAGAAGGCTTTGAGCTTCTCGGGTGACGCTGGGATTGGGTGGTCGAACGGGGCAGCCCCAAAAAATTCACAAAGTCCATACTCCGGGCGGATCGTTGTAGTGGTGGCATCGCTGTCGCCGGGTTCCTTCTCTAGCTGCTGCCGCTTGATCTCCACGAAAGGGGCAATGGTCTGAAGGCACCTGTAGTAAGGACTGGAGTACACGGCATCGATCGGGGGGTCCAAGGTCGCTAAGTAGCTGCCCATCTCCCTAGCCTGCTTGACGCCATGGGATGTTAAGGCTGGGTCTGCGGGGATGCCTGTGGGCGACGGGATAGACGCCGAGTAGATGCCTGTAGAATGGTCGACGCTCCAGGTTGTCCGGAACTGGTACCAGAGCCTCCGTGTCAACAATGGCTGTGAAAGGGGAATATGGGTAACTCCAGCTAGGACTCTCCGTTGCGGTCGAGAGCGGCCCCTCGTCGGAGACTTACGCCATGGCGGGTAACATAGATGACCTCGAGAGGCATTTTTGGGCTTTTCCAGGTACGTTGTTAATGTGGAAGGTTAAGGCGCGTGAGTTGGCTTCTGGTTGTGAGGCTCTACTGCCGTGTTCAACGAAGGGGCTCGTGGGAAAGTAGACCTCAAAGGCGACTCAATGGGTGCAATGCAGGATCGATCTGGATGGACCTCGGAATCTCAGAGGTGAAGAACAAAACCACGATCTCGTGCTACGTTGAGCACGGCCCCACCTACCGCGGCTCAACGGCCCACACATGCGGCGCCCTTCCGGTCACAGGAATGCGGGGCTCCGGACGTCGCGATTCCGTCGTCATGCTTACGGAGAGATTTCAGATGAACATCGAGTTGATATTTATTTGATTCTGTTCAAACTGTTGTCCCATTTGCAACTCATCGTTCTAATTATCCATTTATACGCTAACTCGCGTTTCCTAACTCTCGCCATGTCGTCCACTGTTGTGCCCAATCCCCCAACTAGGCCTCTCACCTCCTTCTCGGTGCTGACTCTGGACATATATGGGACTCTCATTGACTGGGAGTCGTCCCTTTTCAAGTTTCTCGAGCCCATCACCGCACACCTCCCAGATTCCCATCCTCTCAAGTCATATAGCGACGTCGAGGACGGCAAGGCCTTAGTCGGGAAAGCCTTTCACGATGTCGAAACGGAACTGTTGCGAGAAAAGCCAGACCTCAAATACGCCGCCCTTCTCACTGAGGCATATGGTCGCTTTGCTCAGGGGCTAGGCATCACGCCCACTCAGCAAGATGCCGAGGCCTTCGGGTCCAGTATCGGCTCATGGGTTCCTTTCCCAGACACGATCGACGCGATGAACCGCCTCCACAAGCACTTCAAGCTCGTGCCCCTCTCCAACATTGACAGGGCATCTTTCCGTGAAACCTGTGAGGGGCCCTTGAAGGGTCTTCTTCCGGGCTTCGACGCCATCTACACGGCAGAAGACATTGGCTCGTATAAGCCATCGTTGAAGAACTTCGAGTACCTGTTGGAGCATCTCCAGAAAGATCTCAACCTTTCAAAGGAGAAGGTTCTGCACACAGCACAGAGTATCACGGTTGATCATGTACCGGCGAAGCAGATGGGGCTCACCAGTGCGTGGATTGTACGAAATCAAGAGCGTAGGGATGTATTGGCCGACGAGTTGATTCGGGAGGGCAAGGTTGGCTTCTCATGGAGGTTTAGTAGTCTAGGTGAGATGGCCGACGCGGTGGAGAAGGAAATTGCGGCGAAGGAAAGTGATCACACAGTCAACGCTTGATCCTATTTTATTTTATAGTTGCCTTTACTTGAAAGCACCCTCAAGTGTACACAGATACAATATTGTACTAGGAGGGTGATCTTTAGTCTGAATTTACTCACTTATTCTTCATCCAACGAACATCAAAGGCTACCGTCTTAAATTTCCCGTCACTGTTGAGAGCGCTGTAGTTAAGCGTTTCGCAGATTTGCCAAACTCGAGGTTACTTGTTGAGGGTGTAGTACTATGGGTGCCGTGGACTCTCTTGACACTTTTTACAATACTGTGAAAGGGATTATTTTGATTATATTCTGCGCTTTGATTAACTAGAGCATTGCTACAGTAGTAGTACACATGAGATGCAATATATTTTTATGTCTTCTTGGTATAACTGCGTAGTGCTAGAATGCTGCTTTGCTCGGCTATAGGGTGGCAAAGGTGGTGGTGCAAGCCGAAGAGGAGAGCTTCCAAATGAGGAAATTTCTAGCCGGCGATAAGTGGGTACCGTGATACAGTGGTTGAGTGGTGAGTGGCTGACATCAGCCATTTCGGCTGACATGAGCCCTCACGATAACACCGACCACAGCAATCTTAAGCCTCCAACTACAACCCTCCGCGCCAAAAGTAATTTCGCCGTTCAAGAAGCCCTCTGAAATGGAGGAAGGATACATAGTGGATCCGCCCGATGACTCAAAGAAAGCCGCTGCTCGGCCCACAGCCAGTAGGAAGGTCATTCGTCGCGACCCGGACAAGAGGCGCCTGCAGAACCGCTTGGCTCAGAAGAACTACAGTAAGTATCTAGTTAAGCGGGGGTGGTTTATTGCCGAAAGAAGGAGTCGGGATAGGGTTCCTGCGCTTGCCATTGGCCGGATCTTTGGAGAGATGCTCTCTGTCGGGAATTGGCTGACATGATCCATTTCAGGGGAAAAACAGAAAAAACGGATCCAGGAATTGGAGCGGCGTGCCGAAGCATCGGATGCCGTGTTAAATACCGTTACTGCTCCCTCCGAGGACCAGCAGAAGGTGTCGGGATTTACCTCGGGACCTACTGACACCTCAACAGAGGCCTACCTTGGTGCGCAGACGATCAACCTGTCCCATCTCCAATACAACACCACCAGCTCCGCCGCTGCCTCCGCAACTGCCCCAGGAGAAGTTGAAGAGACCTGGGACGATGGCCTCTTATCGCCCAGCTTCGATCAATGGCTGACGGAAGCCTATTCCGTCGACCCTTCGGTCCCCCCCGTCATCTTCTTCAACTGCGGCTGTCCCATCCTCCACATCCCCGCGCACCCTACGTCCGTCCTCCTCCCCGTCATCCCGGACCCGCACATGAACACGCTCCGCATAGAGATCATGTGCTCCCTGGCCGCCCTCCTCGAGAACTGCCTCCATGTTGGTATCACCCAGAGGATGTTCTGCTCCGACGACGCCGTCTCCCCCTTCTACCGCCCGCAGATCGACGCCCCCGCCGAGCGAGCCACCCTCGTCGCCTCGGTGCAGAGTGGCTTCCGCGCGCTGAAGTATGACCTACGACCGACGCGGAAGCAGATCATTACGAATCACCATCCATTCCTCGACGTCATTCCTTTCAACGAGGTCCGCGACAACCTCATCTCGTCTGCAGATCAGATTGACGAGGATGAGTTCTTCCACGACTCGCTGAACCACTTGACGTGCTGGGGGAGTGTGAAAGGAGCACACACCGGCTCGCCGTGGGATAGCCGCAGTTGGGAGGCTAGCGAGGAATTCCTTCAGAAGTGGTGGCTCATCGTGGGCGGCGAAGACGGCGAGTTGACGAGGCAGTCTCGTTGGTGGCGTTCACTTAGAGGCGAGCGGGTTACCGAAATATCGTAAGCACCATTACAACGGACGTCGGGGTTCAAGAACGCGTTCTACAGGTTTGTTCAGATAACGGGATTTTATCAGAGATATGCGTAGAGTCAACGTCGAGTAGGGGGCTCGTCACAAGGTACTCTGCTTCGTGATGATGATTGACGCCTTAAGAAATTCGAACTGTCTATATAAGTGTGCCAGTGAACCCTCGTTCAACAACAAACCGAGCAATACGTGCGCCGATGTAGATGACATGATTTGCTTGTACGCACAGAGTATGCCCAGCGCCCCAAATCGCAGGCTTTGCACCTGAAACGAACCAGAGAGAAAGATGCAGCGATCTACCATGACGCCACCCGCTAAAAAAAACAAAAAAAACCACAAGCCAAAATATCCCGTCCGAGAAATGAAGAAAAAGAAGTCCGCCAGCCAACCCTAACCCCATATGTACCATATTCCCATCCGTATCGCCGCGCATATCTCATGTCTCCGAGTAATGTTCCACATTATCGGGATAAACTCATCATATTTGTCGTTGCTCTCGGGGCGTATATTGTAGTCGCAGCCCAAGACTTACATGACGGTGCAGGAGCCCAAAGTTCTAGCTCTGCGACGACCATTCTGGCCAAAACCGCCGTCCTCCTCGTCTAGATGGAGGGCTTGAGCCTCCCGGGCCCGACGCCTGCGTCGTCGGTATCCGGCACCCGTGATACCGGCTTCCTCGGTGGCCTGCATGTAGTCCGCCCACTTCCTCTCCAGCCGGCCGGCAGACGCAAGCTCGTTGCGGAGAACACGCTTTTGGTGTTCGTCAACGGTCATCTGGAAGCCGTAGAAGCACTTGAGACCGATGACCTCGGTCGGATAGCTGACACGGCCGGGATGACCTGTAGCAGACTTGACCTGGGTGTTCCGGAAGAGGACTTCTCGGATACCCGCCCAAGTCACATTCTGGCAGTCGTAAACGTCCATCTGGAGGGTCAGCTCTGGGCATTTGTCTGCCTTGAGGGACCGCTTCGAGCGCTTGTTGACCATGGATGCTGCCTCGGCGAGGACGAGGTCACTGATCCGTGTGTTGTCCAAGTCGATACTCCGTAGAGCCACGCACTTTTGCATGACTGGGAGTACCCCCATGTCGCCGAGGTTTTCGCAGTAGCTCAGAGACAAGTGTTCCAAGGTGCCAATGCATGGAGCCTTGGCGAGGTGCTCCGAGAGCAGTGTGTTTGTGAGATTCTCAAGACCTTCCAGCTCGAGATGCGTCAGACGAGGCGTAGAATCGAGAATGGACTCGAGAGCTGTGTCGGTAAGCAACGTGCAGCCCGAGAGCTGTAGGCCTTCCAAGTTTGGCACTTGATGGCCCAGTGCCTTGACGCCGATGTCTGTGAGTCGGACGCAGTTGCTAAGGTCTAGGTGGCGCAGCTTTCGCGAAGGAACCTCGGGAATGTCTGTCAGAATATCAATCTCGGGGTCAACTCCGTGAATCATCGTCTTGAGAGCTTCATCACCGAGGTCCGTGCAACTGCTCAAAATCAGTCTCTCTAGGTTGTTGGACTTGAAAATGACTTCGGCAGTTTCAAGATCGTCAAAGCCGGCGACCTCGCCAACCCTAAGGTCCTTCAATCTAGGGCATCCTGCGACGACAGACTTGACACCCCGGGCATCCACCCTCCGACACCAAGAAATGTTGAAGGCCTCCAGCTGAGGGCACGACTCTGAAATTATGACACAAGACGTATTCGACACGGCCGTCAGTCCTGTTAGGTTGAGGCTGACGAGTTTTTCATTGCTCCGCAACAGGGTGTCAAGTGTGTTCTTGTGGAAGTTCTGACACCCCTCAAGGGTGGCATTCATGAGATTCTTGCATGCCTTGACAATGACCTCCGTGCGCTTGTAATGATCGACCTGGACGCAACCCCGGAGGTTTAGATCCTTGATAAAGGGGCCGGCGGCGACAATAATCCTGGACAGGGACTCGGCCGGGATTTCCTGGTAGAACTCAGAGGCGTCTAGGGAGGTCCAAAGCTGACCATCGAAACAGGACTTGTAGAATGACTTTGACACTCGGGATGTCTGAACTAGCTCCTTCGGCCGGAGGAAGGAGAAGACGTGGATCTGAACCTCGCGGGGCATGACATCCCAAAGGCGAAACGGGGGCTTCTGGACTTGCTTGGCCTTGAGATCGGCGGGGAGTGCAACGGTCGAGTAAGAGGACGCCGGGGTGCTAGTCTCGATTCTTCGGATTGCTAGGTGGCTGGCGATGCTCTCGAAGGGAAACTCGCCGGTAGATGTGTGAGTAGTGGTGGACGAGGCGCTGGGGTATCCCAGAGGTGAGAACTGCGACTGGGGAGTGGTTGACCGGGGACTCTGGGGAGTGCCTGGGGGGCCAGTGCCGGCGAGGCTGACGCAGGAGAGGGTGCTGCGAGAGCTGTAGGGACTCCCGACGGACCGTGAACGGCGTAGGCTGGTAAGGGATGGCGTGGAGGAGATGCGCTGAATGCTGCGGATCAGACGGTGACGGCTCTTGGCCTTGACCGGCATGTCCGGTGCAGGCCGGGACGAAGGCGAAGTGGAGTCGGTCTCTGGGGCCGGGCTCGGACTGCCGGACTGGATCTCGTGCACGTCGGCCATGGCGGAGAGTGACGAAGTTCGCAGATCAAATAAGAAGACAAATAAATGGGTCAAGATATTATTCCAGGCTTGGATATCCCTATGCCTCCAGCCGCAGCGACGGCCTATGGTCGCATCCAAGTAGTTTTGGGGTAGAGGAGAACAAAAAAAGGCTCTCGGAGGAGGCTGTCGCCACTTGTCGGCGGGTAGTGGGGGGGCTTTTGTTGGACGGGTGCTGGTTCTCGCTGGTGGCGGGACGCAGTTCTATTTCATCGCTAGCGAACGAAAGACGGCCGATCGAGGAGAGCCACGCGATGCAGACGAAGAAAGAATGAATCTCGGGATTGTCGAGGATGGAAGAGGGTGGTCGGTTTGGGGGAGGTTTTTTGGTCTGGAGAACGGGGGATGCGAGATCAGCAGACGGACGAGGGTGATGGGTGATGTGGTGGGAGATGGATGGATGGTGGGGGGCGTGTCAGCGTACCTGAGACGGGTTCGTACTTAGCAGCGCAGTGAAGTGCAGTACAACGCAGCGCAAGCAGAGGCAGGATTGGATTGGTCTCGTAGCAGCAAGACACGGGCAAGACAGTGGAGAGAAAGACAGCCAGAGGGACAGACGTCTAGGTGTGCGAGCAGGGGCACATGCCCAGGGCGCAGGGGAACATGACCGTGATCACCGGAGCGAAAGTGAATGGAGGGAGAGGAGGGGGAGAGGAAGGGGAAAGAGAGCCAGAGAGAGCGTATATGAGAGGTCAAGTGAAGAAAAAGAGATAGGGGAAAAAAAAGAGATGGCTGCCATGTTTCTTTTCTTTCCGTCTCCCTCCTGCTGGACTCTAGACTCTAGACTCTAGACTCTAGACTCGCCCTCTACCTACCTTCGACGGCCCCGCGGCGCGCGACCTTGGGAGGATGGATGGACCCTGTTTTCCCGGCTAAGGCGCTGGCTATCACTGGCTTATCGCGTGCGAGATGCAGCTCGTGGCGGGGCGTTGTAAACCGTCCATCTTCCATCTCGGCCCTGGTTCGGGTGGTCTGTCTGGGTCGAGTGCCGCGTGCTTGTGTGGAAAAGACGCCTCTACGGCATGTACCTCGCAGCAGTCCATTGCCCAACAACAAGGGGTCCCACTGCTATCGATAAAAAAAGAAAAAGCCTCCCCTAAAAAGTGGTCGTTCAGGCATTCCAGGACCCAAGTTCGGGGTTGCGACTAACTGCCACACACACACGCACACTCCCCCAACCACACCCACTATTAGTCTATCCTCTCCCCCCTTCGCACGCTCACACGAGGACAAGACCCAAAGGACCCGACGGGGCGGCGATCCGAGGGCCAATCAGTCGGCGGCTGTTAGGGGGCTTACGGGGTCTTTGGAAGGGGTGGGCTCTGTGGGTTCTTTGTGTGGCTCCCCATCCCCGTCCCGTGTTGGGACGATATCGCGACGGGGTCGTCGTGTCCGCGTGGCACGCCTTCTTGCGCTACCATGGTGCTGTTGCGGGATCCGTGATCAGATGGCCACGGTCGGTTATCTCGCAGAGGACGGCTGTCGTCGACTTGAGCGGCCATTTGTTATCTGAGGGTTTGTCGTCCGGGAGGCCAAATGACCAACCGGCTTGGAGATGCTCGGAACGGGAGTGGGCATAGCAAAAAGGTTGCAAATACGAATGTAAATGCGGGATGGCGAAAAGGTTTGGGGGACAAGGCTCGCCGAATAAGCTACCAGCCGTTGCTTCGAGACCCTGTCCAAAGGCATGTTCACTTACAGCCTAGATGGATCCGTGGATCTCTAGGTTTTGCTGCCAAAGTTACGAACATGTAGACTGAAGGCGGGAGGTACTTCGTAAAGAACGAGCAGTACAATCCATGGATGTGAGTTCCTGACTCGAGCTGCCGTCCCAGCCCAGTCCAGCAAGTCGATCATGAAACGCCATGGGGCCATGCCATGATGGGCGTTCCTGCAACTGCCTGTAGGTCCCTGGTTTTACTTTTTTCTTTCTTCCCTTTTCCCCTTTTTCGTCTGCTTCATTTTTATTCTCATAGTTGGAGGGAGGGCGGACGAAAAAGAAATAGAGGCGGGTAAACGATGAGGTGAGCATTGTATTAAGTGACCACATTTACATAGTGCCATGCACATCGCTGTACTGCCCTCCGAGCTCGGTTCACAGCATATACCGCATAAAGTACCGCACAAAGGTGTCAGACACTTCTGGCGTATCATGCCACGGGTGTTACTTATTGGCCTTCCCTCTGACTTCACAGTCTTCACCTCAGTCAGCCTTCACAGAATCAAGGCCGGAGCAAGAAAGGACCCTTGGAGCATTCGCGAGCATCGCGTCCCCCACCCCGCTGCCCCTCATCCCCCGGAGAACTTGACCCCGCGACGCCATTTACCGCAATCGCCCGCCTACCATCATCTCTCAGTCTAGTGGTGAACTAGTAGCAGCACCCTTCGGATTCTGGTGCTACGCAGACTACTTAGGTAGGTGGGCATTGTAGAAAGTGACCGAGCTCGAACGGGCTTCCTTCACCGTGGTTTCGGTCCGTTTGACTGAGGTGACTTATTAGTGAACGAACCGGCTCGGTGGGTTTTGGTATCTTCGGCCCCCACAGAACGGACAGCCCGTTCCGGCCTCAAGAGCCCATTCTCCCCTGTGCTTCGCTTTTCCCTTTCTTCTCGGTCCTAGGAAATACCGGCTCTCAGGGAACAAAATGTCGTCTTGTGCCCTTGGCCAGCCTTGTTAGTAAAAGATACGAAAACAGCCAGAATTTGCCTCAGACTACTATCTAATAGGCGCTGCACCGCTCGCAAGTTGAACCTCCCCCCCACTAGCATGCGAGCGAAGAGGTCACCGCCGTCGCGTGCCCTCGTGAGTCAGCGTGTCTTTCAAACACCCAGGCTTGGTGGTCTCCTGACTCTCTCACGCCGATTGCGCCTCCACACCAACACCAGGGCATGTCAATTGCTCAAGGCCTGAAAACTGGTTTCGTTGAAAGAGAAAACCGTCCACGAGGAAGACGGGGAAAACAGGTCTGGTCCTGGAAAGTTGGGAGGATTGATTAGTCGGTACGTCATCTTAATTTCTAGCCTCATGAGTGAAATGCCGTCGTCTCACGCACGAACAAACAGTGAGTCGGGTCCAGATCAATGAGAATCCTTCTGCCTCGTTAGACTGTGTGGCGCGAGACCTTGCCGAGAAAGAAAGGGCTGTTTAGAAACTGGGCGGAACTCAAACGATTCCGTGTTAGTCTACCGGCCTGGCCGTACGGGACCACGCCGAGTCGTTGATCCCTCTCGCCGGTGGAGTCGCCGAGTTCGAACAGTGGGGGTCCTGACGCAATCCCAAGAGCATGCTACTGTACGTACGAAGAAGCATCTTCGGACGGCGAGGGTCGGGTTCCATTGCTTGCAGCGATCTAATGAACCGGCTCCCACGTGGCCCCTGAGCGAGAACGAGAGGCATTTGTCCCGTCAGGTCTACGACAGTACTACGCTGATGGGCAGTTTTGTTAACAAGTATATAACTTAAATACCCCGTTCCTGTTCCATCGCACTCCATCTCATCCAATTCCCTCCCGCGGAGAGTCCGAAAGGGGAGCAAGCCGGCCTACCTTTTCTGCTGCATGATGCTGCAAAGTGCCCTGCCAACTGCGCAAAGCAAGGTCCCGTCCCCGATGAAGAAAAGCATCTATCCATCTTATCACTGCGTATTCTGAGGTGCCTCACAGTGGGCCAACCAACCATTGGCGACGCTTGGGGGCACTGACCAGCGATGCGGTCATCGGTTCCGTATCTCATTTCATAGGTAAGTCGGCGGGCAACGAGGCCACAAGAAAGGATGGGATCGCCGAGCGGCTTCGGTTCGTGGGACCAAGCAAAATGCCCAAGCTGCAAGCTGCCATTGAAGTTTGGTGAGGCTCATGGGAGCCACGGCAGCTTGCAGCTTCATGCACGACCTAAAAAGTACTATCGTCTTGGCTGGATTGGATTCGCGGCTCGGTGGTAATTGCCCGAGTTCCATGCACTCATTGTCTCTCGTTCCCGCGCCGTGTGGTGTCAACAAAGCCTCTATAGGAAGTACTGTAACTCTTCTAGCCAGGCACAAACACGGCCCTGTAATCCCGTCGGGCTCCCCTGTATTTCGAGCATTGCCCACTGAAAGAAAACAAACCTTAACGCGTGCCTCCCCTAGTACCCACGTTAACTACCTCAGACACCAACTGGCGCCTCAAAGACCCAACCAGAACGCCCTCTTCTTCCACCCACCCCCAATTCCAATTCCATGGACTCGCCGATGGAATCCAATCCAATCAATCCTAGGAAACCCTGGCTCGATCCAATCCACCAGCAAAAGCAGCAGCGACACCACCACCACCACACACACCTCAGCCCGCTCCAGCCCACGTTCCTCCTCCTCCACATGAAGGTTGGAGAGTGAGACGGGCAGCTTCCATCCCTACCTCGACTCATCCTCCAACCTCCCACCTGGCATTTGCCCAGCCAGACAGGCAGACAGACGCTCTCCCGTCTGTTTCTCTTTTTCTCTGCCTTCCCCTTTCTCTCCTGGCGGACACTGGGCACTCCTCAAACTCTTCCGCCCTGCCGACCGCAAACCATCCCATCCAAATCCGCTGCAAGTCACCTGCACCGTCACCTGCAGCGGCGCGGCCTATCTTACCCTCATCATCCACAAGGCCACCAATCCACCAGTCCACCAGTGGCCTCCATTTATCCCACGCAGAGACAGAAACCCGGATTCTAGACCTAGACCTAGACCTAACAACGAGCAACGAGCAGCAACGAGCAGCCAGCAATCAGCGACCACCAATCCTCCCACCGACGAGCCAGCCAGCCAAACGCCAGACTCTCTGTCTCCCTTCCTCTCTCGCCCACTCGCCCACTCGCCCACTCGCCCACTCACTCACCTCCCTATTTTCGCTCTCGCTGCTGGCCCTGAGGTATAACTAATAATTATTCCACGCCTAACGAGACCGACACCGACCGACCGCCCGCCCGTCTGCCCGCCGTGCGTGACAGGGGGCCCTTTCTTAGTGGCGACGACCTCGATTCGTATCCTAGCTTTTTGTCAACCACTCTGATATTTGCTGTTCAACCCCGCCATCCGCAAACCGCCCCATCCCTCGCATCCTCTCGCCCCTACCAGACCAGTTGTCGCTGGCTGTCTTCGCCCGTCCTCAATTATGCTACAGATGCATGGCGGACATCAGGATCATGGTATGTCCGCCCACCCAGCTTGCATCACACCCACCGCCGCCCTGCCCCCCCCCCACTGACAGCTGATCATGACGCTCATGCAGGCGCCGAAAACCACACCGGAGACGACGATCGGGGACGACGGAGACTCGAACCACAGCTCTCTCTGCCCAAAAACCGCAGCACCGGCAATCTGGCGTCAACGGTGACGGAACCTCCAGACCGCAGTCGATATCGAATGTCGTTGGATGCGACCGCCGCCGCGTCCATCGCCGCCGACCTTGAGTCAATCACCAGGTTCGTTATGCAGAACAGGTGTCACTGGGCCCGACAGTGGCGAGCCGCCCCGACCTACCTCGTGCTGACCACCCCGTCGCCTACAGGTCTCCCATCATCGCCGACCATGAGCATGGCCTAGGTCTATCTGGCCTTCGCCGGATAAGACAACAACATCCTCCATCACGAAACCCAACCCTCGCCGGCTCCAATGCCCCCTCGCGAAGCCCCTCCGTCGCCGCCCTCTCCCGCTCCACCTCCATGAGTGCTATGGTCTCGAGTACCGGCACCCTCCCGCTCGTCGGAGGCCCGGCATCGCCAAGCTTCTCCGAGGATCTATCCCGATTCCCCTCCGAATCACTGCATTCCTTCTCTTTCGCCCACCAGCCGGAAGACTTTTTGCAGAACCGCCACAATGTCCTGAAGCGATCCATTGAGTTTATGAAGGACCAGATGGGGTTGTCCGTCAACTCAAACCCGCCAGGACTTGCCAGCCCACAGTCGAGAGCCGTTGGTGACCTCGAAGCCCAGAATATGTTGGATCTGATTGCTCGAGCACAGATGCTTGGCTCCGGAAATCTGGCAAGCGCAGATGAATCCGCCCTTCCTGGACCGTTGACAGGCCGAACAGACGACTCCGATGATCACTTTTTTGACAAGCAGTTCAGCCCTCGCGCGTCCAACCTTGAACTCTCAAGGCCCGACCCCGTCTCTCCGGGTGCCCGTTCTTCACGACATGAAAACCACAACGCCTCCAACCTTGCCGACCCGACGCCCACGGCAAAGGTTACGGATGTGGGTCGCGATTTGGGAAAGTCTAGTCGAGGTCTTATGAATGAGAGCGAATCCGCAACAAGGACATACTCTGTCGCCCACAGACCTGCCAGTCTAAAGAGAACATTGACAGACACAAGATCCATCTCAGCTCAAGACAGATTGACCGACAGCATGGGCCAGCCTTTCTTCGCCGGTCAGCCTATTTATCACGAGCCAATGGCATCTCCCCTTCTTCAACCAACTCCATCAACGGCCAACTTCCCTTCCTCTATGGGTCCCTCATTAGGCCCTTCTGTGCACGGGAATACGAATCGGTGGGTTCCTGCTGCTCAAGCCATCTTTACAACCGAAGTCAAGCCCCCCTGGACGATTATTGCTGCCAACGACCTTGCCTGTTTGGTATTCGGTGTCACAAAGGCCGAAGTCCGCAAGATGGGCATCCTCGAGGTAGTGCAAGATGAGCGGAGGGCGTGGCTGGAGCGGAAGCTACTGCGGAAACCCGACGACGACATCGGCGAGGGACAGCCTTCCTCTGGCCAATCTACGCCGGCAGCCTCAGCAGCCTCGGCACTTCTTGGCGGCCGTTCGGGTATAACTGCCCAGCTTCTGAACAAACCTAATTCGAGGACCAAGTCGGGCACCTACAGTCAGAGGCGTGCCCAGACTGTTCATGGCGGAGACCCAAATCCACCCAAGACGCGAGGCAGCAGTCACCACAAAAACACTCTCTCACGAGGGGTTCTGCTGTGCGGTGATGTCGTTCCCATCCAAAAGCGGAACGGTGCCACTGGTTCTGCTAGTCTTTGGGTAAAGGAGAAACGGGTTGGTCTCATCTGGGTCTTGGAAGAGATTCACGAGGACGTAGCCTACATCACCCTGGACGAAGAAGGCATCATCCAGAGCGTCTCTGGATCGACGGGTCCAATCTGGGGCGTCGAGTTCGCACCCTCGGGTTCCGACATAGCAAGGCTCATTCCTCGGATTCCTCGACAAGGCATCGATCCCAACACCGGCGAGATCGATTTTGCTCAGGCCACACGACGGAGATACTTCACATGTCCTCATTCGCCCAAGGTCAACATCCCGTGCACCGTTGAGCAGGTGAGAGGCAAACTTGAGCTACGCATCTCAACATTTCCGCACATGGCCGGAATTGTTGTGGTCGAGCCAGAGGGCCTCAAGATCCGCAGCTCCAACTCAGTCTTCTGCGGAGCCCTCTTCGGGTTTGAAAAGGCTGACGGCATGCCAATCAATGCCCTGATCCCGGATTTCGACAAGCTCCTGGAGTCGCTGATGGAAGAAGATGGCATTATGCTTCTTGATGGCATGGTAGTGCCTGAGCACCGCTTCAGGAAAGCGTCGGCATTCCTGGCTCTCAAAGAGCATCGACCCGATGCCGCTGCGGCGTTTCTCAGCCCTGCGGGCATCCGTGGAAAGCACCGCGATGGCTCAGACCTCAAGGTTGACGTCCAAATGCGTGTTGTCAAGAGTGAGAAGAAAACTCGGATAATGAACGAAACCGTCATCGAGGGCAGCGACGAAGAAAACGACAACCCGGATAATAACGACGCAACCTTCGAAGTGACTCATTCGGAAATAGTGTATGCCCTCTGGATCACTTACTCGCGTCATCTACACGGCACGCAGCCCCATCTCAACATCGCCTCCCCCACCCCGTCCGGAACTACGACGCCTCTGCACCAGCCCTCCCCTGGGCAGACACCGGCCCATACTCCCATGGAAATTGGATCAGACGATGACACGCCCAAGAAAGAGCTGCTCTCGGCAGCAACTTCGCTCTCCAAGCAGCTGAGGGATGCCGCCCTCAATGCGGCGGCCAAACTGACCGGACAACCCAAGCCTGTACCGAAGTCCGGTGACAAGTCCCCCGTTCTCAAGGTTGCCGAACCTCCCCATAAAAAGACCATAGAAGATTACGTGATACTCGAAGACATGGGCCAGGGAGCATATGGCCAAGTGAAGCTTGCTCGAAACAAGGAAACGAATAAGAAGATTGTGCTGAAGTATGTCACCAAGCGTCGAATCCTCGTGGATACGTGGACTAGAGACAGGAAACTGGGCACCGTCCCGTTGGAGATCCATGTCCTAGAGTACCTGCGCAAACCAGAGTTCCAGCACCCCAATCTCGTCGAGATGGAGGGTTTCTTCGAGGACAACGTGAACTACTACATCGAGATGAAACCCCATGGATTGCCCGGCATGGATCTTTTTGACTACATCGAACTGCGGGCCAACATGGAGGAGTCTGAATGCCGAAGCATTTTCGTGCAAGTAGCCAAGGCCATTCACCATCTTCATACCAAGGCCAAGGTGGTCCATCGCGACATCAAGGACGAGAACGTCATTCTCGATGGCGAGGGCAACATTAAGATCATAGACTTTGGAAGCGCCGCTTACATCAAGAGCGGACCCTTTGACGTATTCGTGGGCACTATTGGTACGCATCACTCCGTTTCTTTGATTCATGTGCTGTAACTGACGTATTATTTAGATTATGCCGCTCCCGAAGTCCTTGCCGGTAAACCGTACAAGGGAACAGAACAGGATGTCTGGGCGCTAGGCATCCTTTTGTACACCATTGTCTACAAGGAAAACCCGTTTTACAGTATCGATGAGATCATGGACCGCGATCTCCGCATCCCGTTCACGCTCAGCGAAGAGAGTATCGACCTCATCCGCTGTATGCTCGACCGCGATGTCACCAAACGCTACAACATCAACCAGGTGCTCGAGCACCCTTGGTGCCAGATTGCTGCTTGATAAATATAGGAGGACGAATCATCGACAATGAAACGACAGACCATCGACAGAAACTCACACCGCTTGAAACTTTTTGGTCATGATACCCCCTCAAACAAGGAGACCTTCCCGTTTTTGTCTGTTTGAGCGTTAGAAAGAGATGTGTTTTTGCTTGCAACGGAGAGATAGAAATTCAGACGAGACGAGACGAGACGAGATATAAGGCGGCACGACGTGAGACATGTGTGGGTAGAGAGAGGAAGGGAGCATCAATGGAAAGACATATCGTGAGTTGGGGATTCCGGGACGGGTTCGGAAGGACATGATTGGCGATGATTGGTGGTGAAGGGAACGAACGCCCCTGCAGTTTATTCTGCTGCGAAATGGGTTGCAAGAAAAGAAGAGCAAATGCCCAGCTTGTTCTCAGCCAGGAATACCACGTGGTAAAGGACGGTGTTTGCGGGGGAAGAGGAGGTTTTATCATTAAGCAAATGTCAATTGGTAGCGGTGGCACTTTGGAATATGCTAAAAGCTGTGAAACTGAAATTTCTACTAATTTACTCAAGACAACCAACACGCCCCCAACCCGCTCCAAATAAGTACGCAAGTTAGATACTCCGTCCGACTCTTCGATCAGTGATAACTCAACTCCGGGTTCGCTCTGAAATTGCAACGACATCGACACTCGGGGACAGGACACTCGACATGTCGGGCGAACCACTGTCGCGCATGGTCGAGATGCAGGACGTGCTCGCAGCGCAGGCAGAAGGTCGGGAAGCGGCCGGCCATGCGCGTCTCCTCCTTCTCGTCGGGCTTGTCGGAGCGCGGGACGCCGACGACCTCGAGGCAGACGACGCACCGGGGCAGGTGGCGGCCGCAGTTTGGACAGCTGACGCCGGCGCCGATGCTGGTGGCGAGCAGCGGGTTCCGCGCCTCGAGCGACGCCGGCGCGGCGGAGGCGGAGGCGGCGTGCGGGTGGCTCCGGGTGTTTGCAAGCGACGTCTCGGCGTCGCAGAAGACGCAGCGCAGGGCGATCTGGCGTGAGGGTGGCTTGAGGCTCGGGGTGCCGTCGCGCTTAGAGCGCTTGGTGGACTCGACGTCGAACTTGGTGCGCTGGAAGAAGAGCTTGTGACGCTGGAGGTGGGCGCGGTAGGCGTTGCGCCAGGCGCCGCAGCGGATGTCGTCGATGTACCGCGGCGAGCAGATGGACAGGATGAGCGTGGCCGTCTGGACGTCGTGGAACTTCTGGATGTAGCGGGCAAAGATATCCACCATGGTCTCCGTGATACCCGTGAGCACGATGCCCTCGATGTCCCCTTCGGCCACGGCCTGGGCGACCTGCTCGTTTAGCCAGACGGTGAGCTGGTCGTCTTCGAAGTTGCGGACGGCGACATAGGCGCGGTCCGAAAGGGGGAGTGAGGGCTGGGCGGCGATGGCGGTCCAGTCGCCCGTGGCGATCAGCGAGGAGATGGCACGGAGATACGGGTCAGTCTTGGACGCCACGGCCTCGTCAAAATCCAGCTGCTCGCCGGAGGGCGTCTTATCGCCACGGCCCATGAGTTGGAGGGCAAGGGAGACGAAGAGCAGCTCCGGGTGGGCCGTGCTGGCCTTCTTGAGGATCTGGATGGCCTGCTTGGCGTCGCCGGTGAAAAGGGCTCGAGCAGCGGCCATGGTATGGATCGTCGTCGGGTACTCGGGGTCTGGCTCGCGGTTGCGGCCTTTGGGGTCGTGCTTCTCCGAGTCGCCCCAGCCGCATATCTCGAGACAAAGTTGCCGGTGGTGAGGATATTTGGTAGACGCTCCATCGAACTTTGGCAGGTGGTTCTTTTTGCAGTATGCTCTAATGCTACGCTCCCAGATGGATCGATCTGGTACCGTAGCTCCCGGGGACAGCCTCAACCCAGGACTGCGGCCTGTTGAATATTAGCAGTGTCCGAGCTGTTACTAGGTATATGTCTCACCGAGGTCATTGTTCCAGATGGACTGGACGCCCATGTAGCTAAGGTCGATGCTTGACAGAATCAAGCCGCCGTCATCTGCGGATTCTTCTGCACCTACGGAAGGTCAGCGACGTGGGCCAAATACAAAGCCAACCGATCAGCTTACTTGCAATCCAATCCCAGGCATACTTGACCCAGGGGTCGTCGGCGACAATGTCTCTGTTGGCAACGGCATCGAAGAGGTACTTCTCCTTGGCGCGCAAGAGTATGGTGTGGTCGATGATGCATTGTGCCTCCCTTGGAAGACCTTCTGCCTCCGCCAGGGAAGTCAGAAGGGCATCGTGGATCTCACGACATGACCCCAGACTATCTGAAGCCAGGGTCAACTCGCTGGTCTCGGACTGAACTATCTTGGTGTCGCCGGCGCGCGGTTTCACCCTGTTCACCGAGGTCGACGACTGAAACTCATCACGGACAAAGGCACGCAATGCTCGTATCTTGGCGCCGATAGCAGGGGCGCTGTGAAACTCTTCCGGCAACGGAGTCGTTGTCGCCGCGATATCATCAATCGTAACCGACGACAGCGTGTTGGAATTCAGTGCAGTTTCCAAGTCAGCCTTGATCTTAGCACTCTCTGGCCCAAACAGAGGGACTTCTGCTAGCCTCTGCTCTATAAGTAGTGGTCCCAACATCCCAGAAGCTTGAGAAGGTTCGAACTGCATCATGCTGTGATAAGGAGCACCTTCTGCGCGCAAGGTTAGACCTGTTATCAGTGGGACGGGTTCGTTACTCACCTTCTAGCCCACGATGAGGTGTTTGCCAAGGAACAAGCTTGAAGACATGATCCGAAGTGTTAGACGGCTGCTCCAAAATGTCAAAGTTGCCGTTGGCTCGCAGCACAAGAAGCCTCGGTCGTAAAACGGTTGATCCCAATGGAATCCAGTCAAAGGCAACTATTCGATCATTCTTCCTTGACGTCTCTACATAAGAGACATCCATTTCATGTGACTTTTGAACCTGCAAAAGCTCCGGGCTAGATTGTGCAACGATCGTCGGAGTCTCCTTGTTGGTCTGTAGGACTTTCAGCTGCCCGGTGCGTGACAACACAGCAAGGAGGCCTCGGTGGTCACGGGAATATCTGAGTGCACGAATGAGGGAATGTTTGCCCTCCACCAGAAACGGATCAGAATCGGTCTCGATAATGCGATCAAGTCGCAGAGCTCCTCCCCATGGAAGTTCATCTTCATCAACCGCCCCTAGGTAGGAAGGCGAGGCTACTGGCCTTGAAGTAGCGCGCCTATCCCATATCATGACCCCGGGGCTGTCAAGGGCAGATGAGGCAAAGTAATTGGGGTCATTATCAACTGTAAGGTTATTGTTGCACTTGGTTTGGAAAGTAATGACGCTCCCGGGATCTATCACACAGGGGCGAGAGCGGTTAGCGCAAATGTGTCGGTGGTTCCATGACAGGGTCTCAGTCTCTCACCTCGAAGGTCGTGGATCCGTAGTCCCTGGGCTTTGATACCGACCACGAGGGTTTGCGGGCTGTCTTCAAAAAACTTGACGCTGGAAACCGAAACGCTAGGCTCAAGGCGGTATTTTGGATCCGTGATATTGGCGGCGTCCAAGGGAAACCCTTTGGTGTTCTTGTCCAGCGACGATAGACGGCTGACGTCCCAGACGTGGAGACATTGGTCCATTCGAACACGATCGAGACCAACCGCCAGCATCCCCGTGGTGTTGAAGGCCACCGCTTGGCAGGTACGGGACATTTTGAGACTGAGTTCGACATAAGCGTTGGAGCCATCGTCAATCTTCAACAGATTCACGATACCAGTTCCGGTGCCGACAGCCAATAGTCCTGGGTTAGTGGGGGACCAGTCGTACGTTGTGAGAGGAGGAACATCATCATGCCGGTTGACCTTCTTGTAATCGAAGCGGCCGGCACGCGCATGCCCAGTCGGCTCATATACCTGGACAACGCGATGTTGGAGGTTGATGTGGATGAAGCTGTCAACTGAGGAGCTGGTGCACCACTTGACGAGGCCAGGTTCTGGTCGATCCATGGCGGACTGACGTTACTTGTACTTGAATCTCGAGGCTTGTGAAACCAGGAGATGAGTGAGATTGTAGAGTCCAGGGGAAGACGGGCTGGTACGGGGATGAGAGTCACCAATCCTGTCGATCAGGCGACAGTTTCCCAGGCGAAAGAAGCTTGGACCCTTGGAGGTGCGGCAGGGAGGTAGCTTAAGTGATAAATATGTCTAGAGGCCGCGACCGGATGCCATTGGGGGTGAAGCACATGTATCGCATGGCTTCTCAGTGAGTTGCGGCTCAGGGCGGAGAGTTGGCTGTGCCGGTCATTGGTTCTGGAGCTTTAAACGGGTCTCCACGAATAAAGGTCTGGAGTAGCTCGGTGCTCACCAGGAGGAGTCCGCCACCGAGACCTTGGCGCTAGTCTGTATTTGGTCACCGCTGATAAGATAACAATCGATTCGGCAGATCAATTCTTCCTCGTTTCCTCCCCGCCAGCCAGAAAAAAAGTTCCCGCTCGCTGACATTGAAGCTCATGTTACCGAGTTCACGACGCCAGTCTCGAAGAGTCAATACTTTTTGAAAACATTCAACGGTACCGCCACCAAACTCAAGCACACAATGGCAAGCAAGAGGGGCTTCGACCAGGTTGGCTCGCCCGAGAATGGCTCTCCCGAAGCGCATGCTTTCAACGACGCCGGCCCCTACAAGAAGCAGAAGCAACAGCCCAACAAGTCCAAAAACCGGCCGAGCGAGGGAAGCTCCCAGTGGGCGAGGAAGCGCGTGCGCAACATCGAGCGCCTGTTGAACCGAAATCAGGATCTGCCTGCCAACGTCCGCAATGATCTCGAACGCGAGCTGGCCGCGCACAAGACTACCATATCCGACAAGGCCTTCCAGAAAAAGCGCGGCGCCATGATCTCCAAGTACCACATGGTCCGCTTCTTTGGTACGTGATTCCACGAACCACGGGCCCTGGCTATGGAATCTATGGAATACTAACGCGCAAGTCGCAGAACGAAAGAAGGCCGTGCGACTAGCGAAGCAGCTCCGCAAGAGGATCGATCAAGGCAACTCCCCGGAGGAGACGGAAGAACTAAAACGGCTCTTGCACATTGCGGAAGTGGATGAGGCGTACACCCAACATTTCCCGCACATAGAAACATACGTCAGCCTCTACAAGTCCGAGACCACCAAGGAGGACGACAAGGAAGACGACAAGGCTGCCAAGACGAAGGCTTTGCTAGAAGCCGAGAGGCCGCCCATGTGGTCTACGATAGAGCAGGCAATGAAGGAGGGCTCATATGCACTACGAAACCTCAGGGAAAGACGAACGTCGGAGGACACAAAGGGAAGAAGCCAGACGGAGCGCCGGCCACAAAAGTCGAAGCCACCCACCACGCAAGCCAAGCCAGCTACGAAGGCGCAGCCGAAACAGCAGCCCAAGGGGAAGGCGGCGTCGCAGGACCAGAGCGAGGCGCCGGCCAACAGGAGGGAGCGCAGACGGCTGATGCGCGAGTCGGGGGCGGCCGCGACGGCCAAGGACGACAGCGACGACGGGGGCTTTTTCGAGGAGGGCTGAGGACCGGGGAAGAAGGAGAAGAAAAATCGCGGGTTGCAGAGAGAGGCCTACAAAAGTGTACATGTGCCAGGCAGCGGCGTTAATCATTTGCATGTTGGTACGGTTGGTTGTTGTACCTAGTTCCAGATACCCCAGCGGTTGGTCGCCTTGGGCTAATCAGAGAGGCGTCATCGAGCTTCCACTTCTCCCAAGTGTGTCTGTGAGGCCGTCGTAGGCCCCTTTTGCACGGCCAGCATTATGAATTGTTCTAGCCGGTTCCACTCTCACATCGGCATGATATCATGGCTTGGGGGGTCTTGGCCTACTTTGGCTACTTCCCGTGGTCGCAACATGACATTTACTTGCTTGTCCCGAGTGAAAGTGCAAGTTACCAGTCTCCCCTCTTACCTACGAAGGTACACCATCTATCAGTCAGGCTATGTACTCATTTATGTAGTATTTACTTTTTGCATTCACAGGGCGTGAGCAGGTATAGTATACCTAACTATAGTACATACGGCGAGGCATTCGACCCCACCAGCCCAGCGTTGTTGGGCTCTCCCGTCTCCCATGCGCAGCCCAACCGAAGCCAATACATTTGTTTCGTACATCGCCTCATCGCCCAATCCTCGACTCACACACACACACTCGCACGCACACCCACTCTGCACCCTGCAGCAGTCGGTGGTGTATGACCTCATCTTATTCGCAGCCTCGCGGAGGCCCACCAGATCCTATAGGCTCCAGGACTCACCGGTTCTCGCGTCGGATGCGGGCTGCGCGTTGACGAGCAGAGAGAAACTCGCCCGTCGCAGGTCTGGATGGAACGCAAATGCGCAGTAGCACGATATCTATCTCGCATGTTGCCTTCCGCCAATGGGCCTTCTTTGGTTGCCCAGTAATTAGTCGCATCTCTGTGTGCCTACCTACCTGTACTTACTTACATAAAGGTCTCGACCCAGGCCACACAAACTGCCTTATACACACACAAACCGAACAGTCAACATGGCTCCTCAGAACGGCGAATCCAGTACCGGGCCCATCGACCTGCAGATTCTGCAAGCCAAGCTCACGGCCTGGAAGAAATGGGAGACAGACAACGGCAGACCTATGGCATTTAGCAGAACCGAGGAAAACGCACTCAGGCTCCTCACCAGAACGGACACCGAGCCAGAGATCGATGACGACAACTACATCGGGAAGCTCTTGGGCAGGTTCTTTCTCTTCTAGCCAATATCATGTTATCCCCAACTTCCTTGAGCATGAACGCTAACGCAAGCCGCGAGGATCAGAAGAGCTTCAGAGAAGGAGGCTGAGCATGCCGCCCGGCATGCCCGTCGAAGAACATCTAATCGATCATGTGACCGGATACAGCCGCTTTCGCGCGTACTACACGCTCCCCGATGGCAGAGGAAAGTTTCCTCGCAAGGGCTTCGGGTACGAGGCTGGCGAAACGGCTCCCTCGTTCTCACAGAAGAAGGCTTGTTGCCAACCGTTGTAACATGTCCAACACCAACCTACTAACCGCCTGGGTAGAAAGCGAAGCAGTTCGCAGCCAAATGGGCTCTTTCTGGGCTGAGAGGCCTGCACCCTTCTAATGTCACAGACGACGACGACGACGACGATGATGCTGACGATGATTACGTCGACGCGTCGGACTCTGCCCCTGACATTGACAGTGACAGTGAGGGCTCCAGCCATTATTACGAGGTGGGCGGTGGCGACAGCGACGACAACGAGAATCATGACTGTGATGACAGTGAAGATGATAAGATTGACAGTCACCGTCGAGTGAACCACCCGCCGCCCTCGGTCCAGCATTCCCCCGAGCGTAAGAAGCTCAAGATCGCAGACCCGGAGGTGCAAAACGGAGCACCCATCACCCCCCCGCTAGGCTTGAAGCAGAAATATACAAGCCTGCCGTCAGACATGAGCCTCTTCAAGCGTGTCGAAGTCCTCTGTAAGAAGTTGGGCATCGACATCCCCAGGTACCACGTCAAGGGCGAGACCAATGGCCTGTGGTCTGGCCGTCCGCGCTGCTGGGTCGACGGGCTGATGCCCGAAAACCTGGGCCATGTTCGAGATGTTCAGAGCGAGTCTGAGGCCAAGGCCTTGATGGCGGAGGAAGTGCTCGTATGGCTCAAGGGCGAGGAGCGGAAGCGGGAGAGTCAGCATGCGCTGGGGAAGAAGTTCGGAAAGCTCAGGACCTGATGGTAGCTGAATCCAGGCATCGGATTTGATGCCGAGGACTGAAGGATATTGGATAAGCTGAGATGATTGCGGATATGAATAGCACGTTAGTTTCGCGGCAAACCCGAACTTGGTCATGTCTTCTTCTTTTTTAAGTTCTCAGGGGTATGCGTCTTCATCACGATCCACCACGTCGACCTCCTCTTGCACCTCCTCGTCCACCTCTTCCTCCTCTTTCCCCTCCACGTTCCTTGCCGTTGGGCACGTTAATCTTGATCCCCGCCGGCAAATCCGCCACCCACTCGCCATCCTGCCACAGCACGCCCACATCCATGTGCCGCCCTGTCACCATCTTGAAGAAGCGCGAGCTCAGCACGCCTTGGGCGTCGCCCTCGGTCAGCAACACGCCGTTGTCGCTCTTCCACCACGTGATGCCCTCCCGCAGACTCGCCTCAACGTCGACCTCGACGAGCAGCTCCGCGTCCCTGCGCATGCCGCTCACCGCGCCGTCCTCGGGCGTCCCCGTCGAGCAGTGCACATGGTTCCGCCCCATGACCTTCAGCCCGCCAGACTCGACGATCTTGGGCCAGAAGTAAAAGTACGTCCCGTGGAGGACGCGCGCGGGCACGTTGCCTTGCTCGAGCGTGATGGGCGCCAGCAGCGCCGCCGACTCGAGCTTAATGGAGTGGCCCTGGTTGGCGCGGATGAGGTAGTCGGCGGCGTTGGTGCTGGCCGCCGAAACGTCGGCGTCGGCGCCCGGGCTGGGCTTGATGGAGAAGCGCTGCTTGTCGTTGGAGCTGACGATGGACTGAATGTCGGCGAGCGTGACGTTGAGAGACTTCAACGGACCCCAGGCGAGCTATGCAGGCGGTGTTAGACTGGGTTCTCCGATGCCAAGATAGACGGCACTTCTGAGATGAGGGTGCTTGATCCGAGCCACTTTGCCCCTCACCACTGTCTTAAAGAAACTGCCGCGAGCCTTACCACCTGATTCAACGGCGCATAACCCTCCCCGTCGAGCTGAATCTTCGCACTCTCGGCCTGGTGCCGCAGCAACTTGGACAGCGCCTTGGACACCTGCACCTCACGGCTTTGCCCCCCGCCGCCGCCTCCTCTTCCCCGACCACCGCCTCTCCTCTGCTTTTCCGCCTTGCTTAGCACTCTGTCCTCGAGCGCTTCATACGCCGGCTCCGGAGGTCCTGGTTCCATGGTGGCTAGGTGAGATTTGAACCGGTGGGTCTTGGGTCGCTTCACGGACGCCGCGGCTGGTCTGTATAATATGGCAATGCTCCGGAAGAAATTTGCTGGTACGGAGGAGAGTTTTGACCACGTTATCAATGCTGGTCTGCTTAAGCGGGTGAGAGGCATATATATGAATAGAAGTTGAGGTTTGCTTGAGCTGCCCGGCTTGAGCCGCCTGGCTTGTGGAGCCGGGGCGCCTGGCTTTCAGTGACGGCGTGACTCAGCACCACAGCGATTGGAAGTCTTAGTGAGTAGTTTATCAACCGACCACCAATAGTGACAACTCAAAGAGTTCCCCCATGGACAAGCTCACAACATTAGGACTATCATCTCACGCAAGTAGTCTCAGGAACGGAGGCAAAATAGTTGACCAGACACAGTGCATGCTGTTCATTAACCAAAAGAAAAGGATCTGCTTGGCGCGATCCCAGCGGTATCATACATTAGCCTTAGTGCCAGTAATCCATCCATGCCTAAAATGCCAACCGTTCACTCCTAACCCCTATCCGAAATTTCCTTGAAAGAGACCCTAAAATGCTATGTTGTTGTTGTTGTTGTTCTTGTTGTTGCTGCTGAATAGCGATTCCTTCGCTGTTCTGCGCGATGTCAGACAAATTCCGACACCAATGCGATTCATCTCCCCGTGGTTTTGTTCGCTTTCCGTTTTTGTATGTATGTATATGTTGTTCAATGCTTGATGTACATCTGGTTGCTTAGCGGTCCAAGTCGTTGGCGGAGTTGCTCGTCGTGAATCGTCAAGTCGAATGAAATGAAAGGGGAAAGAAATCGGGAATGCCCTCGAAGAGGACCCCATGACGACGCTTGTGGAGAAGCGTAAAGTGTGTATAGTAGTACAATCATGAAATCGGTGCAAATCGTGAAAAAAGAGAAACAAGGTTATCTATAGCCGCCAGCAGCTGCAGAAGACTGCGTTATGGTGACCGTGCTGTCCCGGTTTGGCCTTCTAATCATACTGCTGGTGCGGCCCAGCATCGACTGGCCCATGGACAAGTGGCGCTGTCCGCGGTCTTCGGTGAGTCGTTCCGTCGCGCCGTTGGTATCACGATCCTGGTTCTGTCGATCGAAGTACCTTCTTGGAGTAGGTACATTCGACGTCTGCGGCGTGGCGAGTCGTGAAGGGTTTAAATTGGAGGACGCAAACCTTCGGCGGGGAAGAGCCGAAGACGCCAAGGCGCTGTTGTCAGAGGCTTGGGGCTGTGACAACTGTTCTTGCGCCGCGCTCCGCGTCGTGTTGAGGTCCGTATGAGCCCGTGAGGGTGAGCGAAACATGCTGTGATCCTCGTCATCCTCACCGACAGTGCCCCGACGGCTACGAACAAGCAAAGACGTCTTCCGGCCTTCCTCCGGTTCCTCTGTGCCCGCTCGTCTCGTTCTCAGTAATATGGACGATCTCCTACCGTCTTCCGGCTCTTCGGTACCCGCACGGCGAGTTCTGGCCACAAGGAGCGACGATCTCCGCCGGGAAACCGGCTCAATCGGTGTTGACGGTGTCGAAGTAGTGACTCGAGGGGGAAGCGAGTTTCCATTAAGGAGATTAAGCCTCCTCTCTTCGAATTTTGACAGGGTCCTAGGACTAGTATTGGACCTGGCCAAGTTTTGTTCCGCACTGATGCTCGGGCGACGTTGCGAGGCAAGCCCAGAAAAGGTTTTGTTCAGCGTCGGCGTTGTTGGAGCATCGCTCGGCGCCGAAATTGCAGCTGGAACTGGAGCTGGGGCTGGAGTCGGAGCCGGAATTTGGATTACTTGTTGTGTCCGTGGTTGCGTTCGATCTTCACCCAGGGCAACGCAGAGCTCGGTCAAGCTACGACAAACACCGTCTGCTTTTCGCCTCAACTGGCGATCTGTCACTGTTGTGCCGGAACCAATGGTGCTCGCTCCGCTCGAGATAGGTCCAGGCTGACCGGGCGAGCCCGTCATCGTCGAGAGTGCCATAGCATCATTTGCGGCCGACTCGAGTGCCCTGAAAACCTCCGGATCGAGGAGGGGCTTGGACTTGGTGAGGGCAGCGTGGAGGAGCGGGTGTGCTTCCCGTTGTGTAGACGTCGTGCTGACTATGTCTGTGGCCTGGTTGTTATTTCCAGGTCGCTTTGGTGACGAAGACACTGTCGTGACTGTCGTGGTAGCTGTGGGTGGTCGTTCATCCGATAGTCTCGATACTGCAGCGCCAGAAGTCGAAGGTAGTTTCCCTGTGAGTTCGAGGCGATGAATTCGAGATTTGAGGTCGTCGAGCTCATCCCACACTGTGGATGGGGCATTGGTGGAAGTAGTCGATTCGGTCCCCTCGCGGGCTCCCTGACTGGCTTCAGGCTGTTGTTGTTGGGGGAAATCAAATGACCGAACCAAAGGAGATGAATTGTATGTCTTGTTATGGCCATGCACAGCGACGGGTGTCCGGTGGCTGGAGCCTCGAGAATGCACCGTGGAGTTGTTTTCTGTCACCGACGATCGCCGGTGCGAGTACGTCGAATTATCGGTGTCTTGGAACGCCAGGGATCGTGGGGTGACCGGGGAAGAGCGCACAACAGAATGTCCAGTCCGCGTGCGACTCTGTTCATCTGCAGGGTGAACTGAAGCCGCTTTGTCCCTCGCCAATGTTCGATAGGTGGAGATACGAGACACTTCGCTCACTCTGTCATCATCGTAGTGTCTTTGACGGGAGGTCTCTTGCTGGTCGGAAAGTCGTCGGCGGATCTGAGGAGGGGAAGTCACTTTATTGGTCGGGACCACATTGGAGAGCGGACGGCGATGAGAGGGTCGTCGCGACACTCGTGACTGTTTCTGTTAGCTCTGAGCAAGGCAACGAAGGATTAACGAAATCAAGAGTCCAGGCCGGTGTAATCGATGGATACAAAACAGAGGGCATCCTAGGTTTCCTCAGGTGGGTACCTTTTAGGGGTTGAGGCAATGACGGTTACGGATCTGCATCTTTCGACACACATGGCGCCAAGACAGCCACCAAAACAAACATCTAGACGCAAGAGAAAGAAATTACTTACCACGACACTCTGGGGTTCATCTGAGAGTTGTTGGTCTGGCAGACGTCTGCGTGACTCCTCCTGGGCAATCTTGAGGAAAACATCACCCGTATCATCACCATCAAGGGCATCGCGACGACCCGAGCCGGAGGTGGCCGACAGAAATTCCTGGTCGGGTCTCCCCTCAAGGGCGCGAAGAGTGCGATCATGGCTGGAGTCAAGAGGGTCGTCCTCATAGTCGTAGATGCGGGACCTCGGATTCATGTCGAGGGTCAAGCTCTTGCGAGAACCGGAGGAGCGGAAGGCTCGAATGGGAGGGACGCGAACAGGTGTCGACGTGGACGGCTGGTTGACAGGTGGTCGGTACGAGACTGGAGGATGATGCGAGGTGGATGCTCGCCTGTCATCAGAGGAGCTCGAGTTTGACAAAGTTCTGGGCAGGACCAATTCTCGCTGGCCGGGGGTTGAGTCTTTTGATGGCTTGTCGAATGACGGGTGGGCAGCCTGCGCCGCCTCGACGGCCTGCAGACGCTCCGTGTTTAAGGTAGGCGGCGGGCCGGAGGAGGATGCAACAACATTCGATCTGCGTGTCGCCAGGGATCGCCGACTCCGGGAGCGAGCGGCAACAGATTTGGAGTGCGGGGGCTCCTGATCAACAGAGTCTTGGGAGAGAGATGCGTCGGGGACGGATGCGGGACGCCTGGCTTGGGGGTGTGGCTCAGCGACGGTGACGGAGGGTTCGGGGTAGGAGGCCCTGGAGCGGGATCGCGAGAGCGGCGGTGAGGCGGTGATGCTTGTGGCGGTAATGTTGGCGGTAGTGGAGGTGGTGGTGGTGGTGGTGGTGGTGGTCGAGTTCGAGTTGGCGGCGGCGGCGAGAGAGGGTGCAGGTGCAGATGCAGGTGCGGATGCGGATGTGGACGCAGACTCGGACTGTTTTTCGATGTGGTGATGTGTTGTCGGGTGAGCCAGGGCCGGGGCAGTTGTTGCCGGGAGCGCCTCTGGTACCACATCTGGCGCACTGGCAGCGAGTCGGGGGCTCGTAACGGCAGCGACGAAGTGACCTGGGCCAGTGGTGGATAAGCCGGCGGGCGGGCCTGGTAATGGACCTGGCATTGCTGCTGAGACTGGGCCTGGATCTGCTGATGGGAACTGAACTGGGAGCTGGACTGGGCTTTCGACCAGGGCGCCGGGGCCTGGATTGGGTGGAAGGTTGGGTGAGACTGGCGAGGGTGGCGCGTGGTACGCTAGTGACGGGTGCGACAGCGCCGCTGATGCGCTGGGGCCGCCGCTGTTGTTGCGGCGGTCGTTCTCGCTAGCGGCGGTGGTATCGTTGTTGGCGTCGGTGCTGCTGCCGCTAGCTGTGCGGTCGGCGAAGCGAAAGGACGGCAGCTTGGACGAGCTGTGGCTTTGGCGATGCATGTGTGGGTTCGGGCTTTTGGGGGGCGCCGAGGCTCGAGGGATGATGATGGAGAGATTCTGGTGGTGGTGCTGCTGCTGATGCTCTTGTTCTTGTTGCTGCTGGACCTGGTGCTGAACCTTGTCGACACCACCACCGTTGTAAGTGTGGCCCAAGTGGCCCGCACTGGTGAAACTGACCTTTGCACTCATGGTGTCGCCCGCTGTAGCATCCCAGCCAAGTGGAATGTGGACCTTTACTTTTTATGACTGCTCTGGAGCCCTCCACTTCCTTCACCTCCAACCAGTGGGGCTTCAGTCCGCTCCGAGGGAGCTTGGTGCGAGCGAGACGGCAGTCGTGGGGGGTTTTTTTCTTCTTCTTAATTCGTCGTCTTCGATGTGTTTGTAGATTTTTGTGTTGCAATCGGGCTTCGTTTTCAGCTGTCTGAGGAGTCCGCTGTTGACGCTTTGCTCTCAAGCAATTAGAGATCAATTTCGGTGGGCACCTAGTACAGCGAGCTCCGTTCGGCAGGTCGTCCCGACCTCGCACCGTTCCATGGAAGACGGGGTGAGACACAGGTGGCTTCCAGGCGGTTTCCGCAACTTAAGCATGAAACGGATCCTTCGGGGGTCGGGCAGCGAGAGCGTTGCGATGACTACGTCTCGAAGACAGCCTGGGGTATAGTAATAGGTGAGGGAGTAAGTTTCCAGGTCGCGGGAGAGGTCGATTTTGCACGGGGAAGAGAATCGGATCGGTGAGCGAAGGCAGGAGGACGGATGGGATGGGCGGTCACGACGGCGGGCCCGTGGATTAACAAGGTGTCTTAAGGAGCCTGAGGGACAGAATGAAGGGAACTGGCTGGGGGATATTAAAGACGAGGCAAAGAGGGTATGAGAAGGAAGACAAGACTCGGAAGGTCCAAGAGGAGAAGAAATCTCATGAGCCAGGAGAGGAAGGGAGCAAGAGGAAGAGGAAGAGGAGGGGTCTCTAAGGTAGGTAGGTTTTGGTGGTGCCCGCGCGCGCGGAGAGAGGTCGACAACGACAAGGGCCACGATGGAGACCAACCCAACGAGGACAAGATCAGGATAGGACGAGATGGATCGGACAGGATGACGGGATGGATGGATTGTATGTATGGGTACCCGACTTCCTTGGGGTCGTTGAATCGGACTGGACTGAACTGTCTCGGTCCACCAGCAACAACTTGGCTTGTTGGGCCTGCGGGCTCCGTCCAGGAAGAAGACATGGATGTGATGTGCTGTACTTAGTACCTTGACCTGCCACCACCCTGTCACTATCACTTTTTCCCACTCTCAAATTATGGCTTTTTATTTTATTTTATGTTCCGTGTGGATGCAGTTCGCGGCAGCGCTTTTCTCGAACCCAGCGGCGCCAAACCCAATTGCTGCACAGCGCAGACGCACATCCATCACGGACAGGACGGGACATGACAGGCCCCCTACATAGGCCCCCGGCCATGGGTTCGATCTGTAGCCCAGAGTTTGGCCCCCTGGAAAGCTGCAGAGCTGTGTCTTCTGTCACAGACAGACAGGCAGGCAGGCAGGCAGGCAGGCAGGCAAGCAGGCAGGATGCTGTGCTACGCAAACAACGGCTTTGCGTTCTCGTTTACACCAAGATGGAGGTCCATCTCCTTTTTTCTGCGCGCTTCGTCCTCGTCCTACGACGTAGCCCGGGTGGGACACGTCGGTAGAAACCATGCTGCCCGCCGGTCCCACCGTCCGAACGATGCCCCGAGCTCGGGAGGCTCAAGCTACGAGAGGAACCGTCGCTGAGTTCAGCTCTGCCTGACGAGGGTGCACCCTTCCCTTCCCTCGCGACAGGGGCGCCTCGCCCCTCTAACTTCGAAATGCTTCATCCCGTCCGAACCTTCGCCCGTCGTTGATAGCGCGGGGGGCCAGGCATGGGCCACCGTTGGACTCAACCGCCCCGACGAACCGCTAGAAAATGCCCGACAAGGGAGGGGGGCCTGGGGGCCTGTCGAGAGCACTCTACTATGTATGTACGTACAGTACGAAGTATGTACCTAGCCTCGTGGGAATGGGAACCGCTTGCTAAAAGTCGCTGGGGAATTCCCACCTCCAATCCCTGTGCTGAAACAAGAGGCTCTCTCTGGGGTCGCTTTACGGGATGAGGTTGCTGGCGCTAGGCGGAAGGGATTCGAGGGAAACGTCCATAGCGGACGATTCTCAAATCCGCCAGATACGAAATGCTCCGAGGAGCCCGAGAGGCCATAATGATAAAGTGAGTGGTTCTCCGTATGTGCTGTGCAGTTCATCCGATGCTTCGTGCTAATTGATAGTTATCCAACAATGTTAATTTCAACCCACCTCTCAGACTCCGTTCCGTCACGTCAAGAACCTCAACGGGTCTTCAATTCTCGCCACAGTTGACAGCAAACTATGGGGAATGTCTGGCTAGCCTGATGCATCATCTGCTCGACGTCACTCACTCACTGTCCGCTAGCAAACCAAGTCTTCGAGCACATACCGCATTAGCAGTGCGATGTTAGGTCCAGCATCAAAGCAAAGCAAAGAAAGGAGGAGGTTGGTTCCAGATCACATGCATAACCACCCAAAAAGCTCCGTTCTCTGCCCAATTATTCGTCCAAGTGCGTTCAAGTGCAAGCCGGCAAACGAGTCCGCGGACGAGCTGTGCATTAGCCTCGCCTTTATGCAGAAGATTGTCGTGCTAAAAGTTAAGTACGCAGTTTGCGCGAGCTCACGGACACACTCCTCCTCCGTATTCTCATCATTTCCCCTTTATCAACCCTTCCTTAGGTCGTCGACAAGCGAGCAAGCCGCTTCTCTCTTCGTCTAGTCTACTAATTATCTCGTCTACTAGTCGTACTCCTTACGCAAAGGGCCGGAATCCAGAGCGTCTCTAGCACGTAGTCGTACCCTCACCACTCGCTTCCTCCCTCCCTCCGCCGGCCTGCCGTCGCAGCGGGATGCGAACCCTGTCGCATCCATGGCATTCCTCTCGATGAAAGGACCATCCGCACTCCAGGGGCCCTTGTTGCGACAGGACCACCGCCAATTTTCTTGCCCTAGCGCAGCGTTTCGTCCCCTTCCCTTGGCAAGTGTAGATCGCAAACCACCCCAGCCACCGGGTGACCGGTTTCGGCAACGGGCAGCACGCAGCACGCAGACCACCACCACTGTGTAAGGACGAATCCTCCGTGGATGTATCCATACATCCATCCTCCTGCTGGAATGTACAGACTACCTAGGTAGCCAAATCCGATCCGTCATCTAGTCAAAGACCCCGTATAAGTTACATAGTACAGAGTATGCCCTGCAGCAGCCAAGCAATGCGGGTTTAAGCACGCAGAGAGCACGTCAACTCGTCGCTAATTCCAAGTAAGCGTTTTCCCCTATTGCTGTACATATCCTCCTCCCCTATCGCGTCAGACAATCTGCATGGCCCGTAAAGATGCCTCCTCTCGACTGCAGGTTCTGTACGTAGTAGTCGTACATCATATCATGCTGCGAGGCTTATACTCAACCGCCTCAGCGTCATCACCCCTAGGGTTGGAGGCTTACACGCAAAAGGGCCGGCTAAAGGGAGGCCGTTCTCACAGGCAACATCTTGCCCGACTTACAGATCGGCGAGTAGGGCACGCGCCCTCCTTCGTGTCCCATTGAGCTTGAGACACCTAACACTGCTCCGTGCCCTTTTGTAACCCAGGTTCATGTCCTTTTACGGGAATGCTCCGTAGTTCATGTGGAGATGGAAACCATCGCGGCGGACCATCACGTGGCCAGCCATCCCAATGGGGAAAAGCATCGCGGGCTTACAACGGGTCTCCGAACCATTCACTCTAACTCAAAATCCTCACCTCGACCGAGATTCTCCTTTGGTCTGATTAGGATCATCCGGAATCCGCAGTCGCAAGGACCTTGGTAATTATTCCATGGTACCCAGCTTCCTAGACAATAGTACAAGGGCTTCGTCTCTAGGATGGACCCTGTTTGCTATCCAGTATAATAACCTCGACATATTCACAGAGTCTTGACGACGTAGTAGAAAGCTAATCATTGAAGCCAACAGTTCCTACCCGATGGCGTTTTAGATGGAGACTTACGTGCAGATCCAATATGTGGCCCTGCGAGAGCCGATGTTCGATATTCTGTAGCATACTTGCGATGGCATTGCCCTTTTTTTTTTCCTTTTTTTTCCTTTTGCCTTTTAAAGTACGGGCATCGACATCCGTCGACTATCTTCCAATCACATTGTCACCGCCTATATACCTAGAAGCTTCCTCGAGCAATATCGCGTTAGTACATATTTGTCTCTTGTTGTGCAATCAAGCAATCATGCATCACCAGGCATACGTAGGACGACTCGTAAGGGGGGGTTGGAAGTAAGCATAGTAAACCGCTCCCTGACGCGTCTAACGGTCCAGCTGGGGCAAGTCCCCGATCTTAGTCAATACTCAATTTACTCTGCGAACATTATCCACCGTGCGATTCATTTAGGGAGAGAATTGACCATTATGTAAATCTACTTTGTCTTACCTCGGCAGGTAGACAGCAACATACTCATTACAAATGCAAACTACACGGGCCTATATATAACTCGCTCACTCCCCCTTCGTCCTCAACTCATCAGTTGCGCTGTGCTATTCTCAAGATTTTTTTCTCCTTCACCGCCAAACACCAAACCTCTGTGAGCATGACGAACACGTACAGCGTTGTCAAACCGCCAAGTAATGACATTTCGCAATTCAATAAGAACAAAAGGCTCATACTCGGCATTCTATCCGTGGAGGTTCGTCTTTTGATTTTGGAGGTGCTTTTGGAAGTATCCTGGCTGGGCTTCTTTTGCATCTGCCTATAAATGGTAGTAGCTCTTTATACAGAAGAGAAACTGTGGCTTGCTTAGATGCTTTTGAACGGATGAGCACTTGGTAGAGGGAGCTGGTTCATTGTATTTGACTTGATATTTAACTGCTGAATATGCATACTGATGCTGCGAAAGGCGGGAGTCATTTTCCTGAGTATCACAGAGTAATATCATCAACAAAAAACAACGGAATCTATAAACGGCACTTAGAAGCCCGAGAATCGCTTGCGGTTAGAGCTTAACAACCGTTCTCATAATGACTCAAACCCTTGGTTCAAGAACTATCATTTCATCTCTGCACGGAAAGTTGGATCCAAGTGACATGATCCACAGCATGATTGAATCAATGGCCAGTAGGTTAACTTCCGTCCTATACTGGCTATATTGCAAGTCTTCCAAGCTATTGGCGTACCTTTTCAAGAAGAATGTCCCCGAGTTGGCGCTATCATATGCTTGATCCACGGCCAACAACTCCATGGTTGGCTTCCCTTTGTATCACTACGGCTTGTTGTGAAGCTTTGTCGTTTGAAACACAGCGTCCACGATCTATGACGGGCATGTGAAAGTATGTAAAGAACGGTAATGAATAATGGTGCCATACGGACAGAGATTGTGCCTCCAAACATAGTGCGGTGCATTGTCTTCATATTTTGAGGGTGTGGCAACATGTTGCCTTCGAGTTTAGTTCGTTTGAACTCCGGATTAACAATCAAAGCATCGGTGGCTTCGCCCATTGAATGGGCATCACCTACTGTTGTCTTTGTGTCTCTCTAGGCACGAACACCTCGATGGCAGTATCAGTGATCATTCTTTTACCCCTAGCTTATAGGACTTGAGTAAACGTAGGCCACAGAAACCCAAAAGCTTTCCTAACGTCGTGTGCTGATTTATCTGTAGAAATATGCAGGATTGCGCCAACTAGGGATGTATTCTAAGTGGCCAATAACGCAATCGGCCAACTCGAAACTTGATAACTGAGTATTGCCAGAGGCGCAGATAACTTTTTCCATCTCACATGGACAGCATACGCATAAGTCTGACCCATGTATCTATAAGGACTAAAATAGCCTACTCGCTTGGATATCTAATACACAAGTTGGCATGTGTAGGCAGTGCTTAGAGATAATGGTTATGGACAGAGGTTCTGTATAGTTGTGTTGGTTCTGAGTTGCGGGATGCTGGGATGGGATGGACCTGTGATTGCATTTTAAAAAATTACATTATGCATCACGGTGGAGGATTAACTCATAAACCTTGCATGGTAAAGAGCTTTTATGCGCCTGACAATACTCAAGTCACTCATAGTTCAGTATTGACGCGAGTTTCCATATGAGTAGATCGCTCCGAAAAGGAATTCCGGACCCACGAAACCAGTTTACCCTGTACCCAAGCGTCCAAAAATTGCGACTTTCGACTTTCGTCTCAACTCTGGAAGTTTATTAATACGACGGTGCCTCACATTGCTTTGGCAATCACACCTACCGTCGTCTCTCGGCGAGTGATTGCATGGCAGGTTTGAACGCATTTGTTCTGAGAACTTGTAACTGAGATAATAATGGTCCAAACAATAGTCTATTTGATACTCAGGCGCCGTGCTCGGTTTCAAGCTACACACAACAGTGAAATGGACGGCCTCTCTACTGGTACAACATATCACAGTAAGCTCTATGTTAGACCGGGTTACACAATACACTACAGCTACAACTTGATAGACCAACTATGAACATCTACACAACCTGTATGAGACGAGACACTCACGGACACCGGTATGACACCGGGCCGAGCAGTAACAGCTGCGGCCAACTCGGACCCGGTGCTCACAAGTGTGCCGCCGAGTTGCAGCCCGAGTTGCAGCCGGCGTGATGCTCGTCTTGAAGTCGAAGGACCCCCCCAGGCAGGCTCTCCGTATGCATATGCAACGTTCATCCCCCAGGGCAACAACGTTGTTGACCTGGTCCGAGTTTCGGGACGTCCCGATGCACCTGAAACTCCAACAGGGGTGGTTGGTTCATTGAAACCAGCCAGACCTTTCTTGCACGGGATTGGTAACAAGGCAGCTCGCTTTGAGCTGGTTTCCGCAACCCTAGGCGCCGCCGCTGCCTGGCCATCGAGCGTGAATCAGGTTTGAGAATGGTGCCAATAGATTTTCCCGATCCGGTCGTGTTGTTGCGACAGTCGATGTCCGGGCCATTCGGCAAGCTCGTTTCCAGCCTGTGCCTGCTTACTCGGGACAACTTGGGGCTGTTTAAGCATGGAGCCGTCGATACGATGCGAAACGAGTTGAGACGAGGAATGTCCTGGTTGGCGGGAGTTCAGGGGCGTGGATGATTTGACGAGAGGTTGATATTGCCACCAACAGATGGAGAAGACCCACGCTTTGCTGGTCACGCGCTGCCTGCGACGACAACATACATCATGTGAGAAACATAGCGTTTGGTTAGCATTGCTCATGCCAAGATGAGGATACTATACGAACAGAGCCTTCCCGATGCTCTAGCCAATGGAGTTGTCATCTCATCTCACCAAGCCTCACCTCAGCCTCACCACCCATTCACTGCAGGAGCTTGGGACGCGCAAGACAGTCCATTGGATGGAAAGGCCAGATCTGTCTCGGCCGAGACCGAGGAGGAGCTGCAGAGGGAGGATTGGTGACGAAAAGAAGGCAATAGCGGGCGCATAAGCCAGATTGATCCGCGGCAAGGCAATGCAGGCCTCGCGTACTTCATACATATCACGAAACAAGCGCACGCACGACAGATAATCAGCAGCCAAACCGAGACCGACAGTATGAATAGCAAGGGAGACCGGGGGGCGGTGGAGGAATGGTGTCTCGCACTTTCGTACTTCGTCCTTCGTACTGTACTTCGCAAAAGGGAGACGCGACCACCCTGTAGACTAACTAATGGGGAATCTCGTTTCAGATTCGACAATCCATTCTGGCGCGGCCCCGCTTGTCCACAAACGCGTCACTATATCTCGTCTCCGTCCGAAAGAAAAGGGTCCAGGGAACCCTGAAGAAGGGCGGCACAGTGGGAGATGCTGCTGCGGCTTTCAGGTGGCTCATTAACTCGACGGGTAGCCAATATGGCATGCCTCAGGTTCTCTTGGGGTTCTGGCATCCCTCTAGTACGAAGTACACGTTGTAGTACTGCGCGCCCCCCCGGGAATCGAATACCGAACGGATAGCAGATGACAGCTCAAGTTGCCGGTACTGCTGTATGCATTGGTATTTATTAGCAGGGCCAGTGCATGCGCTCTGGAGAGGGGACGAACGAACGAACGAACGAACGAGTGAACCCTCCACGCAGGGATGCCCGATTTCCTCACATCACCAGTGTGGTCAGCAACTGAGAGCCACTTTCGGACGGTGGTGACAAGGTATCTACCTCAAGTGAGTGAGCAAGGCAAGTAAGCTAAAATGCTTCTCTTGTCGATGAGTGCATATTCCCCCGGCTCTGAGCAATTTGACATACACCGATCGCCAAAGGTCCAATCTTACGTCCAAAGTAACATCTGCGTGTAGGGCCAAGCTTGTCCCGGTGTGGAAAACCCGGCCTGGTAATTAACTTGAGAGGCTGAAAGCAAATAATACCGATGGCCGTCTCAGTGGTCGTAGAGATCTCCAGCCGCAAAGCCTTGCGGGCGACAAAAAACCATTAATGGAGCCCAATAGGGGGGTTTCATCTGCGCCAGAATCGCCATGGGCTTGGGGATGATCTACCACCAGACGCGGCTCCATCCATATGAGGCTAATGATGATGAGGAGCTGCCCGCTTCGCCGTTTGCCACCCGGCTCCTTCAGCTCCTCTCAGCGCCTAATTGGTGGCTTGAGAGCATCCTTGGGAGGGACAATTGCATCGTGATGGAATGGAATTTCCGGGCAAGAGTTGGAGAGGGAGCGCTTAGTTGACAAGAAGACAGGAGGGAGGCTCTGGTATGGAGACACGGACGCGGACGCGACAACGGTTCGAGTCACTGAGGTGGCGGATGGCGATGGCGAATGTCGACGAACAGGACGAACAAGGAAGGGGTCTGCAGAGTTAAAGAGTTGCCCAGAGACAGTGAGTTTCCATTATTACGGGATTTGGTTCCCTGATTCACTCACTCCCTCCCTGGTGGATCGATCTGACGGACTGCGATGCGAGGCACATCTAATAATACCTACCTTGCCTTTTTAATTACATCGTACTTCGTACTCCTCCTGCTAACGCGCGTAGGCACGTTCTCGGGGTGTGGCTCGCTCTCTGATTAGGCATTTTAGACTATTTGGGTTAGGTCGATATGCAGCGTAATAAGAAACGAATGCAGCCTGCAATGCGACGCCGCACAACGCAGCACACGTCTTTCGTTTCTGGAGACGTGAGAGTGCGCTCTGCACAGTGTTGGCGCCGCCGTTGCCACTCAAACACCGAACGCGCTGTGGTGATGACGGGCGCCGCCGTGGCGTAACCGAAAACCCACGAGGTTCAGGATGGCAGCGGCCAACCAGACGGGCTATGTACCTCTCAGTCACTACTCACGCAGAGATCAAGAGATCAAGGATCCCAGCATCCCCCCCTCCCATTGAATTGGATCCTTCGGGAACCGACAACTTGGGCCAACAGAGGCCACGCGGGCCTCGCTCCCCCGACCCTGCTGACTGCTCTGTCGTTCGTCGAAACTTTTGCGTTGGATGGCGCTGAGGCTTCAACCAGAGTTGAGACGGCGCGACGAGAGTCTCACTCATCAGGCGTTCTGGGGATGACCTGGGCACAGGGTGTCTGGCGGCGCGCAGCAATTATTAGTTGACGGTGGGAGCGGCCCCCTCTCTCATCGGCCCCTGCTCACCTGTGACGCCAAACGCCCGGATCACCCAACATTGGATGAGACGAGGGGGGGAACGGACGGGGGTTAACAGAGAGGGGGGTTATGGGACTATGGGGTGCCGGCGGGTCAGCCAGCGTTTGAAGCGTCCTAGTCAGAGGAGCGGCGCCCAGCAACCGGTTAAGCAGGCTGTGAGCTGTGGCGACGATCTTTGTCTGTGTTGGTGGTGAAGCCTTCAAGACTGTTCTGCGGGTGGTGTATCGGCACCTGGCGATGCGCCTGACTGGCAAAGCCGAGAGCAGACTCTCTGGGAGGTTTACAGAGAGGATATAATGAAACCCACAAGCTCACTCTGTATCTCGCTTGGCCCCGATTCATCGCCCATCGCTCGTACCATCGCCCACGACTCTCGGAGATCTATCTGCCATCCAAACCATCGACGACAATGAAGTCAAGTGAGTGCTCGCGCTCGCGCCGTCGCACAGTGCTGAGCTGCATCTGCAGACGGAGTACCCGCCGGAGGGTTAAATTTAAACCCTCGAGCTTTGCCAGCAGCTCCAACCCTCCTTCCCTTCCCCCCTCACCCCCTGTAATTCCGAATCCCAAATTTGGTCACAGCGCCCTGATTGGCCTGCCGTAAGCGCCAACCGTGCTGCGCATGCTCTATATTTAGCCCCGGCCTGTTTCGTACTGCATCCCTGCCCACCGCTGGCCAGTGAGGACGCGATGCGATGCAGCGGAGGCACAGAAGGCCGCAGATGGCCTAACCGGGAAGGGAAACAGGGGGTGGTCAGTGGTCCCTCGTAGCGCTGCGTCGAAAAGAAAAGCTGGGTCCGGGCCTTTCAGTCTTCAGGTCTGCAAGTGCCCCGGCTTTTCCCAAGTTCTATTCATCCTGATTGCTCCTCGTTCAGTTGGTTGGCGTCAATGTGTCTGTGTCTGTGTCTGATCACACTGTTGGCCCAGTTGCCAGGTCTGAGAGGCAAAGCAAGGATCCCAGCCGGGAACGGGTGTTGGTTGAGTGAGTGGGTGAGCGAGTGAGTCTTGTCGTTTAGGTCCGGGTCCGGGTCCGGGGTGGTTTGGGTCTGGGTCGTCCCTCTTTCTTTAGATCCTTTTTGTCGCCTGGACTTCGTACCTAGCCCGTTGTCTGTCGTCTTGTCGCCTGTCCCGAGACACGCGTCGGATTTGCCTGTGCCAGCTGCCGTCACCTGGTGCGTTGCCGCTGGGCTGTTGGCAAGCAGCTGGCTTCGGCCGGCTTGTTCTAGGTGCCGCCGCTGCTGTGCCGGCTCCTCAGGACTCGGGGTTCGGGTGGCACCCCCCGCCTTGAAGGTAGTACACCTAAGTGCAGCACACAGTACATCTGCCCACGCAGGCAAATCGCATAGTAACCGTGTACCTCCTGCCCATAGGCTGCGTACCGAAGTACCTAACCCGGGTTACCTTACGGAACAGGACAGCGCCTCCACTCCTCCGAGAACCCTGTGCCTCCACCACTGCAAGTTCATATCCAGTGCCCGGTTCATAGTTCCCAGTGGCCAACTGCCTGCGTTTCTGTAGGTACCTCCAGCCTGCCTTAGTCGCCCGTCTAGGTACCCTACCCACCCAACACCCACCCCCAGCGTCTGTTTTGTCCTGCCCTGTCTGGGTTGCTACCAGCCAAACTCAATCCAATCCCAGAACGCCCTCGTTCGTTCGTCTTCTCTCGTCCTCCTCTCTTCCTCATCCTCATTCTCATTCTCATTCTCCTTCTCACTCTTCTCCATCCACTTCCTCCCCTTCTTCCTTTCCTCGACGCCAAAACCTTCCCCAGAGTCGATCTCCCAAAGGGAATCATGATTCCGTCGTTATAACGGCGCCACACCCAGTCCTGCAGCCGCTCTCCTTCGCATGGTCTTCCCGAGGCGCCGATTCTTTGTCTCACCACGTTTCTGGGTGCCGTCCTTGTTCCTCCCTGCCACACTCGGCCCGACAACAAAAGCTTCCTCGCCTGTTTCGCTCGTCGCGATCCGTCCCCTCTCCCACTTCTGAGAAACGCCCTGTTCGCCCTGAGCGAGGCTCCCTTCTCTCCTTCGCAACACCTCGACCGGTCATCAAACGCTTCCCTTGTGCCCGTTTCAATCGACGCACATCCTCACGCACCCCAGTGACAGGATCCAGCTGCGCTGTCCACTCACACGAACCGACTCTCGATCGGATTGCCATCCGCGAAGCCACTCTTTTGCCTGTCCGGTTCGACTACTTCTTTCACCCTCGCTTCTCGAACATAACTTTATAATTCCAAACGATACTGTCCCCGGTGGAAAGTACCGTGGCCAACCGAGACGACCAAAGAAATCCAGCACCGCCTCAACCAGCACGCCTCCGCACCGCGCCTCCGCACCGCGCCTCGTCACCATGCCTTCAGCAACTGACAGGAGAGTCTACGAGGATCAAATACCCTCTTTCATGACTGTGTTCGATCTAGATGCCGAGACCATGGCCGACCAGGAAACAGTCACGCTTGTCGACCCCAAGTTTGTCGATATGGGGCCCAAGGTGCCCAGCCACATGAACCCGCCTCACCAGCACCCTTTCCGTGCGTCAATGATCCCAACCGACCCGAGCCACCAGCACCACGACAGCGTCTCTACACAGACTTCCGAGTCGGCGGACTCTTCTCCCACGACAACGCTCTCCACAACTGACTCGTCGTCTCTTTCAGACCCTTCTCCGTCGTCGTCTCCCGATTCGCCCGTCAATCTCATCCCCCTCAACAGCTTCCATGCCACAACCTTTGGCAACTTCTCCAACATCACTACCACCATGACGAACAACCTCGGTGTCGCCGATCCTCCTCGCCTGCAGCGACCAATGACATCGCCCTCGCCACGCCGAGGGCGGAACATGAAGGGCCTTTCTATCCAGCCCCCATTTCCAGCTTCGACAACGACGACTCTCTCCTTGGTGTCGGAACCTGCTTCCCCGGTTTTCATCAAGCCCATGATTCCCGCCATGAAGCGAAAGCCCAGCCAGCTCAGCTTGAAAACCAACACCTCCGATTTCATTGCCAAGACCACCCTTGAGGTTCCTCCTTCTCCAGCCATGCCCCCGATGTTGCAGCGCCGTGCCCTCAAGCATTCTACTTCGTCACCTCATATGTTGACTGGTCTCCAGTCATCGACTTTTGGCCCACCAGGTGGCATGACTTTCCCCAAGGTTTTGAAACGCAATGAGTCCGGTCTGTCGGAGGTTCTTCGACCGATGAAGTCGAGTATGAAGCTGTCATTTGATGCTGCGATTACGGAGGAAGAGTCGCCCATCAAACCACAAATGGCCAAACGATTTGAGTTGGAGCCGTTCCAGGAGAACGAGAACAATGAGGATATGAAGACGCCGGGCTATCCTGACGGACCGATTGCCATCTACGGCGACAATATTTTCCTGTATCTGGAACCTACCGCAGAGGAAGCGTCTCGCTTCGATGTTGTAATCAATGTCGCTCGCGAGGTTAACAACCCTTTCGAGTTTCGCAAGGCTGCTCAAGAACGCCAGTCAGGATTTAGCCAGTTTCGCCGGCCTACTCCTGAGGATGAGAGCCCCGTTCCTGACACTGGCATGTCTACCGCTAGCTTTGCAACGGCCTTTGAGTTCCCTCCCACTGAAGACTTCTCAGTAGAGACACCCACGACACCAAAAGCAGTCTCTTTCAAGGATCCGGAATATATTCACATTCCCTGGGATCACAACACAGATATTGCACCCGATCTGCTGAACCTGTGCGAGACCATCGAGAACCGAGCTAAGGAGGGCAAGAAGGTGCTCGTCCACTGCCAACAAGGCGCTAGTCGGTCAGCCAGTCTCATCATCGCTTACGGCCTGTATCAAAACCCGACGTTGACGGTCAACGATGCATATCATGCTGCGCAGGCCAAGAGCAGATGGATCAGTCCCAACATGAAGCTCATGTACTCACTGCAGGATTTTCAGAAGCAGGTCTCGCAGAAGCGATCAACCTCATCTTCATATCGCCCTCGCGCTGGGCGCAGCCCAACAAAGCACCGCCTGACACTCTCTGCTGACGGCATCGATATGAACCACAAAGAGCCAAAAACCGCACCTCTACCCGACCAGGATGGTCAGCCCAAGGAAGGTAGCCCCAGTGAAAGCCTCAACCGACTTCGGGGGAACTCTACCCCAGGTATAGAATCGACCTCGTTAGGTCCGGCATCTGCCCCCATGTCTTACACGTGGGCGGAGGAAGCCAAGCAGAAAACTGAGGAGCACTTGGCTCCTTTCAAGTTGGCTGATTTGCCTGCGAGACCAAAGTCGGGTCAGGGAAAGCGTCCTCGAAACCTGGTTCCATCTCCAAGCCTCGCTCCAGCTCCATACCTGGCTCCGGCACAACCTATTGTTCCAGCTTCAACTCTGGCTCCTGCCCCAGCCTCGAATCCGTGGTCTAAGCCTCCTCCATCCCCTGGATTCTCGTCACCCGAGACCTTTGGATTCCAGACACTATCATATCCACGATATAACGATCAGCCGCTGGGCAAGTCGATCTCATTCGATGACGAACCTGTTGAAAGGACCATTTCCATACCAGGCGGATATCCTTCCTACCCTGAAGATGACGAGGCTCTCATGTCTCCCCGGGTCGAAACGATGACCAAAAATCCACTCCACGCATACCCCGACGTTCCCGGCATGCGATTTGTCGAGTGCCCTCCAACACCAGGTGAAGGTGGCCTCTTCTCACCCCGAGCTGGCATGTTTCCACGAGACCCTTTTTCGACATTCGGGGGACCTCAGGTTGTGTCGGACCCTCGCAGCCCTCCTACGATGGGAGAGGCACCAATTGTGCGTTCGATCGACGATTTGATATAACGTGGAGAAACGGAGACAATGCGTGGGCACGCCCCTCGTTTGTCTAATCGGAGACCTTGATATTGGCTCTCCCTCTTTCCCCATGTAACATGCACAGCTTTACTCGTCGTAACCCATGCACTTTTGACGATATATATTTCACGGCATTTTCAGGGCGTCCCTCCCGCAGGCAAGATCCAGCGGCGGCTACTCAAGCCTGGACGATCTTGAAACATTGACGTACGAAGCTACGTTTTCTATCAAAGTTCCTTTTGTCACCACCATACACCCAATCGTTTCTACTCGGCATAGTCCGTTTACCATCGGTTTTTTTTTCTTTCTCTCTCAGCAAAGCACAGCTCGCGGCGTCGAACGGTCCAGACATGAGGTCATCGGCCTGTTGGCCCACCTAGTGTAATTTAGACGATGGCCTTTCATTCACTTCTCTTTTTCTAGCTGTCTTGTTTGGTTTGTGTCGCGCTTGGACTACAAAACGGAGTAGCGTATGGGCAGCTCGGGGAGCTGCCCGCTTTTGATTCAGACGACGAGGAAGGATAGGCGCCAGTAGGGGCGGGCAAGGGAACCCAACGTCAAACAGGAAGGACAACTGCTATCTTGGCTTAGCAGGGAGTTTGAAGGCGAACCGATTCCTTTACCGAGGATCGAGATCAGGGATTTGAACAAGTGACATCAGAGTCACCAAATGAAATCAAACAGAAACTCATTTTCACATTACGACTTGTGCACATGCTGTGGCTAAGCTCGTTTTATTTCAAATCGACAAAGTGTCGTCTCAATTGAAACAAAACCAATCCCGTTTATATCTACACCCAACAGCAAACGCCTTATTATATTACATGCATATAACTGTAGTCCGCCTACATTTCTAACAGCAACCATCTAACTCCACTTCTCGCGTCTATAGATCCTTCTTTTGGCCCTGAGCTGCCTTCTTGGCAACTTCCTTGGCCATCTTCTCCTGGCGTGCGATGCCAGCCTCGACGCCGATGCCGCCGAACACAAGGGCAACACCGAACCACTGCATCTGGGTGAGGCGGTGTCCGAAGGCGAGGACGGACAAGATCATGGTGAACATCTTGCGGGTGACAGTGACGGTGACGAGGAGCACCGAGGAGAAGGTGGACAGCGTGTAGACTAGCGGGTATATATTAGATTGCGATGACGGACAGGGCGTCATACGTGGAGGAGGGAAAACAAGACGACTTACAGATGAAGACCTGTCCCACGGCGCCGCACGCCGCGAAGCCCAGAACATCCTTCCACACGGCTGGGTACCTGCTCATAAAGTCCAGGGCGGCCTTCAACTCTCCGGCATTGCCAGCGACGTCCATGCCCAGCCAGTCGCCGAGGCCGGTGGCGACGAGCCAGGGGCTCACGAGGAGGTACGCGCCGGTGGCGAGGGTGCTCATCATGTTGTTGGCGCACATCATCTGGGGGCCCGAGTAAGGGCGGAACGACTGGAAGATGTGGTCCTGGGTGCTGTTGGTCAGGCCGTCGAAGAGCAGGTTGATGCCCAGCAGGAGCAGGCCCCAGGCGGTGCTGGCGTCGTCGGCGCGGGCCGACTTCTTGCTCTTCTTGCCCGAGTGCAGGGTGAAGACGGCGACGCCCAGGGTGACGGCGGCGACGACGAGGTACTTGTAGAGCGGGTAGCGGCGGCGGAAGACGGTGATGTGCAGGAACATGACGGGCAGCAGCTTGCAGCTCTTGGCGAGCAGGAAGGTGATGTAGTCGAGGTGGGCGAGGCTGGCGTAGCCGAAGGGACTGGCGAGGCTGCTGGTGATGGCGACGAGGGCGAGGGGCGCCAGGATGCGCCGCGAGGGGATGATGGGCGCGACGCCGGCGCCGGTGGGAGTCGACGCGACGAGGTATACGGCGCCGACCGCCGCCGCGAAGACGGATTGGATCGTGTTGAGGAAGACGGGGAAGTGCCACACCTCGGGCGCGTCGGCCGGTCCGTACGGCGTCGTCGTGAGCTTCTCCTGCAAGTACGCCCACGTCAAGCTGTGTGCGCGGGTTACTCGTTAGCATCCGCAATCACCAAGGGGGGACGGAGGAGGGGGATTCGTAAACTTACAACGAAGCGTAGATGCCAGCGACAGCAATGACGAGCTGCACGACGCCAGCGTCCGGCTTCTCGGGCGCGGCATCGACTTTGATCGTCGCTACGTGGCCGTTCGACCCCTTATCGCGACCATTGGAACCCTCCCACGTCGCTGTAGTCTTGTTGAAGAACTCGGACGACGCCTCGCGCTTCACTGCTCGTTGCTTCGTTCGGGCCATGGTGGCTGATACAAGGGTATCTATCGCTCGAGTGCGAAGTAGTGGAAATCGGAATAAACTAGAAAATCGATACGCAAGTGTTGAGGCTCAACAAGCGCGGTGGAAGCGAGTGACAAGAAAAGAAGTCAAGGGAAAAAATACAGCACCAAACACGTTTCGTTTACGTTCGTCGAATTGCCATCTTGAAACTTGACAGTTGTCTTTAGCCACCGAGGGGCCTGAACAAGACACGGAAGATACATACTTCGTACGGAAGAGGCCTAGCCGCAAGGGTCCCATCCGGTCCGCAAAGGTCCCCGCCGAACACGCCACAGTACCCAACGGTCCCACTGTGGCGCACACGTGGCCATTAATTACTGTACACCTTCACACGTCACACAGCCACATCAACCAAAATATTGCCCAGATAGTTTTTATTTTGTGGCTCTTCGCTCCAAACTAGATACACTCCCAGCTAGACATCCTATCCCGAAATCCGGATATGATATTTATTTGTTGCAGGAGCATGGGCGTAAAGAGGTAAGGAACAAGCTTTGAGGGTGAGGTGAGCGTTGGGAATAAGGGGGATGGGGTATGTAAGAGCGATACGTGATTCGGATTATGTGAGCGGTAATGTCGGTGAGCGCAAGTCGCGTGACGGTGTCGGATTCCGACTTTGTGAACAAGAATCGGTTGCGCGAGGGATGTGTGAAGGGAACATGTCGTTGGGGTTGAGTAGAGATTCAAGGCAGAAGACCGCGATGTGCCCTTCTCGGCCCCTGAAAAGAACGCGCCGCCCCGAGCACTACCAGCTCTTTTGGTATTTTTTAGTCATTAAGCCCCAGCCATCTCGGTCAATTCCGAAATGGAGCCATCAGTCGTTAGAGAGAGTACTGTCTCATGTCGCGGAGTCATGAAACTGTAACTCTGTCATGAGAAGGAGGGTGCCGCGAGAGTTCGGTCGGAAGAGTTTTGATATAGGCGGTATGGCAGACAGCAAGGATAGCAATAAGTCGTACCGCCACCAAAAGGGGGGAGTCGGTCAAATTTGGGGGTTGATGTGTCGATGTGAAGAAGCAGGGCAGCCAAGTACGTGATGACCGCATGTCTGGGCCGTTCACAGCTCGCGCCAGCGGCGTTTTGCGATAGGAATGAGAAGAACACACATGAAAGAGAACGACGTTGAGTTGATGCAGTGTGGCGGAGGGGGGAAAAGGGAGGTGGATGCTCGTCATTGCGTCTCTGGTATCGTCCCCAGAGAGACAAAAGCCTCTCGGCGAGGAAACCGCACGCGCTTACTCGGTCTCCTGGATCTGGCTTCGGCGCATCTTTTCAGCCTCTAGGTTCTCGTACAGGAGGAACAACGCCGACTCATTGGCCTTGGCGGTGCCCATGATAGTGAACATGCGCTCGCCGGTCTCGTCGTGAGGTGCCTATAAAGTGAGTTTTGTCAGTTCGCTATCATCTTGTGTTTTGAGCCTTGGAGTAGGGGTGACTTGCCTTGGCAATGGAGATGCGGGCGCCTGAAGTCTTGCGGATCTCGCTAATTTTGCTCCCAGCACGTCCGATGATGCAACCCACCATGTCCGCGGGGATGCTGATGTTTTGCGTCTGGATCTCCTCGCCGTTCTCGTCGTGGGTGGGGGGACCTCGAATGGCTGCGTCAGAATCAGAGCGACGATTGTAGGGACGTGTGTTTCCGTTGTTGCTGAAGTCGGCACCATTGCCCGTTCGCATTACGCGAGGGCTACCAAACTCGCTCCTTCCACCCCCTGAGCCTGCGTTGTATCCAGCACCGCCGGTTGCGGCACTAGCGGTTCCGGTGGTAGCGGGCTGGGTGCGAACAACAGGGTTGTAGAGAACAGTTCCGGTGCCACGCTGCCAGTCATCAACCAAGCACTTGCATATTTCCCAGATGGCTCGCTGAATACCCTCGGGCGTGCCCTGAACCTCAACTATCCTTTCGGTAGACTGAGGCAGCATCTCCTTCTGAGCAACCATACGAACGCCTGACGCATCCTGGATGTGCTTGATCTTCAGGCCTTGCCTTCCGATGATGGTGCCCATCTGATTATGCGAGATGAGTAGCTTAATGGCTACAAAGAGATGGTTAGCGGGACCGGGGGGGTGGAACGTTGGAAGATTTTGCGGGTTTAGACGTACGATGAGTGCCGTTACTCTGGACAACGCCTCCCATGCCCATGGAAGGGGCGCCTTCGAGGAGAGCGCGGGCGACGATGGCGTAGGCGCGAGATATGGCATCGCAGCCACCGGTGATGGTCAGGACACGGTCGTGAACACCTTGTACCACCTTGCTAACGCCAGCCTTGACACCGGTCTCATCCCTGAGGTCAGCGACGTTCTTGCCGCCCTTGCCAATGATGACACCGGCTTCCTTGGAAGACACGATGGCGCGGAGGGTCAGTTGGGCCTGGGCGTACTCCTCGTCCGTCTTAGGGGCGGGTTCGCCATCAGGTCCGAGACGGTCCTCCATGCGGAGCTGATCCATGGGGTCCAGAAGGTCGCTGCCGTTGGAGGGGATGTCCTGGGGAGCAGACATGTTTGCAGATTGGTGCGAGGTCGGAAGGTGCGGGGTGGAGCTGTTTGTGGAAGTTGAGAGACACGGAGAGGCGAGGATATTGCTGGGCAAGGGAATTTTGCCTGGGAAGAACCTAGAAGAGTGTCAGGCATGTCGATGCGAATAATATATAGTATTGCGGCCAGCACGCGAGCACGCATGCTTCAGGCGGCGACAATCGCGGGCAGCGCTGCGCAAAGCTGGATCGCGAAGCACAAGAGCGCGCAAACACACGAGGAGACAGTAACGTGAAGCGCAAATGAGAGGGAAAATTTGAATAGGGCGGGCTACTGACCTGGTCGTCGACGCTGGGAGACGCGAGGACTTGGGGGGTGGCGGGGTTGGGGAATGGAGAATATGGTGCAGTGCTTTTTTTTCCTGCGGTCGTGTTTGCGAGGCGGGATATGGCGGGGTCAGAAGACTGGCGAGCGCTGATGACGAGGAAAGGCGGCGGGACGTTGTGCAGGAGAGAGGCGAAAGGCGAGTCGACGGGAGAGTGGGGGAAGGGAGAATGAGGAGGGAGAGAGAGAAGGGAGGAAGATGGGAGGAGGGCGCGGTGGGTGAGGTTTTGGGGGATGGAGAAGATGGAGGTTGGAGGTTAGAGGCTGGAGGTTGAGAGAGGAAGAAGAAGAGGTGGTGGAGGTAAGGTAAGGTGAGGTGTGTGAAGGAGAATTGGAAGAATGGGCCGGCGCCAGAACCAGTCGCAGAAGAGGAGAGACACAGACCTAGCGGGCATGGAGAGGACGGCGCGGAGGAGGAGACAAGAGAGCCTGGGAGAAAGAGAGATGCTAACTGAGGCAAGTACCCAGGTACATCCTTGTACCTCACAGCTCTGAGAGGCTCAGCGAAAAGTGACCAAAAGATCAGACCTGCCACGGGCACTCCATGCAGTGAACCTGAGGAGCTAAGCAACTAATAAGGTGCGGGCGTGGGTCAGAGGTTACCTGGACTTCGGTGGGAAGTCGCCGTCTTCAGGGCAACGACTAAGGTAGTGGGTACATTGGATGCTCTCCCTCACCTGCCACCAGCCAGCCATTCTCCCGCCACGGGCTGCAGGGCAAGCTCCATTCCATCCCACTTGCGGACATGGGACACACCTAGCACCACCCACGAAGTGCCCACACTCGAGCCGACCTAGAAGGCTAGAACTGGTTCTCAACGCTTCTGCCAGCATCGAGCTCAGGCCAGGCGAGGTGCTATAGGTATATAAGATAGGGGGCTCCGCTGTTGATTTCCAGGCGGCCTTTTGATTGTTTCGACGGAAGTAGCGCTCATCATATGGTAACTCATAGAGCGTGCGACGTGGACGGTAGGCCTCTGAGAGCAGAAGGAGCTTGCCATGACTGGATGGACAGTGCCAGGAAGGCGGGGAAGCTAGGTTATTAGTAGTACTTGGACTGACCGGGCAGACAGGTCCTTCCGCAGGTACACACTACTACTGTAACTTCCATCAGTCGCATCCTCACGCCGTTGCGAGAACTGCAAAAAGATGGATACGAGACAGGAACAAACGGCACTTGGCAACCTGCCTGCCGTCTCTCTACGTACTAAGGTAGGTACCTAAGTACTACATACTTAGCTTCACACCATATTCCGGTGGAACCTTCCAATGGGCACTTACGCCAGCCAAGTGCCCCCCACAACCACCTGCCTTCAAGTTACCTCTGAAGCTGTGACACCCAAATGTCCAACTGCTACCCCAGACGAGGAAACCTCATAGGCCGTCGTCTCGGCTCCCGCACCCTTGCTCACCTACAGGCTTCATACAGATTGAGGATACCGCGAAGCTGTGATGCAAGAGGCGCCGATTCGAGTTGAGAATATCCGGGGTACGTCGTCTCACAAGATCTACAAGCTTAATTCAAAACACCAACAGAAGAAGCAGGAGACCCTCTACTCTCCATACTTCCATACTCACAATGGTCCCATCACTACCGGCCGTGCCGACCCGAAGAGTTACGTCAAATGAGCCTGAGAGCCGGCCAAGGCAAGCAAGTCACTTTGTCCCACACACAAGCCCCCGCACAGAGGCGCCAGGGGAGTACGGTGCTTCCCCTTCGCAGGTTGTCTAAGTCGTACGTTATATGTTATACGTTATACGTTGTCCGCCGTACTCGGTACTTGGTCCCTCAATCACACCCTTTGCCGACAGACATGAGTGAAAACGACGGGGGTCTGATGCTACTTGAAAGCTGTCAACACCCTATTAACTTGGTTAGGAATGGATGTGGCGGATTGCCATCCCCACCCGCAACGGAAGCCGTTGAGTTGGGAGGTTTTCCACCTGGCGGGCGGACGGGTGTTCCGTCGACCGACATTCGACAGGAAATAACCTTGTTCTTTGGCTCAACGTAGAGCCAGTGTTTTGCGCCATGGCTGCATCCTCCTCTCCAAGGGCGGCATGTCGTAGTCCAATGATGGAGTGCGCTTCAGGCTTGATAGCCCTATTGGTTGACTCTGTCGGTGCAGGAGGTAACGGTACTCGACAAGTGATTGTTTCTACGAAATGCTTCGTCGGCCAGCCTCGTTGTATTTTTGTCTTCCCTAATCGGGACAGCTCGCACAACTGGGAATTGATTTACGCTGGGCCCGGGATATGCGGCCACCAACCCGGCGAGCCATCGCCGGATCCCCGGAAGCTCACCAGATTGGGCTTGGCCGAGACGGGACAAGGCGTTTGGCTTTTTGGAGACATCTCTCTCTCTCTCTCTCTCTGCCAATCGCAGTCTTCTCACCAGTTTCCCATCCATCACCCGATGACTCCCATGCCACATGCTGTGCAACAGTGCACACGCCATCGCGAGCGCCTTCTTCTATGTACCCATAATACCTGATGGCTGATGGCGGCGGCCTTCGGTTCGTTACATGATATGCTTAACTTAATTTTATTCTACAATACTTTCGATACCCAGTCGGCCAGTAACATCCAGCGCGCCTTATCTATAGCGCGAAAATGTCGATTCGCATAAATGCTACCTATTAAGTGGCTCTGATAGAGCAGGAAAAGCGGAGGCTTACACCCGACGTCTTGGTAAGGGCAATTCGCAGCAAGGATGTATTTCTTAGGGGCGGAACAAAAGGCTGAGAAAACCGATATCCCTGTTCCAGATCATAGCCTTTTATAGTTCTCTGATCCTTGTTGTAGAGAGTTTTATCTCCTATGGGCCGGGCCTATGTCCTCTGAATCTATTGATCCTTCGTGTGTGTCACCATTGATGGACCGCTTCACAGAACTCAAAGACGAACTGCTGCAAGACAGCAAGAGGTTCATTCTCGCCACAAAGATCAAGGCTTCAAGCTGGTTGACTCGATCCTCCAGCACTAAATCCGCAATATATAGCTAGAGAGGCCACCGTTGGGAGCGTTGAGGTCTGGAGTGGTTAGCACACGAAGTCGATGGCGAAAGAGAAAACATCGCCAAGGGCACCTGCTGCTGTTCGTCGAATTTTCGAAAGTAGAGGAATCTAACAAGATTATGGACGAGGGATTCATCTAGCAAGGCAAGGCAAGGCATCCCAATGCGAAGATTGCGGCAGACCGTGCCGCCTGAGGCAATATTTCAGATGCCATAATACGGCCGCACAGGAAACTAGTGCAAGACAACGATATCACGCGGCTCCTCCGCTCAAGGACACTACTCGGCCACGGCCAACAAGTTCGCAGCATGCGGTAGAGAACACGAGACATGGCACGGCAATTGGCCGCCAGGATTGCCTTGAGCTCACACCTCGCCGCGCAGAACATGCACAGCCCACCTAACCACAAGATCATAGGACAAGAGTACTGCAACAGCTGAGAGCAGTTCTTATGGCATATCAACGCACTGAACAGATCGCGGTCGGAGATTTCAACCTTCACCACCACGTAGACGTACAGGGACAGAACAGCATGGATGGAGGCGTAGAAGGCGGGGACGTTGAAGGTCTCGTAGACAATCTGGGTCATCTTCTCACGGTTGGACTTGGGGTTGATAGGGAGGCAGTGGCACCGGATCACTGGACGTGGAAGCAGACGAACTCATGGACGACTTCCACCTCGCCAGCCAACTACCCACATGCACAACAACAATAAAATATAAAAAGAGTGCCGCTTGCTATCAACCTATACTTCGTTCACTATTGAGCTTGTTGATATATTGGTTAGGTACGAATTAGACACCGATGCCAACCACGACTTAGACCATCCCTTGGTTGTAAAATTGTTGAACCTGGCGGCTATAACCCTATGATAGGAGAATAAACGAAACCGAAAGAAAAAAAGTCATTGATGGAAATATCTTCTTGAGAGCCCTTAGAGCGACGTTGCCTGCGTCTTCAAATATCGCAGAGAATCCAAGCCAGAGCGTGATCGGGGCCTTGGAACCCGTGCTTTTCCCCAGCATTTATTAGATAATGAAAATGCACCTCCTCGCAGTCGAACACCGAATTTGGCAACATAATCGAGCATCCAATATAGAGCAAACCAGCAACAGCCCGGCATCACACAGGACAGAAACGAAAAGAGAAGCCTCAGCGAAACCTTGAACAGCGAAAAGGCGCGCTAGGCGCTGATATCCTCCATTCAAGGGCCCAATTGCGTGAATCTCGCCTGCGGTACTTCCTTGGCGATTCACGCCCAATTGATGATCGTTACTAGTCTTCAAATAAGCTTCACTTGAGTCTTGCATTCGGCCAAATCCCTCACATGGCGCAGAGTGCCGAGGTTATTCGAGCTATCCCCTTTGCGCTGATGCCTGCGGTGATGGCACGCTCCAGGCCTCCTACGGCAGGATTGTCAGCGACTTGGTGAAGAACCTACGATCGCGTCCGTGAAAATGCTCGGAGGCTACATGGCGTTCGACGAGCTTGGTGTTGTGGATGTTGACTGGTATCCCAATCATCCTCGTATCTGAGCGTTGGGCAGCTCGCTTGAAAAAGGTGGAAAAGATCCTGAGACAAGGCCGAATGGATGTGGAAATCAGGTCTAGCAGATGCCGCTAGCAGAACGCGCAAGTGGCCTTGAAGAACAACCGGAGCTCCTTACCTGGTGAGCTAATATGGCGGCATACATGTATTTTTAGGAATCAACACAAACTGCTGCTATCACTCGGAACTGAAGAACAGGGGTTATTTGTTTTGACAATCAGGGCAATTATCTACTTATCAAAGGGAGCCTCTATACACTACACACCGATCCTTCGAAATGAGAATACTCGCGACCTGTTCCTAACATAGATAACCTGGAAGCAGATTCGGTCAAGAGCAGCTGCCCCTTCAATTGTAAGTCATGAAATGGCCAGCTGGATTCGGAATAATAAGGTCGCACAGGATGGAGTGGTCCACGCTGTCCAGGCTCGTATCAGGGCCAACTCCCAGCAATTCTGGCCAAGAGACCGGCAACAGACGCCTCAGCTGCATCCTCGCCTCATTTTCCAGCTCGATAGCCTTGTCGAAGTCATCTAGCGAGCGGGGGATCATGGAGCGCATATATTGCGCGCGGATTAGGCACTTTTCCGGCCAGATGCCGTTGCCTTGTCGGCCGAAGCAATTCATCACTGCCTTTCTGCGAATCAGGCGGCCAATGATGGGTGAGTTCTACTACACGACCGGGAGGGTATTTCTGGCTTACCTAGCCTCTTCGAGCCTGCCAAGACGATACAGTACCATCACTATGGCAAAGGCGCTGTGTCGGGCATTGTAGCTCGACTTGCCAAACGTCGTCACGCGAATCTGGTACGTCCTCTGCAAGATCTTGAGGGCCTTTTGAAACTGGCCTGCCCAGTAGTAGCACACTCCCAGAAAGAAAAAGAAGGGCGTGTAGTTTGCGTGGCCGTCGACTTTGTCCACCAGATCGGTTGCCTCATGGCTGAAGTGGAGTGCCTCCTCGACGCGTTCCTACCCTAGTTGAACGCAGGCGAGATTGTTCTTGGACTCTGCGTACTCGAACTCTGGAATGTGGCACAAACGACCCAGTTCGTCCTTCAGACTCAGGGGGGACCGGACAAAGTAGGCTTCTGCCTCATCGTATTTGTGCTAGACTGGGGCGAGCTCCTTGCGAGGACAATTCAGGGTCCTCGGTATTTCGGCCGGCAGGGAGAGCGACGCGCAGCTCCTTGCAGATATTCGCAGATGTGGACAGCAGATCAAGGCCCGAGCCAGATTCACCTCGTAGAGATAATTCCCAGCACTAGCCAGCAGCTCAGCAAAGGCCAGTCCGCCTTGGATCGGCGCTTCATCGGATCTGCAGGCTTCGTAGACTTCTTGAAGTCGGAGAAAGATGAAGCGGCCTGTCGGAGACAAGTCAGATCCATCATCAATAGACTATCTATAGATTACATGTAGAAGAGAAGTGAGCTTGGGCCACTTACGTCCAAGACGATTCTGAGAGAACCTCAAACCTGGCGAAGCCGTGTTAGTGCTGCCAAGGGACTGCCGTAGCATCTCGTTGCATAGGGGAAGAAGCTACTGCACCAGACAAGAGATCTCGGGGTTCGACTGCGCGAACAAACCGATGACACCGCTAAAGGCACGCAAGTGTCCCATGAGTGGCCCCAGCTTCGTGAACCATCGCGAACTTCGTCTGCCGGAATGGTGTTGCTTCAGGCCATCCAAGTACGTCTTCATTGCCTCATAGAACATTGACGTATTTGCGCGCTGACCTACGCCATAAAGCGTGGACAAGACACCAGTTGCTCGGTTGGCGGCATCCTGCCAGATATCGTGTGCTGTGAGACAAGGTCCGCTATCATCGCACCGAGCCAGCTTTGCGATGGTTTTCTCGCCTGCGACCCTAGGGGAGGACTTGGAACTCGTGTTGCTGTCCGCTTATCGATTTGGATAGTCGGCGGGAGCCCATGGCTTGGCCATGAAGCTTGTAGTTGGCGGTACAGGTCGACGAGGGGATCGTGTGCCTCGACAAAATCTCAATGATGCATAGACAAATATGCAATTCGTTCAACGAAGAGGGCAGCCTCTCCACAGGTAAAGCACTTGGCTGGCCTCACATTTGGGATTTTGGCTGGGCCTCATTTTGGACACGAGGAGACATGACCCGAACGCCAGGCGAACGCGCAAATCACAGAGCACCCTGCGGCACCGAGGCTCGGCAGCTGCCTGAGTTCAATTGGGTATTGGCTACCTGTGAGAGGTATTTCGGTGGCTGCGGTTGCAACTGTGACTGCATTAATTACCAAGTCTTGGAAGCGTGTAAGTGGAAGGGCGCTTAGGGGTGCACTGCGGTAGGCCCGGGAGAGAAGGAGGAACGCCGCAAGTTACACCAAGCTATGAGGATTTAATGAGTAAACAATCTAGTCTAATAAAAGACTAGTATACCCTAAGTAGTTAGTTAAGGTATAGTATTATAAGTCGATGATTACCAGTTTGTTTTTTATTTATTTTTATTGTAAATTAACTCCCTTTAAAATATTTGTCTTGTAACTATTTCACTACACATGGATGCCAACGTTTCCACTTCCGAGTGCCCACGTCTCTCTAAGCACTAGAGGGGTCAGCCTAAACTACATTCAGTGGAAAGATGACTTCAAAACGGAGAAGCCCTACGAGATCATCTCTCAAGTTTTTGAAGGCTGCCCGCAGAAAAAACTTCACCTTGGGCCCAGCACCAGAACAGGTCATCCACGACCTCCGCTGTCAGGAGGGCGAGTTCAATCTCGACGACGACGGTTTTGAAGTGAGAAGACACGAAATTTCCACGACCTCGTTCGGACAAGACGACCTTGAAAGGTACAATCTGCCAGCCATAAAGTCACTGCTTACAAGATGTTGACCCTGGGGCTGAGGTGTACATCTTCGACTGGCGGTTCGGTTCCCTTAGGTACTCTTTTGCCCGGTTTGAGATATTAACTATTTGCAAGCTTCGATCAAGCGACAAATCCCAAACAAAGCATGAACCGGGAGTTCGCATTGACCTAAACGATCAAGGACTAGTCCTGGCCCCAGTTGATGCTGTGCACAATGGTTCGTCTCTCACCATAATATGAAGACCGCGAGCCAATCTGATTAAGTGACGTGTTTAGACCAGAGCGGCCCTGGCGCCATTAAGCGAGTTCGTCACCACATGGGAGAAAGGTCAGAAGGCCTTTTGAAGAGAAAATTCCGCATTATCCAGTTCAGTACAGCTCGTATCCCCCTCCGGCCCCTTCACTCGAGCTGACAATGGGAACAAAATCAGTGTCTGGCGCCCCTTGCAACGCCCATTAGAGAATTTCCCTCTGGCACTCTGCGACGGAAGCTCTGTGTCCCCCGAGAAGTTCCTCGCTGTTGACCATGTCAGGAAGAACTACGTGGGGGAAAGCCCGTATCTGCTGTGCTGTGAGGGTATACTATCTGAGATAACAAGCCAAAGAGGAAGTGTTGCTCTTCGAGACGTTTGATTCGTCTCCGACAGCTACGGCAAAGTGTAAGAAGCAAAAGAAAGAAAAAAGGGTTACCATGAGGGGACAACTTGGCTAATTCTGGTAAACCCGCAGGCTGTCCTCACACTTCCTTCGCCCAGTCTGGCGTGCGGCATAATCCGAACCCTCGAGAGTCTATCGAAGTCAGAGCACTTGTCTTCTCCAAAGACACGGAGGTGTATTAGAGTCCCAGAGGCATATAATCGGAACAGCTACCTTAAGAAAGCTTGATGTACTGCCGCTTCGCTTACCCTTAGGCCAAGGTCTCGTCGCTAGAATATGGGGACTGGTATGACTTCATTCTGCTCTAATCTACATCATATCCATCCGTAATTGATACAGCCCTTCCATGACACACCTACTTTCCGTCCCGCTTTGAATGTCTTCCCAGATCGCCCCGAAGCCACCCTCAGTGTCGACATACCTACCACTGAGCACACCGGCTGCCTTTTCCGCCGCAAGCATGACACACACGTTTGCAACGCGATCGGCAGAGGTCTTTTCGCAGTTGTTGAGATTATAAACCGTCTGACGAATACGCTCGCTGTGTCGAAAGCTCTCTTCATCAATGGCGTAGACGGTGTCCAGTATGGATGTCTCCACGTTACTTGGCACTATGTAGTAGTTGTAGATCCCCCGACCTTGCAGCTCATGCTCCAGGTTCTCGTGAAACCGCAAAAGACCCGTTTTCGCGACGGCATGGGCGTTCGAGAACGGCATCGCATAGATGGCGCTCCTGCTGCCTATGCTGATGATGATCCCCTCGCCAGCTGAAACCATATCCGGGAGGACTTGATATGAGAGCGCGACCGGGCCGTTGAGGTTCGTGTTCATGATCTGGCTCCAGGCGACCATATCATGTTGGTACACGACAGCGTCGATGCGAGCGATGCCGGCGTTATTCACGAGCACGTATGTAGGGCGATCAATCCAGAGTCGAATGTCGCGCACGAGGGCCTTGCCGATGCCGCGGCCTGCGCCGGTAGCGACGGCGGTTTTCCCTGCAAGGGTTCCTTTATAGAAGGAAGAGTTGAGGATGTCCTCGTTTGACATAGGGGTGTAGTTCTGCGGATATTTGAAGCGCTGCAGAGAGTAAGACGGAGTACCTAGTCTAACATAAGGGGAAACCCGGGGGAAAAGCAATATGGGCCAGTACTGTATAGTAGGTATTTGTTGTAGGGCCATTGAAACATCTTTGGCTCACTAACGGCCAATGGCCGTCAATACTGCGCTCCGTGTTTGGGGTGCAGTGGAAGCTTCAACCGCCCCGGTTGCTTGAAAAGACGTAACGTAGAGCTGAAGAAGAAAACACATTTTCTCGGATGGGACTGTATAGTTATGTGGCTCGAGGATATTCTTGTTTAGTTTAGCAGAATTCCAAGAGGCTCATAGCTTATGGCCACATATCACGCTAATGACTGCTGGATAGACCCCTCGAATAGATCCTGTTAGAGAACCTCAAGAAGGTCTCATACTTATCACCTGTCATCGCTGCCGCAGCATCTGTTCATGTTGTATCCAGAAGTTCTTGCATGCTTTGTGACCCCAGTGATCAGCCCACCACTCCCCGAAGCTATCCTCAACCTCGTAGTCTACCTTGGTCACCCGCTCCTCTCTCTTTAGTCCACAGATGATGCACGCCTTGGGGGCCGTCGGCACCAATCTCGCCGTTTGGACATGCATAGTCTCACTGATTTCAGGGACCCGAAGCGTCGGTGCCTTGCCGGTTCCCTTGACCGCCGCCACGGCCGACCGCAGCCGGCCGACCTGTCCCCGCCACACGGCTGCAACATCGGCTGCCTCGCGGTCCTCGCGCGCCGACTGCGTCTTGTCGACGCCCGCAAGCTTCATGCCTTTGCTGCCGGCCGCGGAAATCGACATACTCTTGGCGAGGATTTTGTCCCGATGCCAGCGTTGCTTGCGGCCTGCGATGACACGCGCCGCGGTCATGGCTAGGAGAATATAGGCCTCGATGAAGTCAACTGCTTTGGGTTCCGAAATGATTCGTTGCTTAATAGAAGCATTCTGGCCCGACATGGGTTTGAACAAGGCGTCGCCCGCATTCAGGAGTTCCGGGAACACCGAAAGAATGACAGACGGAGGCGGGACGTTGGTTGGCGGTGGGGTGTTGTCATTGATTTCAAGGTTTGATGGCTTCGGTGGATTTGTGGACTTTGAGGGTTTGACGTTGTCTACTGCATCCCAATCCCAACTCTCTGGGGGTTTTGTTGAATCAACATCCGTCTTTTTGCTATCGTTGGCTGGGAAGTCATCCCAAGCTCCCCACCCCTCATCCTCGTCCTTGTACTCTTCAGCCTTTATCTTGATCGTGCTCTCCAAGCTTGGCCATGCTGTGATAGGTGAGGCCGATTTGGGCCCTTCATCCTTCGGTGCGGGACCCGTAGGCGTCTTGATGGCCAACTCGGGAAAGGGGTTGCGATCCTGGAAGGATGGGGACTTTGGGGCCTGTGGGTAACTCACGGCTGTGGAACCAAAGGCGAGAGTCCCGAGGAGTTGACTGGGTGGCGATTTCGCCTTGGTTGGTTGCGGCGGAGGCGGGGCTGAGTCGTCCAGAGAGAGGAGATCCATGGAGGGAGGAAGGGGAGATGTTATCACGGGAGCTGGCTTCGGGGGGGCTGGCTTTGGTGGAGGTGGAGGAGCAAGAGATACAGTCTCGAAGTCGCCGAATTCATCGTCATCGTCATCGTCATCTTCATCCTCATCGCCTTCAGGGACCTGCAGTTCGAAGTCCTCGGCATCAAAAAGCACGTTTGGATCGACCGGGCCCGCCTTGAGTTTCGGCTTCATTCGTGACTGCGATTTTATCTCATGGGCTGGTTGCTGCTCAAACTGTTGATTGACATGCGGTTCCGGTTCCCCCCACGATGAATTAGCTGCGTGTTGAGGCACACCACTAGTATCGACGAGGCTGTTGGACATGAGGTCGAGGGTAGAAGCCCGCACGACCCGAGACCTTACTGGTGGTTCTTGAGCAGTAGTCACCTGTGAAGTTGAGGGAGCTGGGGCTGGGCTCTGCCAGGCAACCGATGGCGAGCCGCTCGGCGGTGGAACCATGGATTTCGCTGGGTTTTGCCATGCTATTGACGGCGAGATGCTCGGAACTGGAGGTGCAGTTTGAGCGGGACTATTCCATGCGATTGACGATGGCTTGCTTGGAGCTGGAGCCACCGTTTGAGGCGGATTGTGCCACGCTATTGACGATGAGGTGTTCACCGCAGCAGCCACGGCCGGAGGCCTCGCGGGAGCGGAAGCGGCAGCTATAGGTTGAGCCACTTCGAAGTCACCCCATCCGTCATCGTCTTCGGCCACCACTTGGGGCTTTGACGAGGCTGCGGGAGCAACGGAAGCCGACACGTTTCCCCACGAGCTTGTGCTCACAGGCTGGGACTGGAACGCGGACCACGACTGCACCGGCGGTGCTGTTTGCGAGGTGGCGGTTGAAGCATGACCGGCGGTGTTGAAGAAGTCAAAAGGATCCTGCTGCGGAACGGCCCGGGCTGGAGGCGGTTGGGTTGCGGGTGGTGGACGTGGTGGGTTATCCGAGAGGTCATTGAACTCGGCAAACAGATCTGCGGACATGGTGAAGCACGGAGCAATGCATGCTTCCGGCCCCGGGGTCAGGAGGCCTGAATGATCGGGGAGGCTGGTCTGAGTGGAAGGATGAGAATGGAGAGTGGCGGATCGAGGTGAGAATGAAGACGAGGATGAGGATGCATGCCGAGGTGTTCGACTAATGGCGTGGTTAGGTCCGGTCCAGGGTAGGTAGGTACTTCTATCTTGCGCCCGCCCCCCTGAGATGCCTCCCTAGACAGGGAGAGTCACGGGCGACTCGAGCGCTGAGAGCGGGGCCCGGACTCACCCGGGTGGACTTCGTAGTGGACCTCCACTGTTGGCCGAACTTCCGCATCTCGCATCCCGCCCGTCGATATCGAATTGGCTTTACGCCTCACCTCCGACCTCATCCACCGCTTGATGAGAACTGAGAACGGAGGCCCGACAACACATAGCTCGGGTTCTATTCCCTTGCCACGACACTTCACGCATGACTACCATGAGGCCCCTCCAAGAGCTACTGTATGATGCCTTCCATCATGGGAGTTCTCGCCATGACGACATCAGCCACTGACAATACCCCCCTGGATAGGTCACGGTGGCGCGAGACTCAGGCTCATGGCGCCCATCTCCCCGACCTGCAGCGTGCCGTTAGGTACAACGGACCCTCGAGCCCCTGCGTGTCTGGTTCTCGGTCCTTGTGCTGGAAAGTGAGTCGCTGCCGAGTTTCGATGAGACTTTGGGCAATTCGGGACTTTGAGTTAACCTGCGGCACCACTTAGATGTTCCTGCTTTCGAGTCCCGCCGCCGGTATGAGCTGGTCTCAAGCTTTGGACGAGGGGCGACGACTCTACGCAGAGAAGCGAGAACACTTTCTTAAGTTCATCCAACACCCTGAGGCCCTCGTTGAGCTCACTATTGATCCGTTGGCGGATGACCCTGAAGTGAGTCTCGCCGTTCGTCTCAATTGCGATCCCCCTGCTGACAGACTCGGAGTCGCCATGGAATACCGTCCGTCAGGATGAGATCATCCGCGCCGAGATTAAGCAGGATGTCCAAAGGCTCCCCGACGAGGTGTCTTACCACGAGCAGCACACCCAGGCCATGATCCTGGACATCCTCTTCATGTATTGTAAGATCAACCCGGAGAGGGGTGGCTACCGGCAGGGCATGCATGAGCTCCTGGCCCCGATGGTCTACGCCATCCAAGAAGACACACTTGATATTGCCACCGTCTCGCCAGACATCACCCTGGACGACGTCTTCTTGAAGACGCTCGATGCGACCTTCATTGAGCATGATGCCTTCATCCTGTTTGCCAGGCTCATGGAGTATGCTCAGTCATTCTACGAGATCAAGGAGTCACCTGCCGACTCCATCCATCCGGTGGCAGGCCCAAGAATCCCGGACCAGAGTTCAGCAATAGTGGAGAGAAGCAAGTTCATCCATGAAGTTTGCCTCCAAAAGGTTGACCCAGAGCTGGCCACCCACCTCACCGACATAGAAATCCTGCCGCAAATTTTTCTCATGTAAGTATCCAAGCATCATATCGTGTGATGAGATACTAACTAAAAGCTAAGCCGATGGGTCCGGTTGCTTTTCAGTAGGGAGTTTCCATTTGAACAGTTCTTGGTTCTTTGGGATACAATATTTGCCGTAGATCCGTCTCTGGAACTGATAGATCTTGTTTGTGTCGCTATGCTGATTCGTATTCGGTGGCAGCGTAAGTCGCCATCATATCCTCTCCCCACTCGTCTAACAGAACCTTGTAGTATTAGAAGCGGACTACTCGGTCTGTCTACAATTACTCCTGAAATACCCCCCGCCGTCCAAGCCACACGGGCCTCACACCTTCGTGGATGATGCCCTGTATCTGAGAGACCACCTCACACCTTCTGGTGGAGCATCTCTCATAATGAAATACACGGGAAAGATGCCAACTGTATCAACACCAACCGACGCCTTACGATCTTCGACACCGAGCTTCCGAGGCTTTAATTCGCTTCGTCAACGAGGGTTCGGTTCAAGATCACCACTAGCCTCACCAACCAGGTTCATGCAACAACAAGGTGGCATGGAGGCCCTATTCCAAGGAGCCGCCAAGGGAGCGAAAGGAGTCCTAGAAAGGGGAGAGAAACTCGGAATCAACCAGGCAGTAAGGGACGCTATGGGCGAAATTAAACGTAACATCAACGAAGCTCGAAACACGGCCATGTCTCCCCGACCAGTATTGCATGAAGAAGGTGCTGCTCGAGGCCTTCTCGCATTGGAGAGACGCAACCGACAACTGGCGGCTATGCTTGATGAAACAGTTCACAACCTCAAAGCCATATCAATGTCAAATCTAGACGACAAGACCAAGAGCCTCGAGCTTATTGAGATCGCGGCTGCCAAGGTTCAGTTCGTTAGGATCTACTTGGAAGACTCGTCGATGGAGGTGCCGATGCTCGATTCCCCACCGCCCGAGGAGAATGGTCAAATATCTGTCGTGGTAGACAGCGAGGTTCCTGACGGAACAGGTATCAGGATTAAACCCGATACAGTCTCAACGACAGCGGACCTCGATATTGCCGCGCTCAAGATCGCTGAGGATCCCTCGTTGACGACGGACGTCTCTTTGCCTCAGCTGAACCCCGATCTTATAGATGTGTCTGGAGATAACGCGACGAGTGATTCGCTGGTAGTTACCTCTGCAGCCGAGTTGCGGCCTTCAGGGCCCGTCCCTACACGGTCTACTTTGGCACAATCATCATTCTCCTGGATGCTTGAGCCAGACGAGGCCGGGCCGCCGCAACCACCCGCAGCTGCTAAGAAACCGCCTCCGGTTCAGCACAAAAAACGCATTTCAAACACCGCTAGTCGTGATAGAAATGCCTTTTTGTTTGGCGAGGTGACGTCAAGTATGGACAACCGGAATCCACCGAGTTCAGATGAGATATTTGGGCTCGAGCCGATTCGCAAGCAGAAGGAGATAGGGTGAGGGTTGTGTATGGGTTTGAATATAGACCTCTACCTATTTAAACGAGTCTAGAACTTGGGTCGGAAATGTACCATGTCTGTATGTTTCGTATTTTAGAAGCGGCCGAGCTCAGGAACCTATACACTGTTAGTGATACTATATATTGCGTTATATTCGATTTAGTCTACATTCTATGTCTTTTGGGAACCGCCTTTTCTCATTTCACGTAGACCAGATTCTTTTCATACTCTTCCTTATTGCCACCCCGTTCAAATGAAACTCATCATGGCTGCTGACACGCTCGACGTCTATCTCTTCAACGGCCTTTCCTTGATCCAGAAGGTGACGATAAACGAAATCGTCAAGTAAACCAGGAGTAGTGCAAACACACCAAATGTAGCCACCTGGTAGCTTGACCTTACTTGGTTGGCGATGTGCGGAGGCAGCTCCTTGATGTAATCTAGACTCTGTCGCACCTTGTTTTCAATCTCGTGAGCCTCGTTGCCGTTGGGTAATCGCGTGGCAAGCTGCGCTCGGAGGACCTGCTGGAGAACTGCCGAGCCCGTGCTGATGCCGATGCTGGAGCCCAGGGAGCGGAAGAGGTACGAGCAGGCGATGACCACCGCCGTATCTTCTACGGCGGCGTTGGCGAGGAGGCCAACAAGGGTAGTCGTGATGCCTTCAGACATAGTCAGCTATTTGAAACGTTGATTGCCGTTAGCTATCTGGGGTGCTTACCACATCCAGCCCCGAGGGATGTTACCACAAGTCCCAGGACCTCACCACTGGTAGATCTAAATAGCACCGACAGGCCTAGGGGCAGGATTGCAAAGAGCAACAACCCATAACCGGAGACGGTGATCCAGTAGAACCGCCCAGTGCGCTTTATGAACCACCCACCAAAGAGGGAAGCAAGTACGCCAGCGATCATGCCTGGAACCAGCAACACACCGCTTTGGGTGGCACTATTGCCCTGGACGGCTTGGAAGAACAGGGGCATGAAGAAAAGAATCGCTAGCTGCCCAGCCACGCCGAAGAAGTTGGCGAGGTAACAGGCAAACAGACTGCGGTCGAAGATGATGTGGCCGGGGGCGAAAGGGTTCGAGGCCACTTTGATCTCGACGAAGACAAAGAGGGCGAAGAGAGACGGAGCCAGAGAAAGAGAGACCAAAGTGACCTTGTGGGACCAGCCGAGGTTGGAGCCCGAGTCCAGGCCGACGAGCAGAGCTACGACGGCTATGATGAGGGTGAAGGCGCCGAGGAAGTCGATCTGGCGCGTCCTGGTGAGCCAGTGGTCGTGCGAGACGGGCGGGAGGTCGAGGACTAAGTAGACGGCAACGAAGGCAACGAAGCACATGGGTACCTGGCCTAAGAACGACCTTCAGGCGATGCATTAGATACAGGGCGTCCTTGGAGGAGATATATGAGAGGTCAGTAACTCACCATCGCCAACCAACCGAGTCCGCCAACAGACCGCCCAACGGCGCACCCGTCGACGTCCCCGCGGCCCAGAGGATATTGATATAACCTTGCCAAACCCCGCGGTCTCGCAACGGCACCAGATCACTGAGTAAAATGGACACAACCGAGTTCATGCCGCCGCCGCCGACGCCGGCCACAGCCCGCGCAGCGCATAGCTCGCCCATGGAGCGCGCGAGGCCGCATCCCAGACAGCCGAGGGCGAAGACGGAGTAGGCGAAGAGGAGGCAGGGCTTGCGGCCGAAAATATCACTCAACTTGCCGTAGAGCGGTTGGCAGCTTGTCAGGGTGAGGAAGTAACTGCAGGAGAAGACAGGTGTAAGTGCGCGGGATGCTCGTTTGGAGGAGGTCTATGTGACGGGACCTACGCCGTGGCGATCCAGCTTGTGCTGTTTAGGGCGTTGAGTTCGCTGCCGATTTTTGCGTATGTGGCAACGGTGAGAAGCTGGTCAACGGCAACCATGTAGACCTTTCGTCCTCGTTAGCCCAAAGCGGCCCATCTCATGGCATCTATAACCGGTGCGCGTACACCAAGGCCGACAGCCGGGAAGAGGAGGTGCATCTTCTTGGCCATGGCCGGACGCGCCGATTCGCTGTCGTCTAGCCGGCCGTTCTCCGCGTCATGCCGGACGAGATCGTCATCTAATAGGGGAGAAGATTCGGTCGGAGGGCCTGAGGCCGTAGCGGAGGTCTCGGGGGCCGGCATTTCGTCACTTCAGAGGGAAAGCGGGGTTGGCCGATCCGGCGAAGAAGCAAGTTACAGTCCGGAGCCGGCGACGGAGGAGTGGGGAATACAAGGCCGGGGGTCCGTAGAAGCAGAAGATGTGATTCACTACGGGATGAAAAGCAGAGGATTGGTTACGATTTGGGGAAGGAGAGTGTTATCTTGGCCATCGGCGTCAATTCTGGGCAGCGATCGGAATGATTGCGTGCGGCACCGGGCCGTCCCGCAATGACTGCAGCGGTGTCACGAACTTTTGATAGGCTCAGGTCAAGACTTCGCGGGACTGATTGTGTCATTCTGGAGACCAGAGGCGTGATAGTAGATGTTGGTATCGCTCTCTTTCGAGTTCAGATACGTCCCTGATCCATTGGCATTGGTGTCTTGGAATTATCGGTGAGGAGAGGACCTATGCTGGAAGAGAGGAGGGGCTCAAGGGTCTAATTGGGCATGTATCAACTTGCGATACAGATGGGTAAACAATTGTCGCGAGGGTGGAGGGCAGCAGTACAGTATTAAGGATGGTTCTCCGCTGGGACACTAAGACAGAGAGGGGGATATGGAGAAATGCACAGCATAGCGCGGGAGCTTCGGTAATTATCAAGGGGATATCGCAGCACCGAATAGATTGTGCGGGTTCATCCTCCTGCAGCCCTGGACCACTTAATTACATTGTCATGTCCGTCCTTTGTGCGCATGCATGTGCAACCAGCGATTGCCTGGAATAGCCATGGGGAGAGCTCATCCAAGCAACAAGCCGAAACACTTCTGGACAGGGAACGTGCCTTGTTTGTTGGTGGTCATTGCAGTTGGGTTAACTGATCGACCGGCAGACGGAGATCGACTCAATTGGCTGTGACTAGTAGACTGACTACACAAGTGTTGAGCTGGCTGTGGTGCACTTGGAACTGTCTAGGTAACTAATTACCTAGCATGTCTCGCCGCGTCCCGTCCTTTGTGGCACGGCACGGCACGGCACGCATCGCTCGGCGTGAAGATAAAAGACAACAACGCGTGAGTTGAATGAAAGACAAGTCCTCGAGGTACCATTCGTCATGGTTGGTGATGATCCGTGAGCACTGAGCATTCAATGGCTCGTGCATTCATGCCTTGCCTGGCACATACATACAAGACTGTAGTCAGTTTAGCACTGACAGTTCTTGCCAGACCTTACATGAGAAGAGGCGCCGAGGGATGGAGGGTTCACGCGGGTTTAAGGGATGACGATAGTGGAGAGGTCTCATCGGGTGGGCGGCCGCACTTTGACTAGTGGCACATGATTGATTACACTGGACGCGTTGGTGGTGGGAGTATCATGTTGAACCCAGGATGAGGCTTCAGTGGCCCAGAGTGTCAGGGCAGAGGGGGTATCCAATGGACCCTATGCCCCTGGTCTAACTTAAGGTACCTGTACCATGGCGGTTTGGCAGATGAAGATGAATGGGGATCGATCGCCCGTCGCGTTGTGGGCACTTCAAGTTCAAGTGACAGTCCATGGCGTGGACGATGCTGTTTGGGCGTTTCGGTGTGCCGACGATCGCCACTTTAATGCGCGCGGTTTCTTTTCGTTTCTTCTCTCGGGAAGAGGCCGTGGCGATCTTCCATGCGCCGGGGCAGAAGACACGTCGACACGTCTGCACCGTGAGAATTTCACGCCGCATGCTGTACTGTGCCGTGCTGTTCTGTACTTCAGTGTCTGGTGTCTCTCCATGATGCACTTGTCCGGAGTCGACCGGCGGGCGAGAACGGCCCAAGGTATGAGACAAAGCAAAGAGAAGCGCAAGCCACCCCCTCGCAGAAATCCGCGATCCGAAGATGAGATGAAAGGCAGAGCCAGGGGGGGGGGGGAAGAAAGCCACGAGAAAGGGCTGCACGCAACCGCCTTTGGTCGCTGTGACGCGACCGACAACGTGGAACCGAGGTACCTATATATTCCCGACAGGGAACAGACTCACTGACGTAGGACCCGGCCAGGTACGGGCATGAACGCGTGTGAGGTTACTCGGTAGTAGGTACTTCAGGTCGCATGGAAGGTCCCAGGCTGCAGTGTCACAAGCCTCCTCGTTCCTTGACCGTTCATTCCCGCGTCTGCAGGAATGTCCCAACGTCAACAATGCCGTCGAGATTATTAAATGCTTATTAAAGAGAAGAAGAAAAGACAGAAAAGCCAAACCGCACACTCCACAGCGAACCAGGTGGGGCACCTTCCTGCAGGGTGGGCGCCATAGGGTTCAGGCTTCAGCTGGCATAGCCCTGCATTTTGGGGCTGGGCTCGCTGTAACCTGCTGCAACTCGACGCACTCGGTGGCTTGTTTCAGCCGTTGTGGCCTAGTCCCTGGCTGCGGAGGGCCGGGATGGCTGCTGGAACCACCGGGCGCCACAGCGGACAATGCGCCAAGCCCCTCAGAGCCCCGCTCGCGACAAAGCGTTACAGTGCCTCCAAGCCCTCCATCCCTCCATTTCAGATCCCATCGGTACTGCATTGCGCTGTCCGGACGGCAAACGAGGAAGCAGAGAAGAGACAGGAAGCAGGGGAAGGGAAGGGAAGGGAAGGGAAGGTACCTGGAACTAGTGCGAACCCTGTAGTTGAACTGTTGGAGAGAGTCCTTCCCGCCCGCTTCCAACGGCTGGTTCGGATCTTTGGAGGGCCCCAGATGCTGGAACAAGCAGAGGCAGCCCATCCATCCATCCCATCCCGAAATCATTTCTCGCGACATCATCCATCCCTCTGCTTCCTTATTTCTTCTGTATCTCTCCTTGCTATTCTTGCTCGTGTCCCTGTTCCCTTCGTCCCCGGTTTCACGACATCTACCCTCGCAAGCTCCCTTGTCCTCGTCCCAGGTCGTCCATCCTTCTCGCCTTCGGATGCTGGCCCACCGTCCGTCCATCTGAGAGCGCATTGCAGCGCTGTTGACGTCTCAAACCCGTTCGCCATCGATATCCGCTCTGCGTGCGCACCCTCGTCTGTCCTGCTGCAGTTCGTGTTTCGCATACTCATCTATTCGTACCTCGAGGCGAAGGTCCCCCTCGTCGACTTCCGACACGTCAGTGTGCCCATCATGCCCGCCATGTTGAGCTCCAGCTCTCTCCAGCCGCCTAAAACTGGCACTTCGCGCTGGTCCAAGGCCCTTCCTGAAGTCCCCGGCATTGACTTCGACGATATCTACGACGAATACGACGACGAACTTTCTCCAGTGACTTCGCAGGCCAAAAATCTTCCCAAGCTTCCTTTCGTGCCACCGCCACCCAGGTTAACCAGCATGGCGAATGCGCAACCTCTTCTTCCCTCGTCACTGCCCCCATTGCATCTCCTCAACACCTCTGTGGCTCCTCTGTCTGGCCCGCCCAAGATGGCCATCCCACGCCGCCCCGTCGGCAAGCAGCCTCCGCAGCTCCCGCAACAACACCAGCAATCACACCCGGAGCCCCATTCTCCCGCGCAATCCATCAACAGCATCTTGTCGGCCTACTCACAAAGCTCTGGCGAGTCGTTGATCAGGTCCTCCGATGCGGCTACCAACAGCACACGTCAATCCGAGACGAACACTTCGCCGGGCCACCAAGCTCCACCCGCCAGCACCAAGACCCAGACGCTTATTAGTCCCTCCTCCACCAAGCCGAGCACCACCCGATTACCTCAGACGCAACAACAACAACAACAACAACAGCATGGTGCACCAAACCCTCCCTTCGAGTCTAATCGCCCACCGCCACCTCCCCCTTCCAAGGACTCCAAATTCGGTCTGCCAAAGTCGCCTGCCCCCAACCGCGCCCCAGCCCAGGGAGTCGACACGTCATCGCCACCACAGCCACAGCTCTGGCGTCGTCGATCAACCAAGGCTGAGCGGAACCTGGAGCTCCCCGACCTCAAACTGATCACCAGCCACGGCTCAACCGCTGCGACGCATTCCGCCGTCCAACAACCAGTCCAGCCAGTGGTTCAACCCGTGGCCGTGGCCCAGCCTTTGGCCCAGTCTGCGATCCAACCTGTGGCTCAACCATACCTTCCGCCAGGTGCCGTCCAGGCGTCGACCCCGGCGTATCAGCAACCCCGGAGTAACCAGCCTCAGGTGGCTCCCGCCGCCGCCGTCGCGGCCCCAGAGCAGGCGGCCGAGACCGAGACCCAGACCATGGGTAGCGGCGGCTCCAAGCTTACTCGTCTTAAGGATAAGCTCCACACGCTTCATCGCAGGGGCAAATCCTCGAGTGACACCACAAGCGACTCTACCGGCCGGCCTGGCGCACAACGGCCGCCCACGCCAGAGTACCAGAAGCAAGACATCAAGACCCCCATCGTCGATTCTTTCATCTCGCCCCTATCCCCAGCTTCCTCCCCGGAGCCAGTGGCGGATGTATCTCCACAACTGGCCAAGGAGCTCCCCAGCCCTTCTCAAGTGCCCATACAACAGGAGCCTCCTCAGGAGTCTATCAGAGTGCTCTCGCCGAATGTTAGTCCCGTCGAGTCTAAGCCCGTTGCTCGTAAGGCACTACCTCCACTCAATCAATACCTGAACGAAACCAAGCCTCGGCCGACACCTAAAGAAGCCCCTGAGCCTACTGCTCTTCCACAGACGAACAACCAGGTCAAGCCTCTCCCGGAGCAGAAGCTTCAGGCTGTAGCCGAACCTAGGCCGGAGTCCCCGGCGACAGATTCCTTACCGCCATTGATCACGGAAGAAGTTCGATTTCCGAGTTATGGTATTGATTCTCCGACTAGCCGCGCACCTTCCTCCGCCGAAGTCCCCACGAAGTTTCCCCCACGAGGTTCGTCTGTACGATCCAATGCGCCCAGGCCCTTTGAGCAATTCCGGCAGCCGGCAGCGGAGTTAGACCCGCGACTTGTTTCGTCTGAGTCTCAAGGGTTCCTCTACAAGGGTCGAGACGGAACCCTATATCCCGAGATGAAGGTCACACGCGAACCCGACCCCGAAGCGGCCTACTTCCCAAGACAAGCCGACAGCTTACTTTCTGGGGGCGAAGTCTTCAAAGCTCCGACGCTGAAGGACTCTCATTATAGCTGTTATCAGGGCCATCGGACGATGAACCGACGAAGTAACAGAAATTATTCGCTTGCGTGCCAGAGTTGCCAGAAGCCAGACAGTGAAGATCGGTGGGCTTGCACGTTCTGCCACCTGCGGATCTGCGAGTCATGCTTCACAGCGCTCGATAGACAGCAGAGAGACTTACGACACCTAGTCGAAGGCCTAAGCCAACCGTTGGCAACTTGACGCAACACACCAGAGCTAGTGTGTCTCTAAGGCACATTTCACTATCCTTGGCATTTTTCTTCTTATTTTTGCCACTTTACACCCGAACCCCATTGTTTCCTTTGTCAACGCATAGAACGGCCTCGCAGAACTGGATTACGGTTGCATGTATTATATGAGGAGTGGGAAAAACTGGTTGTATGGGGAACATAGAAGGAAGGCCCGTTGGGGAGATTTCTTTGAGAGTTTGACGATACCAATCTTCAGCCCCCGGCGCACATGGCTCGCTGGGGGAGAATGGGAATGAGAGTTAGTCTGTACTTATACGAAGGGAAAAGGTAAACAGCTGGACGGTGCTGAGATCGATCTCATGATGGGGATTTTTCTTTACGAGTTCAAGTAGGTCGGTAGGTACAATACATTATCTGCGGCGTCCCGGAAGGACGACTCGCAATGTTGATCAATGAAGTACGAAGACTTGCAATTGATTTCAACAGCGTAACAGTTTAACTTGTCACTTCAAACTATAAGGTAATTTTCATATCCTTCGACCCAGACCGACTGGTAGTCTAGGTATCTGTACGAATACAGTCAGTCATAGGTTAGATATCAGGCGCTTTCTGACGGGTCCACCTCATGGATCAGCTGCCAAACTCAGGGGTTGATTAGCTGCCACCCCCACAAGTTGGGTGACAGCCGCGCTATTCTCCGGGGCTCCGGCACCCAAACATTGCACCGCGTCTGGCTGCACTGGCTGGACAGCACTCCAGTCTCCAACCAAACCCGATCTTACCCCAGATGTCCAAATCTCGGCCCGTCAGCTCGCCCTGCCAAACTCCGACATAAACAAAACAACCCCAAACAAGGGCCGCCATGTCCTCTTCTCTCCAGCGCTCCCGGTCTCTCCGGAAGCCCGCCGCCACAGCCACAACCACATCGACCTCGGCCGACCTCACCGCCCGGAGGCAAGACACCGAGCCCCGCCACAGCTCCCCGAGTCGCCTCCCCGTCAAGCCATTGACTCGGAGCGCCACCGCGGCTACGGCTTCGACGAGGACGCTGAGGAGCGGCTCGACGCCCTCGAGCGGCCTCGCTCGCTCGACGTCCGTCAGGCAGCCCGCGACCTCCAAGGAGCCGCCCAGGAGGGAGGCCAGTCGCTATCCGCCGTCGACTACGACTACCAGACCGCGCCCGGCGGTGAGGCCGACCTCCTCCGATGGACCCTCCGCGCCGACGAAACGAATCACTTCGCATGTCCGTGCTAAGAGCACGACTACGCCCACGCCGGCGACAGCGGTGTCGAACCTGAGGGGGGCTTCAATTCTGCGGCCGTCGTCCGGAGGCTCGACTTCATCCGCATCGAAGCTGAGGGCAACCCCAGCGCTGCGACCGCCGTCCGGGGGATCGACGTCCTCCGCATCGTCAACAACAACACGAACAACAACACGAACAGTGCACACCCGGAAAGTCTCCGGCCACGAAAAACCCACCGCCGCCTCCGCCGCCTCCGCCGCCGCCGCTCCCACCCAGGCCCAGCCCCGGCTCCGGCCTGCCTTCTCGACGCTGCAGCAGCACTACTCGCCCGCCAAGTCGGCCGCCCCAAAGCCCCTGACGTCAACCTTTCTCGCCCCGCCGTCCCCGTCCAAGCTGCCCGCCAACGTCGCCGCTTCGGCAGAGACGAGCAGGCTGCAGGCGGAGCTGCTCCAGCTGCATCTCCTGCACCAGGACGCGGCCGTCGTCGACGCGGAGTGGCGCTCCAGCGCGAGACAGAAGCTCGGCGCGAGGTTCGCCCAGGTTTCCGCGGACGGCACCCAGGTCGACGAGCGCGAGAAGGCAGAGATCGAGAGGGAGAACGTACTGGCGTTGAGGAGCTGGGCCGTGGGTGGCGGGCTGGAGGACCGGATCCAGACGCTGGACGCCGTGATAAACGGGGTTTGGACGCTGGGTGAGCCCGGAGGTCGCTATGCCCGCGTCATCAGGCGTTTTGAGCGCTGGGTCGACCGCATGTGCGAGATCGAAGACGTCCGCCGCGGCGACGGCGCCCTGCTCCAGGAGCAAGACGTCCTCTTCATCAGCGAGCTCGACGCGGCGTGGAAGGACGAGTGCATGGGCCTCATCCGCCGCCTGGACGGGATGAAGCGCCAGCTGCAGGAGCTGGGCCAGCTACCCGACGAAGCGAACGAGGAGCGATCGAGCCTGCGACGCATGATGGAGAATTCCCGGACGCTCATTGAGGGCATGTTGGCAGAGCTGTCTCTCATGGAAGATATTGAGCGGGAGGCACTCGCGCGGGAGGACGACTGGATCGAAAAGATGAACCGGGACGAGGATGCGGATGATACCCCCCGGGCTGGAGCGGTTTGGCGAGTTGTATAGAGCATGAGCAAGGGCATATTTCCCCCTTTGGCTTTGGAACATTACTAGAGTGTAGGAGCAGGCCCAGCGTGAGCGGGGCGCAATATTCGGCACAGAATGTCGTGAGAATGCCGTCACTTTTCATACATAGTTAGGTCTCGGGTACCGGAAATATGAAATAGACTGCTTTTTGTCCCTTTCAGAAAAAGGCTGCTCTAGCTAAGACGTTTCGTAGAAGTAAACAAGGGGCCACCGAAGTGCGAGGCCAGGCAAGCCGTCCGGCCTGCCACGGTTCGAGCTCCTGTCACTAGGACCAGGGGATATTAACAAGAAAATGATTCAACGTAGCGGCGAATGCAACCTCCGATTCTAACTTCCAGTGGTGCGTGTGCGTGTGTGTGTGTGTGTG
>JAZAVK010000103.1:0-161002 GCA_037954305.1 Neonectria magnoliae | reverse complement strand
TAAGGGACGAGGGCTCTGCTGGGAGCTGAGGAGACGAATGGGTCCTGTGCGCTGCCGTAAAGAGAATCATGATTAAGAAAAAGAAGAAAACGAAAAAGAAATTTGCTGGTTGGGGTTGCGCACAGGGTTGACCAGGGCTTTTTGTTCTGATGTCTAAGACCAAGAACAGATGAGAGGGCCAAAGCAGAGCCACACACAAAGCTTCCCTTCCCGTCTTTTGCTTCACGCCCTGCACGCCCTCTCATATTCCTTCTCGGTCGGCGTTGGACTTCATACTGTACAGTGCAAAGCAAAGGACCCGGCTAAATGTCTCCGGCCGGCGGCCTGCCTCAGATGTTGGCGGCGTGTGCTGCAAGTTGACAGTACGAATTGCACACAACCATGTTTGGATGGCTCGTTCCCGTCCCGGGACAGTAATCAATCCACGAATCTCCTAGGCAGCCCTGGACAGACACCCAACACCCCGGCCGGCACACCTGGTCGAGCAACGTTCAGAAGGCGAAAATTTTCATTGTTTTTCTTTTGACGGCAAACTATCTGCGTTGCGGGATCGCTTTTCGCCGAGGCTCATCAAACAAGCCCTGCCTCGAGCATTCGCGTTCCTGAAACCTCGTCCTCATTGTCCTCATCCTCGTCCTCGTCCTTGCTCTTCGCACTATTAAATAACTAGCTCTCGCCCTCGCTCGCTCGCCGGCCGGCCGGCCGTTCGTCGTCCCGAGGATACCGGCCCCGTAATTATCAACCATCATCGTGGCTCTGCACCGATTTGCCATGAACGAAAAGAACAACCCTCTGGCCATGGCGTCGGCTTCGACGGGATATGTGACTCATAAGCACCCAGCTCCTCTTGGCCCTGTCCCGTTGTCAATGGACATCTGCACCCTCATGTATCTTCTCCCAACGAACGCTCGCGTTTGCTGTATTGATGTCCAAACATCCGCTCGCCCCGTCATATCGGGCCCGCCCTGCACCCCATCCTAGCTGCCGATTGGCACCCACTCACACACACTGCCCATTAGTGAGGAAGTCTGCAGCATGTACACGTCGCTGCGCGCATGGAAACCAAGGTGACGACAAGATCCAGGCCAAAACAGACCTTGGGAGAACGGCCACCAAGGTTGAGGTGTGCCAACCAACATGTCGACCTCTTCTCCAGACACCACACCCATGGCCAGAAACAGGCGGCCAAGATAGCGGCCGCGGGCACGGTTCCACCAAACCCTTCTGCCCCCTCGCCTGTCGATACCCTTGACGCCGCTGGCCTAGTTGGCGGCGTCTTGTCTACCCTAACCCAACCGCTTGCCTCTATTCGCTGCCCTCACCGAAATATCAAAAAAACCAGTAGTTACCCCTCCAAAAATAGGGCTCTCACGACCGCCCTTTCGCCAGTGCCCCTCCATCGCCATTGACGTACCCAACAAGACAGCTCAACCCTCACCGACTCTTCACGGGAGAGGGCGTCGCTCGGCTACCCGCCGATGATGAAGCTGCCATCGCGGGGTCATTGTGGCTATCGGCCCTGTCATCCAGTCTAGGAAATCATTGCGTCGGAAGCGTACAGGATCACACAATCTAGGACACAGGGCGAGGGAGGGGGACACACGGGCGACGACGTGTAAGTCATGGCCCAAATGAGGGCAGCCGCAGTGCGACACGGCGACGTGTGTATGCATGCTACCACGCCTGGGCCCTGAGTCTTGGGGCCGATTCTGTCTACCACTCAAGTTAATTCTTGTGTCTTGTGCGTTGCTGCAGAGCAAGCGACCCAAGGTTGTCCGTCCAGGGGCGTCGTTTAAGGGCCGCCCACACAGTGTTCTCGCACATCTGGGAGAGAAGCCGGCAACAATCGTGCAGATGGATGCAGGCCGAGAGAAAGACACCAAAAAAGCAAAGTACAAAACATGCCGGTCCCCGCCGCTGGTCTGTCTTTCCCTCTCCTCTGTCCTGTCTCCAAGTGTCGCGACTCGGGAGATGCGACGGCCGGGTAGCGCCTGTCACTAAGGCAAGCAGGGGTTTGGCGGAAAGCGGGCGACGAAACCATCGCGACGGTTTGCTTTTTCCCACAGAAAAAACATGGGCATCGATGGGGATTTCCAGCAAGAAGGGCCCTAGAAGGGGGGCGTGTAACTCTGCGTCTGGTCAGTCAAGCGTTAGGGCATGGTCCCCAACGGACGGCTGCATGTCGTCGGCGACGGGACGGGACAAACTAGTCGTCCAAGTCCAGGTCAGTGCCAGCAACAAGGGTGCGCCGGCATGCGCTCATCGAGCTGGATTTCGACGCAGCGGATGCCCGCGCCCAATCCTGTCACGATGCATGCACCGCGACGGAGCGTTGCGCTTGCGCTTGCATTTGCATTTGCACGTGTCGGTGACGGAAGACAGCCCCTCCACGATCCGGTATGCAACTTTCAAGGCAGGCCCGTGATGTTATCGTGGTAAGAGTCATCGCCCTCCAGTCTCGGCCGCCCTGGAATTCAAACGCATTTATGCCCAGCGAGCCCACCGACGCCGTTGCGGTGGCGTGGTGATAGATAGGTGCCCCGGCCGCCTTGACGGCGACCGCCGGCGGCCTGTTGTTGTTGTCTTTCAGCAAGACAAGACACAGGAGAAAAAACACTCAGGTTCCAAGGCTGCGAAGGGTTAAGGGCCAGCAAACAAGGGCTGCAGATGCACGTCGGGAGCCAAACCGACATGTCCCGTCCCCCGGTCACGCCTCAGCCAGACCTTGAGTTGACAAGGACTGTTTTTTCGGTGTGCGAGATCCTGGGTCACACAGATGCAGTTCCCCTGCCGCGCCCTAGCCAATAATGTCGGCCAGGGGCGTTCTCGTAGAAACAAGGGGTTACCAGCCCTTGATTTGCTTTTCCCAGGCAGGGTTCTTTTTTTTTTTTTTCCAAAAAAGAATGCACATCTAATCTCAAAATATGGGCCGAAAATTCCATTGTCCAGGAACGATTAAAGGAGTGCGCAGTCTGTGACCGTGGAAGTAGTTGGGATCACGGAGGCAGCCAACTCTCACTTAGACCTTAAACTTGGCCAGTCGTAATCAGTGGCAATCGGACTTGCACGATAGGTAAAAGAAGCGTCTAACTGCGAATGGCCCGACACACTATGCGTCGCTACCCAGTCGAGCCGCGCGAACATGACCAATTTCGTTCGGCATCGGGCCAATCTTGTTCTGCGAGGTTCTCGGTGTGTGCCATTTTAGAGACATGCGTCTTCGAGGCGAAGCCGTCGATGCATTGTCGTTGGATGAGCCACGTGGGGTCCGATGTGGCGGTGCTTCCCGGGCACGTGATGCGTCCACTCGGCCGGGTCCGCCACCGTCCTCCGGGAGGTCCACTCCGGGCATGACCTCCGTGGCATGTGATCCGGCGTGCGACAGCTTCCCGGGTTCTTACTCGATGATTTCAAATGCTGTTCATATTAGCCATCGCTTAAGCAGTCGAACGTGACTCAGAGACTACATTTGTCATTCCGAATTACTATCAACCCCCTTCTTTCACATGGCATTTCTTTGGCGTTCTTGCCTTTTCCATCCCCCGCCAGAGGCCTCCTCTGCTTGCTTTCCCCTTTTCCAATGTCGCCTCCCTCGTTCGGATTGGACATTTCCCACAACTAACTCAGTATCCCCCTGAATCGGTGACCTAAGGTTCTAAGGCTACGAGTATTTGCTGATCGTTGATTTGGTGGCGTGCTGTTTCATCTTCCGGGTGAGTCACGCCTCAGCCATCCCGTCGAGCAGACCCGTGAATTCGCCATCCGTCCGCAAAGCCGCATCGCCACCACCCGCACCGCGTACAACCTCGCGACAAACATGGACGTGTAGGCACGATGCCCTGACGACGGCGATGCCGCCTGGACCGAAATACCTTATTTACGAGGGCAATTGGGTTGTGGGTAGCTGTCATGGGTCGGCTGCCTAGTGCACGCTCGCACGACGGGGCTGGGTAGGCAGCAGTCCTCCACGCGAAGCTCGTCCAAGCGCGACGCTGAGAACGAATCAATACACGCCGAAACTGCACGAGATCCCAGACGCGATGCGGCGGGGAGGGCAAAAGATTGGATGGCAACGCCGGAGAGTTTCACATGCAGACTGAGAACCGAGTCCTTGGGAAGTCGTGAACTGGGGGCCAATTCTCCGGATCCAGCCTCACTACCGCGGAGTCACCTTGCTTACGGTTGCACTAGCGGTGACGCGACGTGCGAATGGACTTCGTCATCGGGATGCCGGAGTGTGATATCTGGAGGGTTGGAGGTGATGATGGAGGGGGTAGGGTTATCGACACGCCCTGCTGGGAAGTACCAGCGTGAAGATATTCAAGAGACAAGAGAGATATTAACGGGCGATGAGGATCTCGCACTGGGTCCTGAACGGAGGCTGGGCTGTATGGTGGTGAGAAATGATGCAGTTGCACGGAGGTTGGAAAGCTGGGGCTGGATGGTTGCATCGAGGTTGGGCAGATGACGTGTTGAAGTTGACAATGACTACAGGATATGTCATGTGAACCGAACACATTGGCTCAATGAGATAAAGAAACGGCAAGTCTGCCACGGATGTTGGCAAAAGAGGCTGTCCAGCTGCCCTTCTGTGGTGAACATTTGCGGGAGTGGGTGCGAGGGGAAATTAGGAACTCGCCGCCTTAGGACTCATCTTTCAAAGCCAACTCACAACAGGATTGGAAGAGGATGGCTCGGAAATCAGGCAAAAATCAGCTGCTGCGTGCAATCCGAGAAAAAGAAATCCTTCGTTCTGAGTCACTGTCGCGCCCAAGCGTCTGACACAATGTGATAACACCGCCTCTTGAATACGAACAAGGCCACTACGACTTAAGTTTTGCATCTGCGTTAAAGTACTGTATTGATAGGGCTTTGCCTAGTAAGTTGGCGCATTAAATCTACTGTCCGTGCTGGTTTTGGTTCATTTCGTGCGCTTTGCTCTCGTGTAGGGTAGTCTACTCTCAAAGCCCATAAGATAAGACGCATTTTAGATTAGTGTGGTCCAGCGATTTAAATATCTTATACCAATACACACTCTGATATCTGGCATCTAACTAGTCTACTTGGTATCGTCATGAGTTTTCCGTATGAAATCAGTCTGTCGTTTGGGGAGTGAATGACGATCAACAAGAACACACTTACTTTGACAACCGTGCTACACAAATCGCGATCCAACTCGCTATGCTTGCCACGCCTTTGACACAAATGCATGTTGATGATGAGCTGAGGTAAGGGGTAAGATGCCAATCAAGGTTTGTTGAGGTCTAGACTTGAATTCTGAGGCGCAGAACAATACAAAAAGATAAGATATGGCAACAATACTTCTCCTACTAGTTTAGGAACTATTCTAAAATCAGGTGTTTTACCTTGAATCCACTCACTCTATTAGAGTCGTGAGAGCTACGTCTAATCTACCGACGAATCCAATTTAATGTCATTGACACGTCTTCTCTACTACATAATTTATCTTATACACGCGTCTTGCCAGCGAATGTGATATAAATATGCTATTCAGTGAATAAAGGCCCCGGAAATTGAGGACTGGTCATCATGACACCCCTTGAGTATACTTTAACATCAAAGCTCGTTCCGTCGGGCACGTCGAGATAAGTAGTATTGCTATTAGGGAATTGTCTAGGTCATTTAACGAAGCCTATATGACCAAGTGCGCACTCTTGCTGAGGATATGAGTTTCAATATCGTCCTTTCACCCCGATGCAAGCCCTGATTTGCTTTGACCAAGGTAATACCATGAAGTGTGTTGCAGGATTTAAGATCGGGTTCACAGTGTCAAAGCCTGCCTCGAGGTATACTACGCCACAACCGGATGGTGAGCATGAACAATTGGTTGGTTGCGAGACTGTGAGACCAACCGCACGACATCGAGTTTCTCTTGAGCATGCGCACAAAGCTGCGGAGTCGTGACGTCGAGAACAGGGCAGCTCGAGCCATCTAATTACCTGGAAGTAATACCAGGGACCGAAATCACCCTTAGAAAAATGGCCCGGTTTGACGGGTACAGGGCGCGTTGTTCACGAAATGAGCGTCCCGCCAATGCAATGCAATGAAAGGCATGTTCTGCGTTTACCGAATATTTCGCGCCACGAAATGGTCCTTGGCATGTAACCAGATGACGTGTAGCTGATTGTCAGCAAGTTTGGCAGGCTCCAAATACTTGCTATAGCCTATTATCAATACGGACAACGGAAGGACGTGTTATAGAAATGCCTCTGTTGGACCATTGGGATGTGGCGACAGGCTTGGCTGGGGCGGGACGTGCTTGGACAACATGGCAAACAAGGGCCACTTCCGGGGAATTCTGCAGCAATTAGATTGTTAGCTTCATGTAGCCGGATCCTCGGCCTTCGCAGTCGGCTCTCGGCCCGGTACCGTTGGCTGTTTCACCGGCAGAAGTATTGGCGCTGACATGATAAAACGCGCTGTCCTGCGTCTCGGACTCGATCAACGTTGGTTGCTTGCGGCCACGCGAAGGAATCTCACTGCAGGGCTTAAAACTGGCAAAAGCGTGATATCGACACATCACATGCGGTCCATCGCTGTCGTTCCCGAAAGGCGCACCATCGTGGCGGGGATCTCCCACCCTTGTCCGCGTGGCAGATCCCCACGTCCTGCGACAGCAGCTGGAAGCCGGGCAAAGCCGAATCCCTGCTTCGTCATCAGATCATAGACCTTCTACGTAGACACTGAGGAGGCACTGCCGAGGCCCCGCCGCGGCTCTTACACCGTGCTCAACAGACGTTATTTCTAGTGCTTCGTGGGTCGACCAGAAGACTGTGGCATGTTTCAGCTGGACATTCCATCTTTGACAGTTGGCTCGTGGCCTGCAACTCACCGTTCTTTTGTTGGAGACTTAAGCTTAAAAGCAGCTCATTCGACCCCCACTGTCTCCCGCCCGTCGCTGCCTGACTGACACTTGCGTCAACGGTCTCAAATATTCAACAACATAGAAACACACGACAACGCCAATAATCAGACACAAAAGCAAACATGTGCATCGTCCTCTTTACCACGTCGCATCCCGATTATGCACTGATCCTCATCGACAACCGCGACGAGTACATCCTCCGGCCCACCTCAAGACCGCACTGGTGGTCGCATGGCACTTCGGGCCGCCAGGTTCTGTCGTCGCGGGATCTTCAGCGAGCCGAGAAGGGTACGTGGCTGGGTCTCACAAAGGATGGACTTTTGGCGGTCCTCACCAACTACCGGGAGATGACCCTCGACGACACCAAGCACCCGATCCACGGAGTCAAGAGCCGTGGCGGCATGGTGACGGCTTGGTTGGGGGGACTCCCAGAGGAAGGCATCACCGATGGTGTGCACAAACTGGTCAAGGACGGCGGCGTTAAGGGCGTCGGCGGCTTCTCTATGGTGTGCGCGAAGCTGAGGAAGAAGAGCCAGGGCATCGCCATCGTCAGCAATCGGTGTGGCGGTGTGGATGACGTTCCGATTGTTGGCAAGGAACGCGGCGAGATCTGGGGCCTCAGCAACACGGCGTTTGACACTTCTGGAACGGGCGAGGAATGGCCCAAGATCAAGCTCGGAAAACAGCTTCTCAACGAGGTCGTCAGCGAGTCGATTTCCAAGAAGTCGAGTCAAGAAGAGCTCATCGCGGGTCTACTCTCCATCCTCGACAAGGACACGCTCCCATCCAGAACCGGAGACACCAGCTTCCTCGAGTACATCAACCAGCTCAAGCACAGCATTTTCATCCCGCAGATCGGCGACGACGTGCACCGCGAGGCCATGAAGGAGGCCATGGCCAAGGGACGAGCCGCGTGGACAGACGACATGGTGGCGGCCGAGGAGCTCGCGATCGAGGGACGGCCAGACCCTAGCCCAAGCCCGATGATGGGCTTCGAGACGGGCTTGTACGGCACGCAACGGCAAACGGTGGTGTTGGTGGACTGGGAGGGCAACGTGAAGATGGTTGAGCGCGCCTTGTGGGACGGAAACGGCAACGAGATTCCCCGTGGCGAAGGCGACTTGGAGTTCGAGTTCAAGATCGACGGCTGGGAGGAAGGCGTGGACGAAGATGCATCAACTGGTGCAGCAGTGGCAGTCAACGGCGTTTGCTAGAGACTTGGACGAAGGGACTGACGGCGATGGATGGATGCATGTATGGATTAGATAGGTATAAAATCATGACTGAATGGAAACGCGGTACCATAGAAGAGACGGACAGGAGTCACATGCTCGCCGGCTGGCTGCATTTGACGCACTGAAAAGACAACAAGTACCTACGGAAGATTCCCCTTCCTTCTTTCGCCGAATTACCCGCTGGGGCGCGCAGGCAACCGCTGGCTGGCATTCTCCTGCTTGGGCTGTTCGCCAGCTGCCAGACAAAACCACTCCCATCGCCAACTGGCAAACACTTCTCCAACTTCATCCTCACTTCAAAAGTAAACAAAGCCGCTGCCATCCCAACCCGTCGCGCGTGTCCGCGTCTACAGTCCCTCGTTTCTCGTCCATCCTTCCTGTGTTTCTTGTTTACTATCGCCGCCCGCCTGAATCCTAACCCGAGGTGGTTGAGGAGAGAGAATCAACAAACACGCAACGCCATGCCACGAGGCGACACCTTTCCCCTTTCCAACAAAGCCAGACAACATTCCATCACGCGAATCGTCGCCTAGGTTGCTGTCGAAGCAATTGTCACCGATCGCTGGGCCATTGCAACCCAATCAACGCGGATTGATCGCTTGGTGATACTCACCTGCCCCCGTTCAATCACGCTGGTTTCTCTGCTGTACAGCCCACGACTGTTGGCATCTATTTGTTGCTACTCGACGTGCTCCAAGACATACCTCGCGTTCTTTGTTCCAACAACCATCATTGGAGGATTACGGTTATCGCATCCCCCAGACCTACTGGCAGACCGACGTCGCTGTTTTCAACCACTTCGATATGGAAACGCTTCTTCCAGAGCGCGATGTCAAAAGCCACAAAAGTTCACGCCTACCTACTCCAGCCAAGTTACTGGCCAGGACCAAACGTCCGCGCCCAACAATCTCTGGACCCGTTGGTCCTATCAAAAACTCTCGCGGTCCCGACTTCATTCGCAGCAAAAACTTGGTCATTGTCCCCGGGATCAAGGACTGCGGTTCCGATGAGTCCCTGCTCGACAAGGAGGTTGAGGCCAAGAAGACGACCAGGCGTATATCAGCGAGCTTTCAAAAGCAAGGGCCTCCATCCAGTCATGCCACAATCGCCAAGTCCGACTTCAATGTTACCGCAGCTTGTCGGGAAAGCCTTCCTCAACGCAGTCCTCCTCAACGCAGTCCTCCTCAACGTCTGCCTAAAACCATGTCCCTGACCCAAGCAACAAAAGCATGGCTGGCATCAAGTTCATCTTTCGATCTCATTCCCAGTTTTGACATCATCCCCCACGACGAAAATACGCCCCCTTCTCAAGAAGCACCGCCTCCAGCCCCAACCGCGACTCTTCCCAAGAGCCAGCTTCCGAAATCACGGACAATGAGTATCTTGACCGACTTGAAGTCCTCAATTTCTCGGCCGTCCTTGGCGTCTCGGTGTGCGAACTCCCGCGCGTTTAGCGGCGCCTCCCATAAGACATCGCAGTCATCACCAACAAGCACCTTAATTACTGGCAGTTCTTCTGGTCTTTGCCTCCCACAGCCGTCTTTGGCATTGCTATCCAAGGCCAGCCAGTCAAATACCCCTGAAACTCCACCACAATTGCTTCCCGGCCAAGTCAATAAGGCTCAGCCATCGGCCTACTGGTCTGGGCGCTTCGTATCCCTCCACGATCGCTTTCTAGCCGAGAGTCTCAACTAGAACTTGTCACAATCGCCTAACGCACACCCAAGTATACCGATCTTTCATCAAAGCCTTGCCCCTGATCGCTATCTCGCGAACCGCCGGCCAACTCATCTCTCCCATTCCACCACAACCTCCGCCCTCACGACTCTTACAACCTCCGTTCCCCGATGTCCCCCAGGAATTGACGACGAGAGCCGTGCCCTTCGTGTCTTCCTTTACCTAGAGTCATGCTGCATCAACCCCGAGGCACGTCGATCTCTGCACATCTGGCAGCAAGAATACGCTCGTCGTGTCGGTCGCCCTGGTCTACTCCCTGACGGAGGCTGCATGGAGGATAGGGGCATGATGAATCGAATCTTTGGAGGTGGTATGCGAAAGAGTGAAATGCGGAGCTTGTCAGCACTGCGTGAGTCGACCAATGCTCGAGCAATGAAGAAGGGATATTTGATTCGAGCAACTGGCAAACGACTGAGCGTTTACTAAAGCATCGCTCGAAGAATCGCCCCAACGCCCAACAACCGCTACAACAACTGTTTCAAGTCTTATTCTTTTTGCTGTCCCGTCTTCCGCGCGCGTCTCTGTTTATGTTTCAAAAATCATGTTCGAACAAACTTTGGTGAGGGAAAGGGAAATTATGAGGCGTTGGTATACATATCTCGAATCTGCGAGAGTGATGGAGTATTGATAAGTTCTTTTCTTATTGGGAGTTGATATTCTCAGAATGGGAGAAATACTATCAATGTCTACTTAGGATCCAATTAGTACCAAGCTGTAATCATACCCGCTGACAGAGTGCAATGCAATTATATGTGTCTCGCGACCCAGTAGGTCAAGGTCCCGACCTCCGTCCACTTCATGTCCCTTGTCGCTTCTACCTCTGAGGATGAGTCGGTGTCTCGCTCCTCATCTAAGGTGTCTTACGTTTATCTTATGACCGTCCTGGCCGTCCGACTCTAGACCTAGTGTACTGCCATTGGGTACGAATCCCGAGCGACGACTAATGATGGTGCTCCCCAAAGCCACCTCCCCACCTCCTGAAGATGACGACTATTTGGTGTTCGTCGAATCCGACCAACCGATTCTTGGAGACGTGGAAGACATCCTCAGCCAGATGGGGAAGGAAATGTACGAGACCGTTGGGAGATCCCATCCGGACGAGGGAAACCAAGGACCGAAGCGCGAGACCCGATGAGAGTTTGCGGTGGACGACAGATCCGGATGCAGGGCATGGAGAGGTCGGCGGTGATCATGTGTAGACGAGGTCGACCCTGTCATGGGACACGACGGCACGAAGACTGAAGGCGGACTGGACAAAGAAGGGGAGGATCGGAATGATCTGGCGATAGCCCTTGACTCCCTTCACCGTGAGTATCTCTCCTGATCCTCTCTCCTGATCCTCCATCGCTCCCATTCCCCTTAGCAAGGGTCGTCCCACGAGGTTTTCTAGATGGGGTCTTATTTAGGGCCCTAAGGTCCTAAGGTCCCCTATGACTTTAGGGCTCTTAGGTCCTTAGATCCCGCCCTTATGACTTTAAGTCCTTATAGTTATTTTCTATGCCTCTATGCCCAGGCTTCTAAGGCCTTGCTTAACCAATAAGTGAAAAGGAGAATCATGAGGCGTTAGTATTTTCAGAATGTTCTCACTGTCTAGAATTAGTACTAAACTATAATTCATACTCTTTGGCCGCCGATAGCAGTGTCGACTCTCCTCCTGTAAGTTATATACCATACCCACCCTTGGGTCTGTAATTTTGAGTCCTGGTGAACCTGGCGTTGTCAATGTTCTGTCTCGCGCCGTGAGTTTCTGCTTCTAACGCCTTGTAACGCCTTGATGCCCACACATGTTTATGGCCCTTTAGATTTGTTCTCCTTCCAGTTGTTTCCGGTTTACTCGGCCTTTTTGCGGATACGCAGATAGTCGCGGATCTGTTCGTGTTTGCTCGCAAAGAACATTCCCTTGACGTCGTTGCGCCAGGCCAGCACGCCAACCTCCTCGGCAAAGCCTGCGACAGCCATGTACTCACGGTGGTCCTCAAAGTCCTTGAAAAGGAAGCCGCCGGTGGTCTTCATGCGTTCGTTCTCGAGCTGCCAGAGGCGGATCTGGTCGACGACGGTCGGGGGCAGGACGGGCTTGTTGTTAAGGGAGGCGGTACGGTGCATCTGATCGTGGGCGTGGGCGGCGAGGTAAGAGATGATCTGGTCGGCCGTGATGCCGAAGTTGATGGCTTGGCGGATGGATTGACGTGAGAGGCGGCCAGCGACCATGTCAGGGAAGCGCATGTTCAGCTTGGCGAAGAGAGCGAGGACGGCGATTTGTAGCGTCGACTGGGTGTAGGCGTACAGGCGATAATTGGTCTCGATGATGACGCTGCCCTTCTGATCGACGGTACTGCTTCCACTGGCAGCGGCACCACCAGTCGCGTTGGATTGGCCTGGGTTGAAGGCTGCAGCCGTGGCGGCTGCGACGCCGTCGCTGATGCTGCGGAGACTGTTGCTGCTGCTGGTGAGGGTCGTAGCTAGGCGCGTAGGGAAGAACATGGAGCGCTTGTGGTTGGGTATGTATATGAGACCAAAGTCGACGAGCGACACTAACATGTTCTTACGCTGCTCCGTTAGGGCGTTCGTATCGTACGGGCGGCCGAGCTCCATGCTGGCGAGGACGAAAAGGAACGACAACATGTCAGTCGCCTCAAGCCCCGCCTGCTTGTTTGTGTCCATAGCTTCAAGCCAAAGCAGCAGCAGCGTCCATACCTGGGCGTTCGCCTCTTGCAGTAGGAAAGTAAAACCTGCTTGAGTGATGCCCACGCCGCCGTTTGGACGGCGGTCGACCAGCCTGCCCGCGACGAGGAGTTCCTTCACGCTCTTATTCGGTCCGGAACTGTCGCTGGAGCTCTTAAACCCAACGCTGGACACGACGAAATGCAAGATGTCCTCCCATCGTTTTCGAGCGTAGCGATCGAGAAAGGGGACGTCGATTTCGGGGGGGATATGGAGGGTCGAGGGCACACCGAAAGAATTGTGGTTGCCGCCGCCGGAGAGAGCGAGTCGGAGGGAGGTTTTGAAGTTGGCCGTCAGCTGCATCTCCTGAGGTCGGTCCTTGGAGGGTGGCGATATATGGACGATGCAGAGAACGCGCAGGATGGACAGGGCTTGGTCCTTTTGTCTAGGTTAAGGTCAGAGCGGGTGGGTTGCTTTGACGACTCCGCGAGAGGGAGCCGTACCGTTTGGCGCTCGGCTTGACCCAATCGTCGAGGTCACTGAGCAATATGGGCTTCGGCACGTAGAGGATTCGCATGACAAAGGTTTTCGCTGGCAAGGAGTATCGCGCATCAGCAAGTGTCCCTATCCGCAAGAAGAGGACGCAACCGTTCACGGAGGAACATACCCAGGTGCGGCAGCATGCGACGGAAGATGGCGAAGGTCGTCGAGGGCTGCTGGTACAGCTTCCTAAAGGTCGTACCAGGAAGCTTCTCGAGGTACTCCGCGAGCTGGAGCGAGGGCGTGGGACTGACTGACATGTTGGGCGACGGGGGGGCGCGCGGCGCAATAAGTCAGTCAGTGGAAGTCGATGGGCGCTATCTCATGATAGCAGAGGGAGAGGACGAGGAAAGGAACCGGCCAGCGGGGATTGGATTGCGAGAACCGATACTGGGCGTTCGAAGAGTCGTATGCGTTGGGGAGAGCAAAGGCAAAATTTGAGGCCGTTAAGGTTGATGAGGATGGAGTCGTGAACCCAGTGCATCGAAGAGGCACCAGCTCGATGCACAGTTTATCTTCCTTGTCGCCGGAAAAGACCCGGGTAATTACGTCAGTCCAGAACCCGCGGCAATGGGAGCCCGACTACGACAGTGGAGCGCCGGCCGCGCTAATATTCCGTGCTTCCCCGGAATCCATCCCAGAGCGGCTCAACTAGTAGGATATCCCGGACGGTGTTCGTTGTCCGGGAGGGATTGCGCTCCGTCACAACTCCTACACACCGCAGGAATCACAAGGAAAGATAATAAGACGAGTCCGACTACCGCATTTCCCAAAATGGCCAAGAAACTCAACCCTACGCAGTTCGTCAAGGCGGTTCGTCATCTCTGCTCTCTCACTGTCTTGACTTGACTCGACGTGACTGGACTTCACTGACCGCCGCCCGTATATAGGTGTCGCGATCATTCATGGCCGAGTCTGGTTTAGAGCCGAGGTGAGTTATTGCAAATCTATCAGCTCTATTGTGGCACTCAATCTATATATACATACATTGGGTCCACTCGAGCATGAGGATTGATAAGCTAACCAACTCTTCGCTACAGATTGCTGGGAGCAGGTGTACGAGGACTCTCAGCGGCAGATACCAGAACTTTCCTGACTCGAAATCCATAGTTCCGAGTCCTAAGCGCCACTGAAGGCAGAGTCGACTTTGAGCTTGACATCCACAAAGACCACACCGTCAGTTCCGTCCACACGAAACGCCATCACCCTCTCCTCCCGTCTAGGAAAGCTGACCCGTCCTTCAGAACCGCCTCAAGATGATCCATGGCGGCACAATCGCAAGCATGGTCGATCTCGGCGGCTCCCTGGCCGTAGCTTCGACCGGTCGCTTCGCAACTGGCGTGTCCACCGACCTGAACGGTACCTCATTTCTCCCGCATTGTCTGTGTTTCTGTATGTCTGACAATGACAGTGACATATCTCAGCCCCGGCGGACGAGTAGGTGATACTTTGAAGGGCACCGCTATTTGCGACAAGAGTACCTGATTACCCGAGGCTTCTAAGTTCTCTCCTGGGATACAGCACTGACTCGCAGATAGTCGGCAAAACTCTGGCGTACACGACAGTTACTTTCACAAACAATAAAGGGCAGCTAGCTGCCAGAGGAAGTCATACAAAGTATGTTGTCCCTTCACCCCGAAACTAATTGCTAATTAAGGATTAAAGATATGTAACCGGTACCATGGGCGAGGCTGGGCCATTCGTGGCTCCGCCTGGATCTTTCGAGGACGTGGAATAAACAATGGCGAATATTAGGATGGATCCATAGACGATAAAAATTACAGTTTCACTCGATATAGGCACTTTGTGTAAGAAGTCATGTAAATTGGCTGCTTCAAAGAAACCAGCAATGTGTAATAGAGATGGTATCATACTGTGTGCAACTGCCCTGTCCTATACAAACTTTCGAAACAACCTGCTATGTCGTGAACTCCATTCCTCTTGTTCCCCGTAAACCTCGTCAGCGCCTATGCCTTCTCGTAGTACGTTTGAGGGAGGGTCTGAGGGGGTGTCCCGTCGGCCTGGTGGTTCAGCCCCATTGTTTCCTCGTGGGGCGGAGGTGACCTCGTCTGGGAGATTGGGCTCTGAAGATTCTGCTGCTGTTGAGGAGGGTATTGGGGATATGTCTCTTGTTGAGGAGATACAGCATACTCCTTCGGGGGAACGTAATACGTCGACTGCTGCTGGGGAGGTGGTGCATTCTGTACCCATCCTTGTTGATTCGGAGGCTGTTGCTGCACCATGGGTGGCGCAACATTCTGGGCAACGTTGTAGCCGTTGTGCCCGGGACCCCAAGATGCCTGCTGGGCTCCCGGGTTGACCATCATGAACGGCTGCTCGCTGGACCAGAGCCCGTTGCGTTTCTTGTGGCCGAGGAAGAACACAAGGCAAAGGAGGATAAACTGAGGCCAGACACCAAAGATGACGTCGATGACGTAGAAATAATTCTTGTACTCGGGGTCGTCTCGGCTATCCTTGAGATTTACTGTGGATGCCATGGAAGCCACCTCGTAAACGGTTCGGAGTAGCCAGAGGCCTGCGCATGCGATTGAGATGTTGGAGGCCTAATTGTGATGTTAGTATTACTCTATGGGGGATAGAAAAGGGGAGAGACTTGTGGCTTACTAGAGTTAGGCGCGGATCGGTCTGCGTCTGGATCTTGACCATGATGGATCGGGCGACGATGGCAACCGCCAGAACAAGAACGAGAACGCGGAAGGAAAAGTCAATCTGCCGAGAGCTATTAAACTGTTTCTCCAGCTTGTCGACTTCGGAATAAGACAGATCCTCGTCATCGTCGGCAAGAACGGTAGCGAAGTGAAGGCGGAGGCCAAACTTGGCGATGGCAAGAATTGCGAGAAGGGCGGCAATGCCATACGAGGCAAACTTGAGGATCTTGTCGCGCGTTACTGGGTTGCCTGACTGGATGATGAGGATGCCCGTGGTGAGACGGAGGAGCGTCAGAAAGACGAAGATGTCGGTAAAGGCTTCGAAGAGTTGGGCGACGGCAAAGGTGCTGGATTGAGCAAGCGCGATGGCTCGTATAATGTCGGAACTGGCATAATAGTAATCGTCACCATATAGGAGACGACTGCGGGCTAGAGTGAGTCCATAGGCACAGGTGTCCAAGAAAATAGATCTGCGATTCGATGTCAGACAGGAACGAAGTCATCGCCTTAGTGCATCATGATGATACCATGCGACACACCACACGCAATCCTAAAGAACACAGGCAAGACTCACATCGAGAGGCAGGCAAGCGCAGCCTTGAGGTATGTGAAAGCTGTTCGGGCGGGATCCATGCGACGGCGGGCGAGGCAGAGGGAACAGAAGAAGACGATGAGACAGGGGACGAAGGTCAGGAACATGAGGGCGGCGTGGGCGACATAGTATCGCTCGAACTCGAAGAGCCCCATGATGATGGCTGAGTTGGAATCGCGACTGCGGTAAATGAAGAAAGCGATGTGATATCGGAGGTTGGTCTCGGATGTGAATTATCGATTGATGCTCACAGCCTTAGGTCGTGATGGTACGGCGTTTGTACTTGGTAACGGTTGCACAAGACAACTCGACCTGACGGGAACCACAAACAACTGTCGCTTCAATTAGGCACAAGGAAGACGGACGGGTACACAAGAAGGAAGGATGAATGGATGAATTGCAGGAGGAAGGAGAGAGAACAAGTCGCAAGAAAACGAGTCCTCAGGCGGAGGGACGGGCCATTTTTAGACACAAACAGCTGGAGGCCCTGCTACATACAACTTGCCCGACGCCCTACAGCGATCTAATGTCCTGCGCATCTTAGCCAAGGCTCCCGCCGCCAACCAGATGCCTCATCCCAGTGGTCAAAGTATGTAACGGGGCTCGAGCAGGGCACGAACCAACCACCACGTCCGTCGCGAGGTGTTCTCGCAGGAGGCTTTGCGCGAGGCTCAGACACGCCCGCCAAGAAAGAAAGAAGAAAAAAAATGAAGGGAAAGCTGCGCCCTCCGCCGCCAATGACAGCCCGCGGGCGCCGTAAGGGATGCCCTGGACGCTGCAGTTCAGCTGCCGGCACTGCCACCGCGAGGCGTCGGAGGGCTGCCGCGATTGGTGCCCCGGGTGGACTGAGGTGACCGTCAAGACAGTGGCGCGGCCGAGCAGACGATGGGAGGGTTTCACCACGTTGGCGGTTGGAGGGGATGCTTTGTGAAAATGGTCCTATCAAGGGGGGACAGGTCTCCCCGTGTTTTTCAGCCCTAATCTCCTGGAGCTCTGACTATTTCGTCTATCGCCAACACCGCGAAACCCATCATCACCATGTTGTCACGACATCGACGAGGCACTAATTAGGTAGCCAGCTGGAACGCACAAGTGTAACAAGCCCGGCAACAAGGAACAAGGGGCTTGTTCCTCTGCCCCGTCTCCCCACTTGTTAATTTGGATTAAAGCCCTTGGCCGCAGCCATATTCCTCGGCTGGGGTCACAAGGCCTTGCCGATCCCCTCCTCAGCTCTCGGCGATCTCCCTAAATTACCACCGCCCTAACTCCCTCAGCACTTAACAACAGGCGTACAATTCGACATCATGCTTCGGCCGTTTGTCTTGGATCTCTTGATGGACGATCAGTGACTGCCCCTTCCCCAGAGCTGAGACATTCAACTGTACTTTTCTTAGATAGTTGGAACATCGGTAGATGCCAAGTTGTGGTTGGGCAAAGCATGGCCTTGGCGCTGAGGAATAGCACTCGGGGCAGGTTCCTCAACCACACAGCCACGTCCTAGCGTTCTGGGCAGGCATCATGATCGATCGATGTCCGAAAAATCGTACCTCGTATTCCGCACACAGAAATGCTGCTGCGGAGCCTCGCTCCCGACCACCTTGAACCCGACTTCTGCGTTGCAGAATCCCATCACTTCCACATGACATTATCTACAGCGCCATAGCTCATCACGTGGGGTGTGTGTTCACGTCGCTGAGGGATTCAAGGTTGAGCTCGGAAGCGGCAAGATATGAACGCGCAAAAATACAGCTGCGGGGACAGCATAGTACGAGGTACGGAGTATGTGGACTGGACGTAAGCATGAGTTATCTAACAGACTTCGTACAAGATCTCGTGTCTGTCACGTAATTTGAATAGTAGACTTACTGATGCCGCCCGCGGACATCTTAGGATCACCGTGATTCTTATCTCTCCTCGTTCTCAAAGTTCGCCTTCTCTCAAAGCTCAAAGCCCGAGAACCTAGTGATATCCGACCGAATTATTCTGAATTGAACCGACTCCCGAATGAGAATCCACCTCTCCGGTATCACAACTTGATGGGTGGGGTAGTTCACGATCCGCCTTCTAACGTGGGAGCTACAACTAGACAACGGGGTATTGGCCGATATGGCTGCTTGTATTTTATGGTGAAACGATGGTTTATGTCACAGGCACCGGGCAAGTATCGACTACATGGTAAGGAAGCTCAAAGACAGATATCCCAACAGGACCTCTCAAAGCAGAAGACAAACGCACCATAGAATACTGACTCTAGCCATGGAACTGCAACATCAAGGCAAGATCCACAACATTACTACAGAACGGGTCAAATAACCATGAAAAAGTGTATTCGGTTTACCAGAATAGTTGTAACTTAAGTGACAGCCTTCTACGTCGATCTTGGAAGCCATACATCATCACCTCTCAAGATCCCAGAAAAAAACACAGCTCTGTACACCCACTACCCACCTCCCTTGAGAAAACCAACCTTGCTGTCACACATACCAAGCTCTTGTGATTCGCTCTGCCCTACTAAAACGGTCTCCCGCAACGCTAAATGGTTCCCCCCCCAAGTCCCGGAGGGGCTGTCGCGTGGCCGTTGTGGCGGTCATCTCAATGACGTCACATGCCCTCGCCGTCGACACCACGACATGATGAGCATGACGACGTCACGACTCTGGGAAGAGATAAAGAAAAGACAGGACTTTGGAACCCGCGCTGCGCCGATAAAAGAGCCTGAGACCCCATCCCAGACTTTACCAAGTTCACGTCAACCTCGACTCGCAATAAAACCACACGTCGAATACGCTACCAACTCCAAGTCTCGCCCATCATGGCCATCACCACCGCGATCTCTGACTTCGTCAACTCCATCTACGAGCTCTTCGCCTCGCTCATCGGCACTGTCTACGCGATCCTTCACTCCACCGTCGCCGCTGTCTTCAGCTTCATCACCGGATTCTTCAACCTCGTGGGCGATGTCGTATCTGGACTGATCGATGTCGCCGGCGGCGTGGGCAAGTTCGTTGCTGGTGAGTTTACCTCTTGGCCCCCCGTGAAGCTTGATGCTGACGTTCTAGGCAACATTGTGCTCATCTCCATCGGCGCACTGGGTGCCTTTGCCTACGTCCGGTACACGGCGCAGGGACGACAACTCGCTGAAGGCAAGAAGGTCCAGTAAAGGATAGACATGGAGCCTGGTTTGCTGGATGCAATGCGCCATGGTACAGGAGGCAGGAAATATCAACGGGAATGCCTTTGGTCAAGGCACAATACGATACCCGGGTCTGTTCGTTGGTTGACTGCGATAGGATTCAAAGAGTAGATAGATACACACAACAAATTTTCTATTGAAGTCTTTCAACTATTGCAAGTCAATCAATCAAGGTGTAGTGACTTACGCCGAGTGAACTTTTCTCCAAGTGTTACTATCCACCGAAGACATCCCAAGACAAACCCCGAAGTGATGCATAACCCAAATCCCAACCCCACCTCGATGATACCATTCAGTCCTACCACCAACCATCACCAAATATTACCCATGTCAAGACCCTTTCGGTGCCGCATGACATCTCTTATGGTAAAGAACTCACATCTGTCTCAGGATAAGCCCCTAAAGCCACCTACCATCTGGCCAGTAAGTAAGGCCAGGACTCGGGTATCGCGGCCAGCCAAGCCAGTGGACCCTGGCGAACACGAGGTTCCATTACTGTGTGTGGTGCGTTTGATCGCAACTCGTGATCCGATCATGATGTTTGAACCACGCTAGCTGACGGAATACAAGCTCCAGTCGCATGGATTGCCAGAAACGGCGCCATCTTTGCAATTGCCTCTCATCTTAATGATTTGTTTCATATTGGAGTTGTCAAATATTTTTCTAAGAAAATCATCATAAATCGTTACTGATATAGTCGTTTTCATCATTATCTGCGCCCAGAATCCAAAACAGAATCCGGCCATGCCAACCCTCTGTGAAACTGAGATCCAGGGCCCTAAAATCGTAGTACACGTCTCTATCGTTCCCATGTCGTTGTTACATCGTTCCGTATATGTATCCAACCATGAACACCTTGTTCCGTTGTAGATTGTGTTTCGTCCCTTACGCCCAGAGTTGTGAGGCTAACTCCTCCGTTGGTCTGATTCCAGGCCGACACAGGAAAGATACCTCTGTCAAATTTCAAGTCGCTTCACCAGCCGTATGTCTTTCATCCGTTTCCACGTTTGTCCATTTGCGTCGTCATGTCCATTCAGGTCAAGGTCTTGAGCATGGCTCGTATAAGCCCGGGAGGAGGTCCTGCAATCTTCAGGTCAGCCCGCTGCTCCCAAAAGCTCAACCCGGTGAAAAAAAAGCGCACCTTCATCGGTATCTCGCCTTCGGCACGCTGATGGACATCCTACCTTTCTTGTCCTTCTCAATCCGTGGTGGCTTGTGGTGCTCAACCACCTTCTCCACCTGTTCCTCATAGATGACGACCTGGCCATCGGGAAGGCGCTCAGCGTGCACCATTTCGCGGTTGGGACCAGCATTCTTGGGACGGTGGGCTAGCTCACGCTCCAAAGCACGAATCTCGGCGCGAAGTTCATGACCACCTCGAGATCGAGAACGGGATCGTTCGAACAAAGCCACCGGTCCCGCAGACTTACGGCGGCGGCGGCGGCTGTGATGGCTGCGCGTGTCCCAGCTTGAAACACTGCTTGTTCGACTGGGAGAGTAATCCTCGCGAATGTATGTCTCCTCATAATCCTCAATCGGCGGACCAGCATCAATGATGACTGGGGCTTGAGGAGCCGTGGGTGGGGCCTCCCTCATGACGTAGGGTGCGGGAGGAGCCTCCTTCATGACGTAGGGCAAGGGAGCGGGAGCAGGCGCGGCAGCGGGTGGCGGAGGTGGAGGAGCCTGTTTGACCTCAGGTGGAGGAGCTTGTCTCGGTTCTTCGGGAGGTGGTCTGGTTTCGGCTGCGGGAGGCGGTGGAGGGGGCGGTTGCTGTGTGGCTGGAGGGGGAGGAGGAGGAAGTGCGGCCATAGGGGCTTTAGGAGGGGCTCGAGAGGCGAGAATCTCCATCTCAACTATGACAACACCGTGTTAATTTCGTCGTGGAGAAATGCGGTGAAATGCGGTTTGGCTTACCCTTCTTGTAATCCTCGCTGACCTTGAGCAGCTCGTCAATATTATCCTGACCAAGAGCCTTCTGCACGATGATAGTGTTGCCCTGTTCAATGAAATTAGTCTCAACATCAAGACACGTCAAATGGTTTGTCTCACCTCCTCAAAGAAGGGGTATTCTAGGTCGATGAGAGCTCGCTTGGAGACCAGCTTAGAGGGGATGCGAGTCTTTCCCTTCTTGGGGTATTCACTCTTCACAGTGGTGCCTCCGCTGCTGCTGGAGGAGCTGGAGGCGGAAGAAGAGACGGAGCTGCTTCTATGGGATCGAGTGCGAGTGGAAAAGGAATCCCGGCTGTGCGAGCGGTGTCTTCGGGTGCGGGCGTATTCACGCTCGCGGACGCGATCGGGAAGTGGCCGGAAGTCGTCGTCGCCGTAGTGGCTGGGCTCAGCAATCTTGATGTCATCGTAGAATCCTTGGTCAGGGAAGCGGGCAGGTGGGGGAAGTCCGCGAGCCTTGGGGAGAGGAATGGGAGTGTAGGGAGGAGCTCGATACTCCTCACGACGGATGTCCTCGCGGCGGGCGGGAGGCCCGTATTCCTCATGCTTGCGGAAGATGTCGCCTGGGCGGCGATCAAAGGTGTCAAGCGAAGACTGGCGGCGCAAGAAGCCAGGGCGACGAGGGGGTGAGGCGCGACGAGGGAGGTCCCTCTCGCGCTCCCTTTCCATCACTGGTGGCGCGCGGCGAGTGTATTCGGGTGCAAGAGGATCGCGGCGAGGCATAGGCCGTGGCTCTTCAGGGTAGTAGCGGCGGTCGCGAACGACGTCATCGTCGTCGAAAGAACGGTTGAAGCGGCGTTCCTGTCGATCATCCCCGCGGTCACTTCCGCGGTCGTCTCCGCGATCAGGACCACCTCGTCCGCCGCGCATGTAGGGCGGACGGTCATCATCGCCCCGGGACTGATCCCGAGCCTGATCACGGTTCCGCTCGTACAAGAAGCGGTCACGATCCCAACGTTCGCCCATTGTGGATGACGATGGCGGGGTTTTGGACGACTATGGTCTTGGAGGTGAAACTGGGTATTTGTTTCGAATGGGCTTGGTGGCGAAGAACAACTGAGAGTACACGCAGAGTGTACGTCAGCGCAGAGGGCCGGTGAGTATTGGATTTAGTGTAGGGTCCAAGTACTCCTTGATGCTGGTTGCGCTGCAGGACAAAGGCGGGAGAAGCGTGTGTGAGAGGGAAGAAGAGGAGAAGATGGAGGAGGGTGGACAGATGATCAAGAATAAGGGGACGGACGAGCAAGGAGCTAGCGGGATGATGGTTCATTTTGATAATGGCGCCCAGATGACGGATGATGGATCCATGGATTCATAGAGGGGTGGGTGGGTGACCTGTGCACGCAGCACCCCAAGCACTGTGGTGGATGATGACGTTGACCGGCAGGAGGCCCCGCTTGCCGCCAAATTTAGGGCGGAAGGTTCCAGTGGACAGTGCGGCGAGGGCGCTGCGAGCGTGTGACCCCGCTGCAAGGGTCTCCCAGAGCCCACTGAGACGCCTCCACTGCGTGAGCCTCCGAGGCCTGCTCAGCGGGGTGGTGTGCTGACGGGAGCCTGTGATAGGGCCCGGGCGTGTTTGGGGGGCTCTGGCGCTGCGAGCCACTGAAGTCGGGTCCTCCGCGACGATGCGATGACAAGCAGCAACCCCGCCAACATGGAGCACTCGCAGCTGTGAGGGCGAACTGTAAGTGAACAGAGCAGACGGGAGCCCAACGGCCGAGGCAGTCAAATAGCCTATCGTTGGGCCGAATCGACGTGGTAGAGGAGAAAGAAAAAAAAGAAGAAAAACTTCGCCTTTCCCTGGGTTGCACGCGCACGCTTTCGCCGAACCTTGCCGATGGCTTCCTGTGGTGCCCAAGCAGAAGCCAAGTGGGGGATGCGACCCAAAGCCGGATTTTTAGTTGTCTGGGATGAGGCGTTGGGAGGCTTGGGAAAGCAGGCTTGTCAGGACAGGGGCCGGTCGACGATACATCTCGCGATGTTATCTTCCGGGCTCGATGAGATAGAGTAGACGGCTTCATACGAGGGCTCTGTGAATCCAAGGCAGTGACTCGGTAGCGCGACAATCGAAATTGATCAGGTTGCGGGTTTTACTTATGTCGCGAGGTTAATTTTATCTGTCACACTCTAGAAGCAAGCAGCCATCCTCAGTTCTTCCAGCATTCGCTATCAAGCCTCGTAACAGCTATAACAAACCCCCTCGCAGTCGTCAACACCAAGCGCACCTGCAGCAGGGCCATCCCTTGAAAACTCGCCGACACCTCATCAAGCTTGAGAGCACCATCCTCGCCGTTTGCATTGCTTATACCCCCCTTGCGCGCGTGTAGTACTCTCTCCTACCATTGCGTCTCGTCCCATTGACCCAGTCTTGTTTGGTCTCGCGCGCGATTGCCTTCAGCCTCAGCCCTTGGCAACCCAGCATCCGCCTCTCAGGCAGCCATGTCTGGACAATGCCCAGCTCCTTTGTTGTCAAACGTCAGCCATGGGGCACAAGGCACTTTCATCCTTGTTTCGGGGTCGCCAGCTTCTCGCCGGTAATGCAAGGGGAAACAATCGGTGGACTGGTGCTCCAACACGCTTGACATGCTGCACATTGTCCCTTCGTATAATTCTGGAACCAAGGGCCGCATCTTTGTCCTGCAGTGGTCTAGTTCTAGTCCGCCCAGGGGAACGCGCAACATGGAACAAAGTCCTCATCTCATCAAAGCGATAATTCTGTTTGTCTATTTTAGCAAGAAGCCTGGCACTGGCCAACTCCCGGCCGCGCCAGCAAGGAACTCCCGCAACACCAATGCCGCGTTCTGCACAATGACGTCAGATATCCATACGCGGTATCTGGTTGGCGCCCGATCCAACGCCCACAACTCGAGCAACGTCGGTTCCCTAGTTCTGCATCCCCCAATCGGACATCTCCAAGTACTCGTATGGACAGCCAAGCTTGACCCCGGAGTGATCGTCGAGATTCTGTCGGTTGGGCCCGGTGTTGGGCAACTCGACACGGTACGTACCGCCGCCTATCCTTGGCTGTGTTTGTTTCTGGCTGTCGAGATCCAAATTCTCCGGTTAACAGCCCGACCTGCCACGTTCCAGTATAGTGCAGGACACTCAGATCACGTCCTGCCATTTCCCCTTTTTGCACTAGATCGAAACTATATTGGCGCTCCCAGTTAATCCAGCGGAGGCTACTAAGCTCCCTCGTACCTAGTCCCAGGTCCTTCTGGGAGGACTCTGGCTCGCTGTGGTGGGGTGCACTGAACATACCGACACCTTGCTCACCTTGATGTGCCCTACTCTGTATGGACTCGATGTGCTCCGCCGAGTCCATCTCATCTGGTCGAGTGCAGCAAGTAACCTCATGCCGTCGCTGTCCAATCACATCCTCTTCCCACAGTCTCGGGGAATGGATCACATACGCACATGTCTGTTCACCTGGGAACATGCATTTCAGCCAGTTTGTGATTGTTATTTCCCTTCCTGGATTGCCTGTCGTACTCGGTACCATGCATCTAAATAGTACGACCCCGGTTCTCGTGTTCCTGTTATGCTATATCCATGATAAACGCCGACCATGCTCTCCGACCCTGATGCATTTCCCATGTCCTGTCATGCACATATCATGCTCCCTGCTTAACATCCAACGTTGATGGCGTTAGCAAACAACGCGTACGTGTCAGCGTGGTTGATGTTCTCCTCCGCGCTCAAGCTGCGCAGGAAGTCGTATCCATAGCCGCCGTAGTCGGAGGAACCCTTGACCTGGTTCAGGTGAGTGCTCTCGTGTAGGACCGTGGTGCCCTGTTCCTGACCGTGGCACGTCGACGTTTCCGTCTGGAGCGCGGTAAAGAACAGGTCACAGTATGCCATGTAGCTGAGGCCGGGAACGGTGTAGGCTAGGACACCGTCGCTACAGGCTCCGTACACGTCGGTGCAGTAGAACTTGGCGTTGCCGGCCGCGGTCGAACCGCACTCGGCCGCGATCCTGGAGTACACGTCGGCAACAGTGTTTCGCGTCTCGGCGGTGGCCGACTTGAAGTACTCGACCATCTTGGCGTCCGGACCAGACTGAGCAGCCTGCTGGGCGGCCTGCGCAAGGCCGGCACAACGGCCGAGCGCAGAGTAGGTTGCCGTCAGTTTACTATCCGTGCAATCGCCCTGGACAATGCTTCGCTTTTTGAGGAAAGTAGTCTTGACCGCGTAGGCCTGCACGCCGTCGACTTCGGCCTCGAGCCTGTTGGAGTGGAAGGGAACGGAGCCGATCAGGGTCGTCGAGTTCTCCTCGGCGAAGGAGAGGGCACCGGACGACAAGATCCCGAACTTGCCGCCGGCGGAAAGATCGTGGAGTTCGGCAACATCGAACTCAACCTCGATGGACTGGCCAGAGGGAATGCGCTGGAAGGCCGTGTCGGTGAGTGAGTCGGTGTGGATGGCGACTCGGACGCCGTCAAACGGAACGGCGCCGTCTATTTCGCTTGGTTTCAGCAACTGAGTCTACATGACTATCCTGCTTACGAAGACGTACTGGTAGAAAACACCTGGGCCTTCTCAACCGCCGAAGTATCAAGGAAAGTACCAGACTTGAGGACCTTGAGGTTGCTCTTCCCGTTGTTGGTGATGATGGCCTTGACCTTGGAGTTGCCCTGCATTTGGAGCTCAACTCCAAGTCCCGCGGGAGCCCGTCTGTCCACCACGGGAGCGGCCACGGCCAGCGAGGCGAGAGCGAGACTGGCAAGCAACTTCATCCTGGGCAACGAGGGTGGAGAATATAAGTAAAAGAGCGACGGTTAGAAGCGAATGACAAAAGTTGAACTCGAAAAGCAGGTCGAAACTGAAACGAAAGAAACGGGAATAACAAGAGGACTGACGATCATGAGGCACAGGCGGTGTCAAACATACTTATACCTCCGGTCCCTCGGAAGATAGATGGATACGGAGGCAACCAGGGGGGCTGGCTATCTGCCCCCATGGATAGCTTCCATCTTGATCCTCGAGAAGGGTTTGGTCTGGCGCCGCTGCTACGATTTGCGTCACGGACTCACCGTCAACCTCGGCGTTCCCCAGAACTGTCAAGCGACTTGTGGGCCGGCGAGGTGTTTCGCGCCCTGCAATCTCCTATTCCGTGGGCTGTCTCCGGGGGAAATCTGGTGTTGGTGCGTGGGCGCGAGGGAAATCCGATGTCAGCTAGCTTAGCGCTGGTCCAAGGAGCCTGTGAAAAGGGATCCAATCGGGTTTTTTTTCTTTGCCCAGGGGCGATCTAATTTGCGCCATGGGGCCGAGGAGTCTGAGTTGCAAGCTGCTCGATTGTCATGCTGGTTTTCGTCTCGTCTCGAGGCCGAGACCTTTGGTGTAGCAGTTTGGCCGGGGCTGAGTCGTAACTGGTTCGCCTTACAGGGGGCGCGATCCGGATCCTCCTTGACAGACTGCATCAGGCACAAGGACTGAGGTGGCATTGCATAAAGTAGGTCAAACGAACGGCCCGAATTAACTCTGTCTTTAAAGAATTACTTGCATATTCTTTTCCCCGACGAGGAGGCTCAGCAAGATGAATGGTGGGAGTCGAGATTACAGCACGTCCCGCATATATTGCTTGGACTTCGCTTGTCCTTGTCTAAGCGGTGCGTTCCCGTTCATCCAACTGCGAAGGGCCGCGAAATACAACTGCTCGTCAACGTGAAGCACTTCGATGTCGAAAGCACGGGAGCTAGTGTTTGAGATGTCACATCCTCTACCGGCAGTGTGCAGACGAGATGGAAAGGGTGAGTGGGTGGAGATTACGGATGCGCATCCCCGTCGTTGCCACTGCGGATGGTGCGTGGACAGGGCAGGGGCTTCCCGCTGAAGGGCCATCGATAAACATGTGTGAATCTATCACCGATACGCTTATGCTAGAATTAAAGGAATTGCTCTCCTCATCACAATGATGTGAGATTTTGGGTGACTAGGGGCGATCATAGAAGCCGACAACCTTAATGTAAACACAGACTTGCGGGGCGTCACCGATTCGTGGTTTCAGTGACACCGTTCTCACCGACATCCATGATACAGACATTGTCATAATTTAATGATGCATAGATATATAGCTCCATCGTCTGTCCATATTGAATCAGTTGGTGGTCAAGCGGTGGGAACACTTTCTACATGTGACGTGCCCGTATGAGTGAGTCTCCGTGTGCTGTCTACTGGATCGAACAACACTGCTTCTGAGCAAGAATATCGTGGTTGCGCTCTAAGAGAAGAAACAACGTTCCGAGACTATCTTTTTATCTGGGTAGCATGTGGTAGGCACTGGAATGGGGTTGTCCATCATTGGGATAAGCAAGACCAGCCTCATTACTCGAATTCGTGACTGTTGGAAGCCTTCTAATTGGGGCTGTAGAGGACATTCTGCCTTTCAGCAGCATGGGCACCATAACTACATCTGACCGGGCCAAATGCTATGATCGTCAGAACTTGGAACGCGAGCCGGCCCGGGCGCCAGCTGTACTCTGGCAATGGGGTAACTACATCGTCAAATTGCCGTGCATTCTTGATCCGTTGGACGCACGATGGTAATGTGCGAACTCATAACATCAGCTTCGAATTTAGTGGTTGCTAGCGCGCGGATCTGGATGTCTCCAAGTTGAGCCATGCTGCTTGCCACATTAGGCAATGTTCGCTTCAGGCTTGGACAGGGTCAGCGCATGCTTGATTGAATACCATCTGGAGATTCGACTGCATCAAATGTAATATGTCTCAATCTACCTGAAGAAGGCATTTTAGGTGTCGACGGTTCGTTATGTACGTTTTCAATAGACGGTCACTCCAGTCCAAGAAAATCCCTGCTCCAGCTGGGCTGCGCTGGTGTTTCAGAGCCTCAACCCTAGCTGATCCCCGTTTCTGATACAGTGACGAGTGGCATTAGAAACAAGGCAACCAGGGGCTGTCTACGAATAATCTTTGCAATACGAACATTTCGTACGTCCTGGATTCGTAAGAGGTGGCACGTCTTGCACGTGTATTCAAGCCTTTCTCATGCTTCCAGTCGTCGCATATTGGGATTTATGGATGCTTCGCGACTCCTTTAAGATACTTCATCCTGCCAAGACACCGCATTATTGCCAAATCATCGTTGACCGACAACCAACCTACCATTTGCATGCTCAGCACCGCCCGTCAAGGAACATACTGGACGCATTCTCACAAGCTCATCTCCACTATTCTTGGACCGATGAGTTTCTTGCGTTCTTCCTCCGCAGCGCGATTTTTCATCAGCCTGTTCATCACCGTCGGCATATTTGCATATTACACCCCCTCGGTGCCCTCGTTCCTTCAGATGGACGACGATCCCGCACCAGGCCCCATCTCGGGCATCAAAGTCTCTTTGAAGCAGAAGGTCGCGTCGCCGCCGACCATCGTCGTTGAGGTGACCAACATCAACACCGACCCTGTCACCTTCCTTTCCTACGCCTCTCCGCTAGACGGACTGGCTCTGCAGCTCGGCCTGCTCTCCATCACGCCCAACGGCGCGAGCGCTCCTCTTGAGATCCCGAGGCTCGAGGTGCAGAGGAAGTGGCCGCCAGACGCGGAGTCGCTCATCACCTTTGCGCCGGGGGAGACCCGGCAGCAGGAGGTCGTGCTCAAGGAGCAAGTTGTCTCGTTGGATAGCATCGGCTCCAAGCCGACGGTGCAGTTGAAGGGCAAGTGGCAGGCTGTGTGGGCGAAGGCGAAAGGGGATATCACCAAAGAGGCCTTGGAGAAGGCTGGCATTGCTGAGGATGCTTACTCGGGTGTTTTCGCCTCAAATGAATTGGAGCTCGAGGTTACTGCTTAGATGTTTAGTCCAAGTCCGCGTGAGCTAGGTTCCCGGACATGTGGCAGTAAGCTATTGTGACTATTACAGAACAAGATCAAAGACTCGTCTTGAAAATACAATAGAAAAGTCAAATCGCATGGTTGCTATCGGCATTTCGCGCGGTGCTGCTCACGTCCAGCTAATGTATGTTGTGGCTTGTCTCTGAGCAGCTTGGTACGCTAGACCCATTATGCAAGTACTCGTGAACCAGAACAGCTCGTTCATGGCATACACGACACATCACAGAATCTGTATTGGGATAGTATACCTCCCTAAAAGGTATGTAACGATTGTCATTTCGAAATGCATATGGTTTCATATGTATAGTGTATCGTACCGTACCTATCAGTGTCAATCAACTTGCTTGTAGCCCAATTCATCAGCACGTTGCGGGGGTCATCAGTCCTCCAAGGTGAAGCGAACCGTTCTACTTTTCTCTCACCAGCATGTCTCGCTTTACTTCAACTGTGACTGTGGCGCCCACCTGGCATCCGTTTTCTCTCTTGGTTGAATTGAGTAAAACATTATCATCGTGCTTGCTACTAAGATGTCGAGTGTCAGTATACTAATATGGGCTATACTAGTGGGGATTATGCCGTCAAAGTCCAGGGATTTCCGCATGCTATAAGCTCATTTAGCCTCGCCGCAACTACACATCAGAAAAACAAGCGCTGGTGATATGCAGCCCTTCGAACAATTTCACGCAGCGCTAGACGGTGTGCGTACTGGAACCCTGGAGGATTGGTACAGTGAGGGATTGGCACAAGGTGGTGGTAAGCATCGAGCAGTGGCTGCGAAAGAATTCATTGCAAGCGCAGGTCAAAGAAATTTTAAGTTCCTATGGGAGGCAGAAGCGCTGTTCTGATTTATAACTGCCGTGTGTTGCTTGAAGGGAAAGGTTAGCAGGACGGCTTATATTACTTTGGCTACTTGGGCCTTAGGTTGACTGAGGTGCGTAAGGCGATGGGCTACAGTAAATTCTTTAAATGCAACCGTTCTCTGGTTGACCCCTCTCTCCGGCCTTCGTCTGACCGGACCTAGTAAACCTTCAAGATCAAAGACACCAATTAATGAGCACAAGCCCTGTCTATCACAATTGTGGCGTTGGAACATTGTGTTTCACAAGACCGTGCTCCGGCTGGCGGAACGGCTTTTCAGGGACGAAATGTAACCACTCAATCACTCTGACGGGGGTTGAGGTTCAGGGGTAAGTAGATATCAGTCCATTCATCCTGACGTTCTGAGTGCTTTGCTACCTTGCCGAGACGTAGGCTGGTGAATGAATACACGGCATAATTAAGCCGAAGAATGGGAATGTTGCATCGAAGACTATCTTCTCTATAGTCGACAACCCCATCGTGCCTCACGGTATCTTTGCACAAGCAAAGCCAGGGGAATATGCCAAATACGTCCATTTGATCATCAACAGCGGAAACGATGATGGTTCCCATCAACATCGCCAGCCCTCAGGGATGAAATGGATGGACTGGGGCGATCATTCCAATGGCGGACTGGTAACCAGGTTTCGCGGTCTCAGCGTTACCCAAACCAGCCTAAGGCAGCGGGGGAGCACAGGGCCTGGACGGCGCTAAGGACGGCGCTCCGCCCGCTGTAGATGATGCCAAGGTCCGCCACAGGGCGCTAAGACCCAGGTGAGGCCGCTGAACCCTGGGCTCGGGCTCGGGTTGTTAGCGGACCCCACGTGATGTTTACCACGTCCTACGACATGGGAACTGTCTGGGATGTGGATGGTGGCTTTCGCTGAACGAAAGACTGGGGAGACAGGCCAACTTTATTAGAGCCCCTGTGTGTCACGGTAGCGAAAGGGGTTGAAAGATTGCGAATTCTTCCGGCAGATTCCAGTGTCGCGATGCTCTTTTGATCTCCATTCCTTTGCCCTTACTTTCGCGCTGTCACCCAACCAGCTGAGGCCGTCAACTCTGTTTCTAGCTCCCGCCTGCTGCCTGACTCGCTCCCGTCTATTTGGAGTTGGTGTTCCCGTCCACCCGCCAACGCTAAGACACAGAGAACACACGGCAGGCGCACCCCTCGTCAGAGACCAAGCAACCCATTCCTCCCGTCCTCGTGGGAATCCGTGCACTCAAGCATTCGTCTTGGCTGCCTGTCACCTCAAACATCCTCCGAACACCCAACGACACAATACCGGTCCGTGTTGTTGTGTGGTGCGGCATGGACGAATCCTCCCAGAAGCGCTTGAGCGCGATCCCACGCTTCTCGAAGCTCCCCAGACCCCAATCCGGCATCCCCAAACCAGCTACGGCTCTTCCGCGGCCAGCCTCAACCTCGCGTCCCAGTTCGGCCACCACCCGTCCAGCTTCGGCCACCCGGCCAGCCTCGACCACGCGACCAGCCTCAACAATTCGCCCGCAGGCCTCACGAGAGAGCCTGGGCGGTGACCTCCGGAACCCCCGGCTTCGGCCCTCGCTGTCCCGAGATTCGCTGCGCAGTAGTATTGGCGGCGTTGGAGAACTGCGAAATCCGCGACTGCGCTCAAGTGCATCACGAGAACAGCTCAGCGGAGCCACCAGGCGGACATCACTTGCTACGAAGCCCCCTGCACAACTGTACGCTCCTAGATCTAATGTCACCCGAGTTCCTTCCACTCCGCAACGAACCACGAGTACCATCGACGAGAGTATCATCGATGAGCAGTCAACAACACCGCCTTTCGACCCCCCAGGCCACGCACTGCTTGAAGAATCCGATGGCCACATCTTCCGACGACGACTGACCCTGACGCGGAGACCGTCGGAGGTCTTTGCTACCTCGCCGTTGCCAGATCCAAGCTTTACCTTTGACAATGCAGACCAAGCCAGGCCGACAACCGCATCGACCGATGACAGTGTTGCTCCGGGCCCTTTTGATACCTTCAGGCCTCGCTCCAACAAACCAAGACCCTCCTTGTCTGAGAGAACAATGGAAACACTGGCCCAGCTTCCGTCATCCCCGGCCATGGCTAAGAAGTCCTCGACATTCTTCGACCAGGGCAGACCACATTCCCGAGCTGATAGCCGACCGAGATCAAGAGCCGGTAGCACCAGTTCACGTCCCGGGTCGAGTTACACTTCGGATGGGTCTGTTAGATTTCATCCAACAGCTGGAAGCCGCCCAGGTTCAAGTTCCGGGCCCGGCCATCACGAGATGGGCTTCCCAAACTTTCGTGCCTCTACCAACTCATACAAGCCGCCCCTGACTACGATCAGCGGAACTCCTCAAAAGAGAGCGTCGGCCATGCAGCCTGCCAAGACACCGCAAGGTTGGATGCCCCCTCCCCGGACTGGCTTGTCTTCAGCTTCTAAGCTGCCATCCTTGCCCGATGCTAGGAGCCCTAGCCCGGTGAAGAATACCATGATGCCCCCGCCTAGAGCTAGCTCCAAGACAGTAACCGTCCGGCCCCTCAAGACAAGAGCATCAGCCAACGGCCTTTTCAAGAAGCCTTCCCTCCCGGCTCTTGATAGAGCCGCACTCCAAGGTGGATCTCCTCACAAGTCTGGCAACTCCTCAATCACCTCCTGGGATGGTACTATCCCATCAAGCGCTTCGACAACAACCTCGACTACCGACGCTGCCGAACCCGCGACACCCTCTTCAAGCCGAAAATCTTCCAATGCACTTCGAGAACAAATTGCGAAAGCCAAAGCAGCCAGAAGAGCGCAATTGGAACAAACGACCGAGGTCATCCACACAAAGGTTGAACAACAAAAATCTCCAATTATTCCGTCGGATGACGGCTTCGACTTTGGTATGAGCCATGTTGATCCCGTTGATCCCTTCAACCAACGTCGAGGGGACAGCCCCAGGAAGAAGGTGCTCCACACCCGCGTTGCTAATGGGAGGACTACTGGACGGTTGAACATTGCCGCGTTGGAGTTGAAAGAAATCCCCATGGAAGTGATGAAGATGTATGACCTTGAGAGTATCGGCACCTTTGATGGAAGCTGGGCTGAGAGTGTCGACTTGACCCGATTCGTTGCTGCGGATAACGAGCTAGAGGAGCTTGATGAGTTCATCTTCCCCGATACCAACCCCGAGTCTTTTGATGAGGCGCAGGCGAGCCAAGGCAATATCTTTGGCGGCTTAGAGACCCTGGATATGCATGGAAATCTCCTTATTGGTGTTCCCCTGGGGTTCCGAAGGCTGACCTCATTGACCTCTCTGAACCTGGTATGTGACATTATGTTGCCCCCCTTGACACCCACTAACAAAGCTATAGTCCTCAAACCGACTCACCAACAACAGTATCGATACACTTGCACAGATTAGCTCTCTGCGGGACCTGAAGCTTGCGAACAACTTGTTTTTTGGACCCCTGAACTCGAACCTCGCCAACCTCACCGAACTCGAAATCCTTGATGTGCATGGGAATAACATCTCCGCGTTACCTCGAAAGATTGAAAGCATGAAAAGACTTCGAATACTCAACCTGAGCGAGAACAGCTTTGAATCCTTGCCGTTTGATGGTCTTGCCATGCTCCCCTTGACGGAACTGTCCGTGAAGAAGAACAAGCTCTCGGGCACTTTGATTGAAGAACCCATTGAGAGCCTGCCTCAACTGCAAACACTGGATGCCTCGGCGAACCAGCTGACGAGACTTGTTCCTCTCGGCGCAGGCATCGAACTGCCCGTTGTGCATTCGCTCTCACTTTCGATGAACCGGATGCAGGGGCTTCCCGACATGACATCGTGGACGAACCTTCTGACGCTCACGGTGGATGAGAACAGTATTGCTAGTATTCCCAACAGCTTTCTCAGCCTTGAGAAGCTCCGACACGCCGACTTCTCCAGCAACGACATCAGAGTCGTTCCTCCTGAGATTTCAAGGATGGAGAATCTGTCGATGATTCGGTTGAGTGGCAACCCTCTTCGTGATAAGAAGTTCCTCTCGATCACGACGGATGAGCTCAAGGATATATTGGCTGGAAGACTGGAGCCTCCGCCCCCTTATCAGGAACCTGCCGGTCAAGTTGGAATCCTTGATATCCTAAGCGACGACAAGAAAACCGAAGTCGATGCCAAGCCACCCCCGCCAACATCAGATGCAACCAGGGATGTTCGTCATGGCGATGAGGACAGCCGGTCGGATGATGATTTTGCTACACCGCCGCAGAGTCCATCTCGATCCCGCTCACACACAACGTCAAGCCGTCGATCGCGATCACACACCGTCTCGAACCAGTCCTGGCCTATGAAACCGGGTGGTACTTTGGATCGGTCGCGGACGGAGTCATCATCACTGCACCCCGTGGTGTGCTCTCAGATCGCGGCCGAGCACAAGGTTCGACAGCTGTTCTTGTCCAATAACCTCTTCGCGTCCTTCCCGAACTCGATCAGTTTCTTTGCCGAGACCCTCACGGCGCTGTCGCTCTCGCACAACCAGCTGCTTGGAGAGACGTATTTGACTGAGGACATTGAACTCCCCGCCTTGAAGGAGCTGAACCTGGCATCCAACCATATTACAGGCTTGGGAGCGCTGACGAAGTTTTTGCATGCCCAGAAGCTGGAAAAGGTGGATGTATCACTTAACCGGGTTAACGTCCTGCCCACTGATCTCAAGGATGCGTTCCCAAATCTTACGGTCCTCTTGGTGGCCAACAACCATATAGTGGACCTTGAACCTGAGATGATCAAGGGCCTGAAGATTGTGGACGCTAGTAACAACGACATTGCCCACTTAAGCCCTCGCATCGGCCTTCTCGGGGGTCCAGGGGGTCTCGAGAAGCTGGATGTGATGGGCAACCGATTTAGGGTCCCTCGATGGAATGTACTGGAACGTGGAACAGAGTCAACGCTGCGTTGGCTCCGCGGACGTGTGCCAGTCTCGGAGATGGCGTCTTGGAAGGGAGGAGACGAAGAACCGGAGTTAGACTGAAAAATGGCAACGGGTGTTGTCTTGATTTGGGAGAGTGATCTCGTATTGGAAAGCCACGAGAGTCGAGGCGTATTACACGGCACCGTGTGGGTTTTGATTCTCGGTTATTTACTTTATGCCTATCCATTGTATTATTTAAGGAACCCATATACCAATGCTCACTCTATCGGCATACCATGTTAAACGCTGATGGCATGAAGTCTCAGTGTATCATTGGGAGCCTGGTGATGTCACTCATGGTCACAACTCGCCAGTGACCCCAACGCTACGTCGACTGTAAACACCGTCAGAAGGGGTGGAAGGTGTCGTTGGCTAGGTTTGAAGCTGCATGCGGAAGGCATGACCCAAAGGACAGAAAGGTTGAAGTTGGAAAATGGTTCAACGGCACCCTGCATCCTGACCTACCTACCACACAGTCAATACACGGCGGAACTTTCGCTGGGCATCATCATCACTGCAGAAAATAGAGAAAATTCGACCATCAAACCGCGATATTCTAAGCTGCAAAGACATACAACGACACGATTATCAGAACAAACCGCCAGTGAACTACCCCTATCGATAACGTTCCTCGCCGTCAACAGAGCACTCCTCCCATCGAGAATGGTTCCGACCTCACAGCCCATCCAGGGCGACCACGACTTCAAGAGCCCGACACCCGACCACGCAACCATCGTCAAAGTCCTAGTCCTGGTGTCGGTCTTTGGCTGGGTCTTCTTCGGCGTCATGAGCATCCTGTGCATCAACGGGCGTGGCCGTGCTGGGCGCTGGGTGCCGGAGTGGTATCTGGACTCGCGCGGGTCGGCATGGAACCGCGCTTCGGTCGTAACCTGGTGGATAGCGGTCGTGGTGCTGTGGCCGGTGATTCTGCCAGTTCTGGTCCTGAGGGTGGGGTTCAAGGGGATGCTGAGGCATTGTCGTGGAAGAGAGGTCGAGGATGGGCGAGAGGAAAAGTAGGGGTATTGGACAAATGGTGTCGACAAGGATAATTGGGGCACGTTCAAGGGTGACGCTTGCTGTCTTAGGAGGAGTCAGAGGATCATGAGAACTACATTTGGTGTTGTTGGTGTTTTGGGCGTGAGACCAAGAGACATGGATCAACGATATGCCATACAAGACTATTCGTACGTTATCACGGCTACAAGTACGCAATAAAGAAGGGCGAATGCACCTCTTCGTCATAACCAAATTTTAATGCAACTCATTCATTGACTTTGGTGTTGCTAGTCACTGCCCGACGTCTATGCATGTAGTGCCCTGCATCACCCGAATCCAAATCATAAACAATCTTAGCGCCGGGTACTGAGCACTACACGTGTGAAGGGAGACAAGCCAGGTCAAGTCAAGTGTAAGACCGTCTCAACGTGGGATATGATCTTTGACCGAACCTCACCTGGCTTCACCGAGCCCGCAACAATGTCAGGATCGTCCCAGCCTCGCTGACCTCGGCCCCGAATTTGTACTAGTGGGGTTCTTTAACGCGAACCTAGCCGGCCAGCCTCTCCGATTCTGATTGGCCGAGAGTATTAGTCTCGCGCTTCCGCCCAGCAACGGGGCACACGGAAAAACTCGTTCCCAGGCCGCTTCAAGGCCGCAGCGTCTCTCTCCTCCTCCACCAAACTAGAGACGAAAAGACGCCATTGATATCGAGGCCGAGGCTGTATTTTTCTTCTTCCTGCCGTGTTCGCTCCTCGCATTTCCCTCAGTGCTATCCGAAATACGACTCCCGCGCTGACATTGGAGTCGGCTTGTTTTGTTTTTTTGTTGTTGCTTTTGCATGTCCTATGTCCACCCGTGCCACAACGCGTGTGCCATCCTGACCAATTCCGCCCAGCCACGACGACGTCAGGGACCCATCGCACGCGACTTTGGCGACGGGTTTTGGAACACGAAGACAAACAAAACAAAATCCTGCGCCTGTCCAGGTCTGATTTAATACCTCACGCCGCCATTGATTTCGCCGACGTTAACTAAGGAGCTGAACCGGCGAACGTGACGCTCCTCCCCCGCACATCCTTCACGCTCGGTCGCTGGTTGACCGATTCGCGATGGCTTCAGACTCCGAGGCACCGATGGTCCAGCAGCTGGACGCCGCTGTGAGCCAGAGCCGCTTGGCTAGTCCTGTGAACCACCCGTCTACCCCCCAAGATCTTGTCTCCCAGGACTTGTCCCAGATCACCCTCCCATCCACCGAGATCCCACAATCCCCTATCGACCTCAACGAGTCTTTCAAGACCGAACTCAACGACGATCGACCGGCCATTACCGTCATTCCTTCTTCCCTCACTCCACCGCCATCTACTCAGGTCAACAGCTTTGGCAACCAAAACGGCCATCGCTCTAAGCGCACCTTCTCGGGATCTCAACAGTCGACCCTCTTCTCCCCTCCGGCCACCATTCTCAACACTCTCCGCGACCGCCAGATCGCCTCCGACTATGTCGCGCCTGCGCCCCAGCAAGTCTTGGAGGCTTCCGCAGACGAACTTCGCGCCATGCTGCAAAGCTGCATCGCTGAGAACCAGAAGCTGAAGATGGAGACGGCCCACCACAAGCTACAGTACAACCTTCTGAGCCTTCAAGCCGATGAAGATCAGAAGCGGGCCGTGGTGGAGCACGACATGATCCGTCGCGAGGTAGACGCCCTGAGAACAGCTGAGCACACCCGCCAAGCTAGGCGGGAGCTAAGTTCATCATCCGACTCGACTCAAGCCAAGTACCTGCAAATGAAGATGTGGTATGAAGCCGCTGTCGACGAAACGGAGATACTACAGCGCCGTGTCAAGGTGGCCAAGAAGGTCATCCAACAGAAAGAGGAGGAGACGGTGTGCCTGACTGAGGAAAGGGACATGCTGCTTAACCGGATTCGCGAGAATCGAGAACACCTGCACAGCATGTGTAGTCCAGGTGGTATTTTTCACGGAGCTTTGACCCCTGGGAAGCCTCAAGCCCAGACGGTATCAACACCCCAGCCATATCGCTCTACTCCTCGCCACACTCCAAGACCGGTGGTCCGTGATACCCGGGGGGGAGAGCACGGTCTGTCGGCCCTCCTACAGGCCATGAGCCAAGATAACAACAGTGCACCATCAACCCCCCTCCCCTCACATCGACCAGCACCACGACAGGCGAGAAAGCATCACCGCAACGCTCAGTCCATGTCATCGCTCCCCACAACGCCGATGAACCGATCCCTCGGCGGACATACCGGTCTCCTCCCATCAGTAGATCTCGTCCCTCAGACGGAACCCCAGCGATACCCTCAGAGGCACTACGTGCCGACCACGCCGGTTGGGAGGTCAGACCGCCGACGACAGAGCCGAGAGAGCACCATTTCAGTTGAAGATAATGAGGAGCTTGCACGGCAAGCGCTGGAATCAGTTGCAGCGGCCTCGTTCGCATCCCATGCATCCCATGCGTTGCGCACAACACTGCCGGGATCACGCTCACGTGAGGAGGACGATGAAGAGGTCTTTGATAGTCAAGCTAGCCAGGCGGCTACTGAGCTATTGCGGCGGGACCCGCGGCAGAGTTTCGAAGTGGTTAGTTCCACAGAGTCAAGAGGTGGCACACCCCCTCCTCTGGACACATCCGGTCGCATGCAAGCGAAGCTGTTCTCCATGAAAGGGGACGCGGACAAGCGCAAATTCAACGGGAACACTGGACCAAGCGAGGAGGTGATGCGAGAGCATGGAAGCCCGGCCAAGAAGATGCGAGTTGGAGGACTGCTGGTTGAAGATCGAAGGAGGGTTGGCCTGGGAATCCAGTACGGCCAGTGACAGTGAGACCCGGGGCCTGGAGCTATCGCTTGCGGGGAGAAGGAATGACAAACTAGATACCACAAGAGAAAGGGAAGCTGCAAAATTTGGTCATGCATGGGGTTGAAAGATGAAGCCCAAGGTAATCTGTACACAGGACAAAGTTCATCAAAAATGGGATGATTAGAGGTGGGAAAGAATGTCTGGGTGTGCTCGGTAAAGAGCATCTGGTGGGGCCGACTCGGAGACGTCGGGATCAAAGTAAATAAACAAATACCTTGAAACACATTGACTCTTGAGACACCGTTGACCATTGTGTGATCTTCAACAGTGATCTTCAAAGTGCACCGCCTCAGCCGTGCAGCGTGCAGGACCTCCACGTGTGCAGCCACGTGCCCAGCCACACACGCCCACACCAGACATGCCAACAGCCGAGATCTGGAGCCGTGGTGGGGGAAAGTGCGGGTGGGGGTTGCCACTTGCCTTCCGACACCTTCGGCATCGGGAACCGGGGAAGGGAAATGGCGGGGAGAATCAACGTCCGGCAGGGGCAGGGAAAATGGATGATCGATTACCCGGCCACGATGCCGTTTCCCTCCGTTGAACTATCCGACCTCTTGTCCATTCTCTGCTTCTCTTCTTTTCTATGGATTATGTTTGTTGACTCAATTGCTCTCGTCTAACTTCTCTCGTCCTGTTTCTAGGTTCCTTCCTTGCTGTTGGGATCGTGCACATCCGCAACTAACACCTGACTCCCCAATCCCGATTCTCGAACGCCATCCGGGAATACCTTCACCTCTCGTCACGATGCCTCCTCAACTCCCCAAGGGCCTCACCGCCGTCCTCGCAAAGGCGCCCTCCGACACTGTCATTCTCTCGGCGCTCCGCACGCCCGTCTGCCGGTCTTACAAGGGCGCCCTCAAGGACGCCTACCCGGAGGAGCTGCTCGCGTCCGTCCTCCGCGCCACGCTCGACGCCCACCCGAACCTCGACCCGGCTGCCGTGCAGGATGTCGCCGTCGGCGTCGTGCTCTCCGAGCTCGGCGGCTCCAAGGCGGCGCGCATGGCGCTGAACCACGTCGGCTACCCAAACTCCACGTCGCTGTACACCGTCAACCGCGCCTGCTCGTCGTCGCTACAGGCCATCGCCGCCGTGTCCGCGCAGATCCGCGTCGGCGCCATCGACATCGGCATCGGCGCCGGCATGGAGAGCATGACGCGCAATTACGGCTCCCGCGCCATCCCCGTTAATGCCTGGCCCGCGCTGCGCGAGTCTCCGAACCGCCATGCCCGCGACTGCGTTATGCCCATGGGTCTGACGTCGGAGAACGTCGCTGAGCGCTACGGCGTCTCGCGCGCCGACCAAGATGCTCTGGCCGTCGAGTCGCATAGCCGCGCCGCCCGCGCCCGTTCAGAGGGTTTCTTCTCCGCCGAGATCGTCCCGGTCACCACGCGCTTCCAGGAGGTTGACAAGCAGGGCAACGCCGTGGGCGACGTGCAGACCATCACGGTGACCGCCGACGACGGCATCCGCGAGGGCGTCACCGTCGAGAAGCTCGCCAAGCTCAAGCCCGCCTTCAAGCCCGACGGCGCGTCGACGGCCGGCAATTCAAGCCAAGTCTCGGACGGCGCCGCGGCAGCGCTCATCATGCGCCGCAGCACGGCCACCGCGCTCGGTCTAGGCGACCGCATCATGGGTAAGTTTGTCTCGGCCGTGACGGTGGGCTGCGACCCGGACGAGATGGGCATCGGCCCGGCGCTCGCCATCCCCAAGCTGCTCGGCCAGCTCGGCCTCACCACCGCCGACGTCAACCGCTGGGAGATCAACGAGGCGTTTGCCAGCCAGGCGCTGTACAGCATTCGTGCTCTGGGTCTCGAGGACGCGCTGGCCGATGGCCGGGTCAACCCCGACGGTGGCGCCATTGCCCTCGGCCACCCGCTAGGAGCTACCGGTGCTCGTATGACGAGCACCTTGTTGCATGGTCTGGCGAGGGATGGCGGCGAGGTTGGCGTTGTGAGCATGTGCGTGGGTACGGGCATGGGCATGGCTGGTCTGTTTACAAGGGAGTAGATGTCTCTCATGATTTCCAAGTCCAATATTCCCAAAGATAGAAAAGTTATTAATGAGATTAGCCAGTGAATGAAAAATGACTAGATGCATAGCAAGAACAACTACCCTAACATACAGTCCAGAATCCATAACATTCACACCTTTTAGCGTGTACATAACCCGCCACTCCGAATCTTGTATTTTAATGATCACAGCCTGACTTTGAAGCTCAATTCTCAATCAATAAAATAGTCAGAAAATTAAGGGTCAGTAGGTTAGAGCTGGTTAGGGTTGCATAGGGTAGGTAGTATGGTTTTAGGATAGGATTAGCCTTGATATATGTCTTTGAATGTTGATAGAGGACTTATACTTTAGGCAGGGCCTATATGTTATGGATTTGAGTGTGTGTGACTAGGGTAGTCGGCAAGAATGTGTATGTATTTCATGGGTTGGATAGCTCCAGCTACCATATCATCCAGCTCATCTCTGAGCAAACCTATCTTGTATCCCCAACTCCATTTCATGTCAAGCAAACTCGCACCACCAACTCAGTCCGAATCCTCCGCGTGCCCATTGCACCCCCACCTCCCCTAATCTTCCTTCTTGATCCAAGTATCGCTCAGGTCCTTAGGGATGCTAAGATCCCTCAAGAGAATGTGCGTGCCGTTGTGAAGATGGAATCTCCACTGGCGCTCCCACTCCATGAGCAACTTGCGAATGTTTCTATGGAGGGCTCCCTTCCGATCCTGGATCGTCGTTCCGCGTGCGTGGTTCTCAAGTAGGTTGTTGAGCAGAAACGCTACTTGTGTCTTGGCTTGCTGGATTGCCTGAGATGCAACCATGTCAAGTCTTCCGGGAATCGTTTCCTTCTTATGCTCGAGTTCTTTACCAAGCCTTGTCATGACCTCGCCGCACAACGGCTGAACTTCGCTCTCCAGTTGACTCTTGATGAGATCTTGTCGCTTCTTGTGCATGCCCGAACCATCTACACAACAGTCAGCTGTAGCTTCAATTGTAACAGGTTCCAAGGCTTACTTATCCTCAGTGCGCCCTCGAAAGTTGGTGCTAATCGATCTCGAGCACGTTGACGACCTCAGGATGAGCTTCAGATGCCTGCTGAGATAGGTCATCTAGAACGTGCGCAACGTCATGTTTAGCAGCGTTTTGAACGTTGCGAAGGAAAGGGACAAGTCTGGTGAACTCTGGCGCCAGGGACGGAACGCACTTGCGGACGGAGAAGACCAGGCTCTCCAAGTAGGCCTCCCAGATTCGACAAAAGTCTTCCATGATAGGCAGTGCATGACTTGGAAGGTATTGGTTGAGTTTCTCATCCCATTCCTTGGCGATACCAGCGAGTAAAGGCGGAGCTCTACCAAAGACACGTTAGCTATGACTACTAACTAGACTGGGAGCTAGGTAACCAGAGCTTACAAGTTCTCCAGCCAAGTATACGTAATACCGGTCCCTTCGCTGGTAAAACGGGCCCCGCCACGGACAAGGATCGCCTGGTAGGTGATCCAGTGCATTTTCTCGTAACTGGCGATGTCCTCAGGATACTTGCATGCCCATCTTGCCACAGTTCGGGTTGCTTCTGTATTGAAATGCGCCATGGCAGTGGATCGCGAGCTCAGCGGCTCAATGGCCTGGATTATCTGACTCCAAAACCCGAATACCTTTTTGAGTTCCTAAGCAAAATCAGTATCCGTAGGAAGCTCAAAGATCCTGTTGGGGCGGGCTCATGAATACATACACCTTCGAACGTCTTGTGCGTCTCTGCCAGCGCTCCTTCAACCTCATCTTTGGCGAGCTCGAGCTCGATTCCCCGGCAGTGCTCTTGAGAGTAACTTTGCGTATTGGCCAAGAGGTTATGGAATCGAGCAAGCAGGCTATCGAGGTGCTTCTCGCGAGTTTCCAAGGTTGCCTGGTGCAACCACTGCTCAGCTGCTGGAATCCCAGTGTACCTTCGAGTTGGAAAACCTGGAATCGGCTGAGCTTTGTTTTCAATCTCCCAGAACGCTCTGGTGGACACTGGGAGCACCCTCAGCCACCCTCACCCTTGGCTTTACCAAGCGCGTCATCATCATCTTCATTCTCTAATTCATGCTCTGATTCGTCCAAATCGCTGTCGGTGCCGGTCACAGCCTGTCGCTCCGAGAAATCCTCATGGATGCGCTCCTCCACATGTGAACAGCGAGTCTGAATGGCTCGGTGATGGAGCCAGGAGGTCAAGTGCTCAATTTCTGATACCAATGCTCGCCGTTTGCTATGAAAGTCTTTCAGAGTATGCGCGATTTGTTCAAGAGCTGTCGTGGGCCGTTCGGTGTCCCTGGTTGTCTGCTCAGCGTATTGTCGGGCTCTGGCTGCTTCAGAATGGACTTCAGCTTGGTTCTTCTCTTGAAGAGAGGCGTACGAGGCATCAAGTTCCTGCTTTTCTTTTAGTAATGAAGCCAAGAGAGCCTGCTTTGAGATAACCTCGGTATTGTTTCTCAGCTCAGAACAGTCTTCAATATAGGCATCAGCTGTAAGGTCGTCAATCTTTGACAGCACGACACACAAACCGCGGCCATCGAGCTTGCCGTTAAGAATCATCTGAGCCTCCTCATATCCATTCTTCATAAGAGTCTTGCCCTCTTTTTCATCTGCCGCTCGTCAAATTGGGCTGACAATCATCCGAACATCCAGCTTCTCTCTGAATTTCTGGGCAATCTCAGAGCGACTGTCAACGGCATCGCCACGTCCTGGTAGGTCAACAAGATGAATGCCTGTCTTGAGGATGTCGGCTTTGACAAACAAGTTGACCGTTTTGACGAGCGGCCACGCTGAAAATGGCGTTTTATAGCCATAGTTCTCCTTAGTCGAGTCTAGAAAAGGCTTAATAGCCAACGATAATGCCTCTGGTTTAGAGGTATAGAAGTTCCGTATACCTTCGTTCATGAAAGCCAGGGCGGCTGGATTGGTGTCGAGAATACGGTTGACTTTAGTTTCCATTGCCAATGGTGAGTTGCAACCTTTGGCATGCTTGCGAAGCATGCCTTCTGTAAAGCCCCAGACTGCTCGGACTTTGGGTAGTCCATGCTCGATAGGACTTCTCGAGACAGCCAAGTCCTGAATTCTTTTGTCTTCATTTTCGTAGGCCTTGAATTTGTCGATCTCTTTGAAGCGATGCATCTCGCTCAACAGCAGATAAAGGTCTAATCTTCCTTCGATCGAAATATGATCTCTGCGCGACACTCACGGCCTGGTCTATTGTCATGATTCCAAGAGACCTTTGCAGCTACTGCTGTAGCCGCTCCTTCGTGGCCTGATGGCAGAAGCTTGTTGATGCGGAGAAGCGAGCTGGGAAAAGCAGACTTTCCTGCTCCTGTTGGCCCTTCGACGCCAACTAAGGCACTATAGTCACGATTCAGGGCAACAACATTCTCTGCAGGGGTGTTAGTGAAGACAATATCGTCTGGTGGTCTGTAGTCTTAGGGCGTAAAGGGTACGCACGGTGCTCTGAGAGCCATTGCTTGATGATTTCTAACCCTATGATTGCTGCATCCTCAGAATCACGTGGGATTCCCTCGAGAGCAGATTTGAGAGTCCCGGACAGCTTTGCGCAGATTTCGTAGGCTTGTTCCACGGCGTTCTCCTTCGGGGGGGTGTTAGGTGTCTTAGAGCCTGGAAATCCAGAACATTTTAGGCGTTTTGCCTGAGGCTGCGATGATGAATCCATCGTGGATAACCAACTAGTGGATTAGAGTCTGGAATGAGTTAGTTTACTATTTTGGTTGGTGATGTTCAGAGCGGGCAAGAAGGGAAGGTGAGTAAGAATGTACGGAGCACGAGGATGAAGGGGGAGTAGAATAAGTTGACGGAAGGCGGAGCTGAGATAGAGGTCCTACAAACGCAGAAGAGCTGGAACGGAGATGCGGGGAATAGAATTAAGTAAGTCAAGTGAGAAAAAGACATAAAAGAAGAAGGCGAGAAGATATGAGGTACGTAGTTAATGAAAGAGGAATAAAAGTGTGGACGCGGAATGGCAGCAGGCGTTCACACGAAACACAAAGAAACTGTATGCGAGTGCGAGAAATAAAAGGAAAATTGGCCTCAAGGCCAGGGAAAAGAAGCATACCGAGTACTCGCTTTAATGCAGCGCCGAATCTCTTTTGTGCTTGTCGTGACGATGCAGTAACATAAGTGAGGATGCAATGGGTTGCTTTGGAGGTTTTTTTTGTAATGAAGGAAACAAAATGGTGGAAGGAGAGTTGAGAAGGAGGTGAAGCTGGGACTCATGCTGCGATGAGGTTCCGAGATGAGAGAGTTTAATATATGCGAGTTGGACGTGAGCCTTATTCCATCGCAGTGATTCAATGCTTGTATCTAAGGCGCATTAGGAGTGCGCCAGGCACACGTTTTTATCGATCAAGTTCGATCATAAAGCGTCCCTATTTAACGATGGCAGAAGAAATGCAATTTGGGTTTTGCTTCAGTAAAACGAAACTAAGAGCTCCGATGTTAGAAAGAGCTATACTATGTATCCATCCAATTACATAAAAGACGCTGCCCTTCAAGGGCGAGCCAAGTGATACCTAATTGAAGCCATGTATGCCGTAAAGAACACAAGTCCACACGCAAAGACCTTCCTTAGACTCACAGCTCGGCCTCATTCTTGTATTCCTTGAACCCCTTAACCAAGCCACTGGCCTCGTCCCTCTCAACACCACCGCCGATCACGACCCCATTCTGGCGCTTCTCGAGCGTCATCAAGTTCTTGCCTACAGCGTTGTAATCGCCAAAGAAGCTGTGGGCGCGGGAATCGCTACCGGAAGTGAGGCCGTGACCTAGAGTCACGCCCCAAGTGTTGCCAACACGCATGGCATGAGCCTTAGCGTTGCGATCCCTCTCCAAGAGGATCGAGTAGATAGAGCCGGAGTACAATACAGCCCCCTCGGCTGTGTTTGCAGGAAAGGCCCACGTCTTTCCGTCGGCGGAGATGGGATGCCAGGGAGTAACGAGGACCTTACCCACGCGGCAGAGGACTTCGCTTTCTACGGGAGTTCTGAGAACCATAGCCACTCGCCTGGAGCCAACTGGAGTGCGGACCTTCATTCCTCGCCTCAGTTTCCGAATTTCCACTGTTCTGCCAGAAGCGAGCGTGACATCAGTTGAACCCGCAAAGCACACACCGCTAGATATATTGTACCGGCTCATGCGGATGGGTCCAGAGGACACAGAACTCTTGCCGTGGCGGCCAGTTCGGCCCTTAATCCGTGAAGGTTCTGGCGCGGGAAGGTCATCAAATGCCTGGTCAAGCGTATCTCGGCAATGCTTGAACAGCGGGCTGCGGGTTCCATACTGCAGCGCTCCAGGATCCTTAAATGAGTTGCAGATCTGGCGAGTGTGCGCATTCAGGAGCGAGGGTAGGAAATGGCAGCCCCATTTCCAGAAGAATTCTTGTGTATCGATAGCAAGGTATACTTGGCCCTTTGGCTCTGTCGATGCGATATCCTGCAGGAGTGATATGTTCTGGGAGTCGAGATAGGGCTTTGCCGGGATCGATTTGATGAGCTCTACCAACTTCTCTTTCTTCTGCGAGACAATGTCGTCGTTGTGGTGGTGTTCACCGTCGGGTCCAATGGGAAACAGAGATGAAATAAAGCTGCAAATGAGTGCCCTGGACTCGTGGTATGCGATCTCAGCTTCAGGTAGGTCGCTGGATTCAAGGATACTACGGCTGGCGGATGCAGTAGTAAGAGGAGAAGTATGAGGTGCAAGACGAGAGAACATGGTGTTGAGAGCATTTTGGCTCTGAGGGTCAATCTCAGGCTTGGTGTAGCTGAGGCTGGCGGCGACAATGAGGTTGGACGCAGCTGTCTTCTCAAGACGTAGAAGCTGACTTGCGTTCTTGACGCGGAGGAAGATGTCACGGGACTGACCGAACTGCAGGTTTCCCAGAGGCAAGGTCAGCTCCATGGTGCCATCGACTGCGTCTTCCAGGGCCTTGGGCGGCTGCTGTTCCACTGAAGCGCCCATCGTCTCCTCCAGCTCCAAGGGCTGAGCATATCTCAGCTTCAGCTCGGCGCGGGTTGCAAAGGTGTTCTGGAGGTTGGCAACGGCATGAACGAAGACGGTACCTATCATGCCGGCATCGGGAATGAAGGCATAGTTTCCACTTCCGATCTCTGCAATAGACTTGAGCAGTCCAGATCGCAAGCTGTAGCCGAACCCGAAAGTGTGAAGGGAAGCTGGGAGCTGTCCCATTGCGCGAATCTTGGGGACATAGCCAGCTGGGGGACACCTAAGGGAGGCGTTAGCATGGTGACGGAATATTAGTAGCTTAGAAGGAGGAGCCTACATATGATTGGGCATGCCATCAGTCAGGATCATGACAGCAGGGACTTTGGTGGTGGAGCTGGCAGCCTTGAAGAGCTTGAGGCCCTCGAGGATGCCGTGCCAGAGGTTGGTCGCATCCAGAGGCTGCATTTTGGTTGCATTTTTGCGGGAGACCTCCTTGTTGGCATCGGTCATGGGGATGAGAGGCTGGATGGCTTTGGCCTTGCCACTGAAGGTGACAATACCCAGGCGGTCATTCTCGTTCATCGTCTCGATGATTGTGCGAGCGGCATGTTTAGTGAGATCGAGGACGGAGAGGCCAGTGTTCTCGCTGGGGTCCTCTCCCGGGACAGGAGCGGCCATACCCATACTGCCCGAGACATCAATGACAAGGACAATGTCACAGGGAACATGGGGAATGTTCGTCGAGGGCTCTGTCGGGGGCTGGATCTTGACGAGTAGAGCATCCTTGGCTGGGACGGGCTCTAGGTGAATGGTTGCTTCTTGGCTGGGGATGTCTGCAGAAGCCTGATCCATGATGGTATCTTCATCTTCCTTTTCTCGAATCGGCAGGACCTCAGTGGAGTCGGTCCCTTGCGCAGCATTTTCGCTCAACTTAGAGCTGCTGCTGTTCCAGACAGGAACTCTCTATAGGGGCGTGTGAGTCTCCAACTTGGCGGTTGCACGAGGACGACCGGGGTTGAGAATTAAGATTCAGGGTCCTGGGGCGCGCCGATCGTTTGGCGTGCACGAGGGAGCTTTGACTTACCATGATTGGCCGCGGATGCCGGGAGACAGCGATCACAGGAGTGGAATGGGAATCAGGGACAGTTGCGCGACGATGACGAAGGCGATGACGTTGGTTCAGGCGTTTAGACGCCGGGCGACGGACAGTGGGCGTCTGCTTGGTGGATCAAAGGAGCCTTTTGCTCGAGTGTCTTGAATTGCGGATGAGGGCAGTCCAGCGGCGGTGGTGCGGGCTTAAGAAGGGCGCGATGAGCGGTGATGGAGACAAGACGATGGCGAGAGCCGTCCCAGTAGCGCCAGCATTGGATCCTCCGGATGACTTTGGTGGTGTCATGCCGGCACAAGGGAGTGTGCCTGGCGAAGCATTCAGCCCGCCCAGTCCACTAATAATTCTCACCTCGGACTTCAGTTAGGTAAGAAAGTAGGTGCCTTGCGGAAAAAAGAGGAGAAGCTGGCTGCGCATAGTTTCCTAGTGGGCAATCTAAGAGGGCGATTTGATGGGCGATTTGATGGGCGATTCGCTGGGCTTTCTCGACGTGGTGATCCAAGTGGCCGGAACTAGAAGCGGTGCTGAATATGATGATCTCGAGGCAACAGCGAAACTGTCTCGTCTCAGAAAGAGGACGGGGCGGCCAAATGCATCCGATTCGACTAGTGAAGAAGAGGAGAAGAGGAGAACCACGATCCTTTGCGGCGGTTTCCATACCAGTCTCTCGTGAGAGGTAAGATGGGTCTACCAAAGCCCCGACGGAAGGTCCTCCATCTGCTCCAGTGGTGAGGGCAGTAAGGCGGCTGCCTGCCTGGCAAGGCAGAACCCTTGGCAGACAGCTGGGCTTCGGGGCGCGGCTGTGCAGTGCCGGGCTGTACCAGAAGTTCTGGTACAGAACCGAAGCCAACAACGCCACCGCACCGAACAATGCAGTCTGAACAAGGCAAGGCATTCGTGCTTTTGAGCTTGGTAGTCATCAAGGCTGACGACGAAACAAAAATAACACCACAACGATTACGGGCTAGAAGGGAAGCATCTTCCGGGTCATCAGTTCTGTCTTCCCCGAGAGGACGCAATTGAAGTGCACCAATCCCATCCCCCGAGTCGTTCCCCGCGCCACATGCCATGTGAGCGGCGATCGCTTGACAGAGCGGGCGCTGTGCTAGCTTAGAGGCACTTGGAGTACATTTCCAAGACTTGACGCCATGCTCTTTTTCTGCTGGGCCTAACCGACGTCCTAGCAGTAGTCATCCCAACGCCCGTTGTGTTAGTGGAAAGGTGTTTAGGTGCAACCTGTGCATGCAAGCGAAGATCCCGTACCTGAGGCACGAACATGACGGTTGCTGGTGGTTGCAAAGAAGCAGACATTCATTCGTACATCGGTGTGACCCAAGCGACTACGATTACTTGGAAACTCAATGTGTGACATTCTCAGTCTTCCAGCGCCAGTTCGCACGTTTGCAATGATTATATAATTACCATTCGCAAACCAGAGCTGCCAGACAAAGTCGTTTTGTTCTGCGCGCGTCCAAACCCGCTAACGCAGCCACCTCACGCAAACGCACCAACAAGGCAAAGAGGAGGATGGCGAAAGAGTCAGACTGGCCCAAAGGCCGCCCGACCTACCCCAAGAGCCCAAGCCACCAACGTTGGCGAACAAAGCCCGGGGGTTGCATCTGTCCTGCAGGTGCATCTGGCGGGCAGGGAACACGCACACACACACCCGGGCGACGCCGGCGTCTGCGGTGAGTTTGGGCGACATTTGCCACCTTTCGGATCCAAGGAGTCATGGGGGCGGGAAGCATCGTCAATGAAGGCGGCAGGATGCCTGAGGACGGGAGAAGGAATGGAAAGAGGGGCGTAGTAGTCGAAACGGGAAAAGAGGAGAGACAAGAAGAAGAAAAGGCAAGACAAAATGACGATGGGCCGCGCAGATCGCATGGCAAGTCTCGCGCCCTCCCACGGCGTCTCAGCTCACGATGGATGCATGCAGTGGGTGCTTGCAGCAGCGAGATGGATGGATGCTCACATTGGGACGGATGGCCATCTCAATTCCTTAGACCTGGAACGTGTTAACCCGTGACAGCAACCCCGAGTTCACGACAAGGCCGGCGTATTCCCCGTGTCCGTAGTGGCGGGACTTCGTGTGTGTGACGATTTCCCACCACTCGGGCCTGTGATTGTCCGCACGTGTGTGTAAGCTGTAAGCGGCCCAACAACACCACACACAGCACAAAACAACACACAAGAATGCGAAAAAGGAATGAAAACAAGAAGCTGCAGTCGGCGAAGGCGCTCTTCCTTGCAAGCCGGCCGACAGACCGACCGACCCGAGGTGTTTTCTTCTTCTTCTTCTTCTCCGCCGCCGGCCGTTCCGCCGATGCTGGCCAGTAAATGCTGCAGTTGACACCCCGCGATGTCTAACTCGACGATGAGAGGCGAGAGATAATGGCAGAGCGTAGTTTTACCCCATACTGTTTCATAATGGCCTGGCTGTTAGTCTGGCCTCTGTCACTTTCTGCTCTGCTCTAGTGTGGGTGGGCACTGCTGGGCTGCATCGTTGGGGCGTGGGGACTGGAACTAACGACGCCAGCCCGCAGCAACCAGCATCCAAGGACCCTGCAACAGAAGCGTGAACCCTGGAGAACCGGAGACACAAACGAAGCAGAAAAAGGGCCACTGGTTCATCCTCGTGTGATCCGATTCGCCGCCGCCGCCAAAAAGGACAAGCGCTGGCTCGCCATTTGCTGCACGCCGCGTCCCCATTACCGACAGGAATGCGTCATCCCGCCAGAGCTTGCCAGTGAGGCTTGGGCGGCGGCCACCAATCCGCAGGCGCAATTTGGGCTCCCCGGCCAAACTTGACTTTGGGACTACCCCGCAACTCACTCGGTGGAGGGTCGGAGGGTTGAAAACAAAAGAAGGAGGTCGAGATGGCCCGGGGTGCTGTCACATTTTGGGAGAGGGAGGAAGAGGTGAGGCTGGTGAGATGATAGTAGAGGGGGTTGTCGAGGTTCTGGACAAGGCAGCGAGAGAGAAAATGGTGGATCGCCCGACTGAGACCCAGGGCTTGAACTTACATGGGTGGACAGCAGGAAACGACAAATAGGCTCGACAAAGAGAGAGGCAACAACAAAAGCGGATAGAAGGAAGATGCATTAGCCGCCGAGCCGTGTCTCTTTGTCACTCCCGCACCTTTTAGTTTTACTCTCTGTTATTGACCCAATTCCTCTGCGATCCCTTGCTCGGTCTTTCATTCAAATCTCCCGAGTCCTTCCGCAAAAAAAAAAACCCCCCGAGAGCTTCCCACTTGAGTCCGCTCCCTCACTCCACCGTGACGCCGCCTTGCAGCCGAGCAAGGCCCAGGGCTTGTTCCTCAGTTCGAGCTAGGGATTTCCCCCGGAGAATAAGGACATCTGGTGACGTTGTCTGGTGTTCTCTGGAGTGAAATTCGTCTCTGGAAGTGAGCTCCTGTTGGCCCCCGATCTCCCGAGGCTCAACGCAGGGGCGAGCAGATGCTGGCAAAGCAACGCAAGCATCAACGCAAAGCAGCGAGTAGAAAAGCATAATGTCGACGCAGAGCGCAGCTTGGCGCGTCCCCCTGGCCTATGGGAACCAAGGTATTTAACTCAACAGGTGGGACGCATGCCGCATCGGCCGCAACCACACTCTAAGAGTGTCCTGGGTGTAAGTGAGATCTTCCGTCACACCCACCCACCCTCTTTCTTTACTTCACGCCCTTCCATGTCCCCCATTTTCCCTGTCGCATTCGACTTCTTCACACGCCCTCCTCCACGCCTCGAGGCGCTTGCGCTCCACGGCCGACGACCATCAAGGCTACGCTACCAAAGCTCCACCACTCCACGCTCCACGTTCCTCGCTCCTCGGCCCCAGCCTCGACCCCCGGCTGCTCCTGCTCCTGCTCCTCCACCACTATTTGAACTCTTCCTTCCCGCTCTCTTTTTCACTTTCTTTCTCCCTTCTCTTTCCTTCATCACGCTTTCCTCGTTCTTCCACCATCCATCTAAACAACCAACAAAAGAACAGCAATCATCATCAACGAACCTCCAACTTACACGCACTCACTCACACACACACTCGCACGTCGACACAACACCACCACACACCCACTCCCCCAACCAAACAACCACCACCACTACCAACATGCCTGCCTACGAGTACTGCTGCCAGTGCGGAGGCATGATCGTCATCAGCACCACCTGCACCGCCTGTGGCCACAAGCAGTGCAATAACTGCCCCTGCTGCTAAGCGCCTTCCATGCGACGCGACCCCACGGCCGTTGCCACGACAGTCACCTCTTGCTCGGCCTCAACTTTCCTACGGTATGTCTCTTTTTCTCCCCGGATCCAGCTCACCGTTGGCTAACATTCACGATTCAGATGCATGGTACCCAGCATCGTTCACAAGGCACAGGTGACAATCCTTGGACGCTCCCGGAAGGGCCCTGATGGAATCCTCACGACCTGAACGAAACGACACTCAATTCTTCACTTCGACCTCTTTGTCTTCTCAAATAATCTTATTTCCCTTTTCTGTTCTGTCTGTCACAATACTTCGATACCCTTCAAACTTTCTCCTTGGAGTCGGCGTCCCGTTTTCCTCTCCTACGCGCGCACCGGATGACAGCCTTTTACGGAAGAACAAAAAACCGGCGGCTTGCTGTATCTGACCATCTCTCTATTTTCCTTGTTTTTCATCTGCCAGAAATTTTACTAGGACACGCGAACACACGCCTCGATCACTTCGGCTACCCGTTTTTACTGGCGAACGTTTTTGGAGGCGCGGCGTTGCATGGTCGTGTGAGCAAATGGGCAGACGACACGAAGGCACGCAGAGAATGAGAAACGAACAAAAGCATCCCGGAGGTTTCGCAGAGAGCAAGGGCGATTGTATTTGTATGCTTTGGCTTCGACGGATGAATGGAGGGACTGGATTTGATACCCACGAGCTTGCTCGGCCTCGACCAGGCTACTTAGAAGATCGAGGCATAGTCAATACCATGTCTTTTTCGAGCAACCTGAAGCTTTCTGTGTCTTCGCTGCGGTCTCCTTTGTTAGGCAACTCGTCGGTATCTCATGTTGACGATGAGATGCATGCCCATCACCGAGCCCATTTTCAACCTTCCAACACAATTTACTTGGGTGCCACCTTGTTCAACTGCCGGCCCAACCCACGCTGCAAGCCCACGCCCATCCATCCATGTCTCCATCACACCCAGAGGTAGGTAATGGTAATTGTCAACCTTTACTCTACGCTTCCGGCCGTTCCCGTCGCCGTCCCGGGAAATTCCCTCACAAGCACAATACCGCCGCCGCCCTGGACCCTGCGCTTCGGCTTGCCCTCTTCGGCACCGCAGTCCTCCGCCTCGTCGCCATCGTCGCCCTCATCCCACAGCCGAAATCCCATCCGCAGGTAGAATGGCACCACCTTCGCGTTGTCCTCCGCCACGCCGACCCAGACGCCCGAGCCGCCGCCCTGCTCCGCCAGCGCCTGCACCACCCGCTCCAACAGCCTGCCGCCCCAGCCGCGGGCCTGCCACTCCGGGAGCAGGTCGATGTGCAGCGTGGCGCGGAAGCGCGCCGTGTGCGCGCCGTCGGGGAGCAGGCGGCGCGGGTCGTAGGCCATCTGCGCCAGACACGCGGCGTTGACGGAGCCGTCGGCGGCGACCCACGGCTCCGGCGGCGCGAGCGGGTCCGGGCGCAGGTCCAGCGACGGGTCGAGCACGGCGGCGACGTAGGATGGGTAGGCGGCGATGAAGGCGGCCGTGTCCGGGCAGCCGATGCAGTAGCCCACCGCGAGGCCGGAACCGTCGTCGAGGACGAAGCAGGTTGTCGGCGAGAGGTGCGTGTACTGGTGCGTCCAGAGGTACGGGGCCAGACGCCAGGCGTCGGGGGATGCGCTCAGCGACGGCGGGAGGGTTTCCCGGCACTGGGATGAGGTGAGTAAGTGTTAGACGCGGGGGACAAGAGATGGGAGCTTACAATGTGTGCCGTGGCATGAAAGTCCCGCTGCTCATACGGTCGAATGAAGGCCATCTGGTTGTCCTGTAGGTGCTCTGCTTCCTCGCGTCTTGCAAATGTTCTACCTCTGTAAGGTATATACCGTGGATGGCGCAACCTGCCTCCTAAGTGTCTATATGAATAACAGACAAGACGTGCTCGCACCTTGTAGTCGTTAGTGGCCCGATGGAGAGCGGTGATGATCCGACCAAGAGGCGTCAACTAAATGTAAGGGATGTCAGAAGCAATGGACTGTGCAGCAGGAGAGGGTAAATAGCTGACATCAACGTCCCTGCGTCTCTACTCCAACCATCAAATGTGGAGAAGACCGCCCTGACTTCCCCGGGATAGTGGCCGCTCGAGGGCCGGCCGGCATAACGGCCCTGACTCCGGATCCGTAGACGGCGACTGCTCAAGAGCCGCGTACTTGGAAACACACCGCAGCAAAACCACCAACCACAACGTATTCTTCAGACACCGAACCAGCATGGTGCGTAATTTGTATCTCAAGTTTTATTCCCCTTTACTCAAATCTTGACAAAAATAAGAAGACTAAGTGGTATCCTCATGGCGCCGACTTGGCCTTTGCTCCCAATCCTTTTACATTCAAAGCCCAACACCTCTTCCGTTCCGCCGCAATGCGCTATTCCTGTCCATTCTTATTCCCAATAGGTAGGTCCTTCCACTACCAGCCGACGCCAGTACTGTGAATCAAAGTCCTGCTCGATCGCTTTCGTCGGCCGGTTTGTATGCGCCATATACGAGGTTCCAAGCTGTCATGTAACCACCAAAAACCACAAAACCACAATCAAAAGAACACTCCGCTAGGAAAATGATAGAAGATACAATTATTAGCCCCTGGAAATGTACAGGACTTCCCGGCCTCTCATCCCACATCCGACGTGTCGTACGGGGTTGACGCAATTAGAAAAGCTCCAAGGGAGTGTCGAATGGTATCGTCGTTATCTCGTGTGCCTGGAATGGCGAGAAGTTGTAAAATTAGGCCAAGAAAATGGCGTTTGTCAAGAAATGATTACATCATGCCCCCGGGCATTCCATTTCCGGTCACGTTCGGAGGCATGGGCGGAGGAACCATTGGCTGTGAGGGACTGTTGCGAAGAGATCGCGCTCGGGAATTCAGCCCGTTGGCCTCACTGGCGGCCTTTCGAAGACGCTGTCGGTAAGCTGCGGGGCCCTCATCGTCACCGACACCGAATGCCCCGTGGCCGCCACGTCCTTCGTCCGCACTGACAGGGCTCATGGGCATACGATGGACGCCCAACGTGCTTTCATCCGGCCGGGCTACGTAATCAGCCATGATGTTGGTCTTCCGTCGTGGGTTGATTGGGGGTAAAGGCGGTGCAGCCATGCCGTTCTGGTGTGCAGGTCCACCGCGGGGTCCGTCTCGCTGACCCATCGCGCCGTGCGAAGCTGATGAAGGCATTTGCAGGTCAGGCATATCCCTGTTTCGCACCATACGTCTTGCGGAAGGGTCCTGTTCCATGTTTCCAGGATGTCCGCCAAAGGGGCGCTGGGAGTTGGGCCCAGCTTGGCCATAAGGGGACGGGCCTCCATTCATTGGAGAAATAGGCGATGGTTGGCCGTGTTCGTAACCATAGTGGTTCGGCTGCATGTTTGGGTTTGGTGATGGCTCACCAAAGCGATTGAAGCGCCCAGGAGAGGCACTACCGTTAGGGTAGGGTTGATTTGGCATGTGCTGCGGCCTTAATGCCATCGGGCCCTGTCGGGGCATTCCATTCGGACCAGGTCCAGAGGGCGAGCCCATCGGTGCGTAATAGTCATCGCGAGGGACTGAGCCGTTTCGGAGACGCGCTGGCCGGCTACCAGAACGACCGCCACTGCTAGTTTCAGAACCACTCCTGTCACGCTCGGAAAGGGCACGGGACCCGGGCCGAGAACTGTTACCATTTCTTGACTCTTCGCTCGGCATGCGGTTGTAGGAGATTGGTGGTGGTCTCCGCTCCTGGGATTGCTGTCGTGAGAGAGGTCCTCGCATCGCTGGTGCTGGCTCTCGGGTTGGGGGCCTTGCGTCTTGAGATGGTGGAGGTAGTGCATCCTGTGATGCGTCTTGTGGTGCTTGATACCGTTGCTGAATCTCCAACTCCTTCATTCTCTGAAGTTCTCTACGGGCCTGTCGGAACGCCTTAAGGCCAGCGTGAACATTGTCCTTGTCCGTTGAAGAGCGAGCGTCATCTTCATACACCTCATCCGACTGTGACTGGTATTGTTCCTGCTTGTTCTGTTCATCGACTTCGAAAGAGCCTGGTCGAGATGTGTAAGCACCGGCCGTTGAGCCAGGGCCACCAAGGCCTAGGAGTTTCTTGGTCTTCGTTTGACTCTGGTCACCTCGTGTTCTGTCAACTAGGGAGCCGCGGCTAGACTTGGCCTTGAGAATTCCTAGAGCGTTTGGTCGGGGTGGAGGGGGGAGTTCTGAAATAGGGGGCGGCGCCGGAGCGGAGCTTCCACTATCAGACTCGACGTACGAGGTCAGTCTTTCACGGACTCGTCGTGCGCCATCGGCAAGGTGGCGAGCAAAATCGTCTGTATCCTTCTCCTGATCCAGACCAGCCTTGGGGTCGTGGGCAGATGCCGCAGCTTGAGAGCCGCGTTCCTGTGGATCCATCGACGACTTGGATCTCGTTGGGCTAGGTAGGTCGCTATCCATCGACATTTCGACACCCCTCTCGATTGATTCCCAAGGGTTCGACTTCATAGACTGGAAGCTTTGTATGTCGCTACGCTCTGGTGGGAATCGTGACGCAAGGTCAGAATCGTTCTGTGCGCTCCCGTAGTTGGATGATGCATTGCTGTCTTGCCGCAAATGCGCACGAACCATACCGCTCAAACCTCCGGAGGTCGGCCCCAGGGTCGGTGAGTCTTCGGGAGACTCCTCATTTTTCGAGTCGTCAAGCTTTGTCTCAAAGATCAAAGGGGTAGGAAGAGCAGATTTCCTGAATGCCGGATGCTCATTGTCGGCAGGTCGCTCAACTGTGAGTTGCGGTGGTGTGGGTAGCACATCAGGTCGCGTAGTGATGGTCAAAGATGGTTCGTCGTCGTCGTCGTCATCAAAGAAGGTCGAAGTCTGGGGTTCCTCCTCAACCACGGGCTTAGTTTTGAAGGAAGAGTCATGCTTCTCAAGAGGCGCCCGGTGAGTCGATGAGGATCGAGACCGAGTAGAGGGTACCGACACATTTGATTCTGGTCGGAAGAAGTTGGTAGGGGTCTCACGGCCTTGCTGAAGTTGCATTTGGCGTTGAGCGTATCTAGAGTCGTCATACTGTGACGACTTATTCAAGCCGCTCGTAGCTGCAGACTTGTTTCTGTCCGAGAACTGCGCTGAAATGGTCTGGGGTTCTCCAGTCTCGCTGATCGGAGGGCTAAGAGGAGGCGTAGCACCAAAGGAAGCTCGCTCCTTTAAAGGAGGAAATTTGCTATGAGCATCCACTGGGCTCGTCTGGGATGACATGGTGGCAGGAGGGCTGAAGGATCGCAGATTGGGGGCACTGGACTTGTTGTGGATCGACCGAGTGTTGGCAAATCGCTCACTGAAGGTCGCGCTGGCGGGTGATGGCACTGTCGGGGTGAGGTCTGGCGTTCGGCTGCCAAAGTTTCGTTGTCTTGAGAGGGTATCAATCCTCGAAAGAGAAGACGTTTGTTGGTTGTGTAGATCCTGGTTCAGACCCTGTTCGTACAGCCGACGTGTTCGCGTAACAGTCCGCTCGATTGGCGCAGTCGGGTTGGCCGCGGCCGTAGCGGATTGCCAGTCCTTGACTGATGCAGTGGGCTGTGAGGAGGTAGTGGAAGTGGCCGCTGTCGAATTGCGAGCTGCCGATGGTACTGATGAGGTTGTTGAGCTTGTCTCCCTTCGTCTGTTGTACTCGGACTGGGGGGGGGACTCTGGTCGAGGATGTTCCAGCTCTGGGGACTCAGCCTGACGGTGCTCCTCCAAGGATTGTCTCTCTCTCTCAGCCTGGCGCCACTTCTGGAATGAGGACTGGGACACGTCGTCATCGTAAAGTGCTCGCCCAGCCGTAGCACCACCCTTGTTACCATTAGCAGCGATCTTGTAGATCTTCTGTCGTCCGCCAAACAGATTGTTTCCTTCGATCGGCTTAGAGCGACCCATCATGCTTCCTGAGGTCGAGGCGGCGTCATCAGACTGATAGGAGCTGTCACGAGCGAACGGTGCGCGAATAGACTCGACTTCGGCAATATCGCTAAGTCCGCCACCAAATCCGAAGTCCATCAGCCTTGATTGTCTCTTGGGATAAAGCACGCTATCATCGCTGGCCTTCCCAACCTTGGTGTTCGGGTCATCTTGCTCACGCAACATTGAAAATCGTGCTGAGAGACCGGTCATCAAAAGGCTGGTTCTGAAATCATCGCTGGCGGGGAGAGCACTAGCGAGGTCGAGTTCGGGCTTGGGTTCTTCTTCGGGTGCCTTCTTGTTCTTCCCAAACATCTTGAATGGGCCGGAAGACTCGGACTCAACCGATGGTCGGGGAGACGCTGCACCTGCCGACAAGTCATCCTTGGTCTTCTTTCTGCCTCGGAAGCGGTTCATGTTGATGGATTGAGTTCGGGGGGCGAGTATTTGTGCTTCGTGCAATGTGAAGTTGGTCGATATACAGATGGCACTCTTCTTTCGTTAATTCATCAGGTTGTCGAACGAGCCGGGAATGATGCGACCGGTGGAGTACGGTAGAACTACAATGATTTCATATCAGCCCATGTTCAATGCTCACCATTTTCTCCAAGGCGTCTGATTTTTTATCAACTACTCCCAACCCCGAAAGGGGGTACTAGGGTTCAGATTGACAAATCTTGCCAGGCTACCATGTGCAGATCTGGTATGAGTGGATGTCATACCTTGACGTATTGCTTAATCTCGACTGAAATCGATTCCGCCAAGGGACGTTGGCCCGTGATGCTCAAGTCGGCATGAAGGTTTGTGTACTCGTGGGTCTGGTTGCAAGAGAAAACGGTGAGGAGTAACGCAAAACACGCACTGTGATGAGGACGTGTACTCGAGGGGACGAGCCGTAGTTGATAAAGGATGGGATCGTCGGCGTGGGTCGTCTTCGAGGTGCGGATCGTGTAGCACCCGTGGGATGATGCTTTTGGTTTGCTGCGAGCCGGTGACGGGAAGCTGCAGGAGAGGGACGCAGCGGGTCGGGAGATGTACCAGAAAAGGGCAGGATGGAGTCGAGTTTGTTGAGCGAGAATGCTGTCTCAGAATCGGCGGATGAAAGACAAAGCAAGGTCAACGGACGTTGTTTGCTGGTTTTGCTGGTGTGCAGATCCGAAGGGAGAGAAGGGAGCGTGCGAGGGTAAGGTGAAGATACCAAGAGAGTGGAAGAGTGAGGAGGGAAAGGGGAAAGATTCTTTGTTTGATCTGGCCGGCAGTGAGGGCTCTGTGGTCAGTGGCCAGGTTATCGGAGTCACTTCGCGAGGAGAAAGAAAGAGGAAACAAGAATCAAAATCAGGATCAGGCCTTCAGAAACTGGAGACGGGCGACTTGTGAGTGGTGACTGATGAGAATGGGGAAAAAGAGGAGAGGCACGAGTGAGTGAAAGAATGGAACGGGAACGCTGAACGACCCCTGCTAGACCAACTAAACCGTCCAGGGTTTTGACGGGATGAGAAATTGGCGACGACGATGAAGGGGGAATTGGATTGACAAGGCCACTAGGAGAAGCGCTCTGAGTGAGAGGCAGAGGACGGAGGACATGGTTAGAGGGGGGGTTGTGGATTAAAAGACAAGGGGTGTGCGTGGTTCCAGGGGTGCATGACGCTAGTGTCATATTGGGACTAGAGCGTCACAACGTGCAGGTATACGTACTATCTCCCTTTTATCCTGCCCTCTTAGCTTAGTTGCTTTCCCGCTCTTCGCTCCTTTGCTCCTTCCTCCGGTGGGGATGCTGCAGTTCAAGGCTGCAGGCCAGGGCCCGTCTCTTCCAGTTGGATCCCCTGGGCCTGTATCCGTATGCCTTACTTGCCTCAGGTAAAGTCCTTGGTGCGGGATACGAATACAGACTGAGTGCATCGACAGCGAGCAAAAGCAAGGAAAATCTTCACGTATGGGGCAGTTCAGCTATCCCGTCCCGCGTACAAACACTGCAAGACACGGCACTGAACGGTTTACGATGTAATTATTCATCAGTGCAACAACAGCATCTAACGATTGGCAATTGTGCTCCGTCCTGATATTCCTTTTCATCGCTCCCACTCTCCGTCCTACTGGCTGATATGATCCTCCCATGGCTACATCCTTCCATTCATCCTTCCATCTGCCCACCAAAAATCATCCATTCAATCCTCCTTTTCCACCACTCGGACATCTGTGATTTGCGGATGGCACGATGGGTCATGGCGGACAGGGGTTTTCATGGTGGGCAAGTGAAAAAAACAGCCAGCGGGTGGGATGGGATGAACGGTGCAGCTGCCGGGCGTCCTTGGGCCCACTAGCTGCGGGGACGGCCGGGGCGTGATACTAGGAACATTCAATCTCCAAGCACCGTACTTAGGTCAGAGGGAGGAAGGAGCCCAAGGTCCACCACCGCTGATGTGAGGGAAGGTGCCTACTGACGGACGGCTGGTTCACTGCCCGAGCATTTAGTGGGCGATAGCGGACACCAACCCGAGGAGGATTCCGAGCCTGAGCTGCCCGCCTGGACCTTCAGAGCTCGCCGAGATCGCCCAGTGAGCCTGCGGCATGGGCGCAACACCCGACCTCAAGCAGCCGAGCAGGCATCCACTAAACTGCCAGATGGAATTCAGCTCATCGGCACTGACATGCAACAACTTGCATCCAACCATACAATCCTTGCCTGCTTATGTATTCGCGGAGGCATGTTGACGCCCGAAGGTTTTTTACCCACTCACGGACAGATCATGAGCAAAGGGACGACAAATGGAGGACAAGAAAGACGAGGCGGGCGTCTGTGTGTCGCGCCCGCATCTGTGGCCGTCGGGTCCCATCCCATGCGGTGTATGAGCGTATGAATCCCCAGGGGAGGGATGCCCAGGCACTCAGGGGGCGGCACAAGAGCATCATGACCTCACTTTTCACTTCTCCCGTTCCTCATCATCAGTCAATTGTGGCCAGTCAACGCATCGAGGTACCAAACCAGTTCACAATGTGCGACTCGAGCCATGCGCGTCTCACCAGAGCCACAACAAGTCTCATCCACTCAAGACATTTCTTTAAGGGCTCCTTTCGCTCGCTCGCCGCGGACATCTCCATCTGGGTATGTTGTGCCCATCGTCCTGTCTCCCTCCCCGTTCGAAAGTGTTCTATGGAATCAGGCTCGCTCGCTTCAGGATGGGGCCGTCGCCTGGTCCTGGGACACATGGACAAGCCCACGGCGGATGGGGTTGAAGGTGCAGGAGCTTTGACTACAGCTGCACCGCACAGCATGCCTCCGATCTTCAAAGGCGAAAGGCAAAAGGCTACGGAACGATAGTCGCTGTCCACTCCTGCTGCAACGGATATGAACCCCGACTGAATCCGAGGCACCGGAGACAACAACAACCGAGGAACAACTGTTGCTTCAGCGGATCGTTGCTTTTTTGACTGAAACCCATGACGTTGGTGGCCAAACAAGCCGTGCTCACCCGTCCAGTCCCGTCTCCGTATCTAACTCTCGTCGCCATCATCCTCCTCGGTATATGGCGTTTGCCCTCCGCACCAATGAAGGAGAGAAAAACGGCGAGACGGCCGAAATAAGTTCATGCTTTACCTGGGACTGGCAGAGTTGGGTTGGGTTGTGGGTTACAGGTCGAAACCCTCTTGCAACCGACCGCCGTTGCAACGACTACTGCAACGGCGACGTTTGGGCACATTTGGGGCCATGCCGTCCGTCCTCTAGCGCATCTAACTACGGGTGCTCTTCCTAGTGAGTAAACTCTAAGCTCGAGTGAAGTTCGAATGAGACGGGAAATCAATTGCCTGTGTCTGAAGCGGGTTTGGCGACTGGCAGGGGAGGGGTAAGTACTGGACACAAGCGCAATTATTCCTGTTTGTCTACCACCATTCTCATTCTCTCAACGATCTCGATGCATTCGAACTGACTCTCCGAAGTATCCATTTCACCACAAACGCGCACAGCGCCGTTAAAAGAACAGACGCCCATGTTGATTTCTGGGTGGTCCCGTCGTCTATATTGCTCCCACCGGGCGTCGCATGCAGGTGTCGTCACCGTCACAACAGCCTCCCGATCCCCGGGAGAGGCGTTGGAGTTTGTGAGCTTCCCCATCCCGTCGCATGTTTGCTGCAGCCGCGCGCACTGGCACATCCGCCCAAGTCCTCATTAATCCTCCAATCTATTCGACCACCACCACTCTCTCACCCCTATTCCGTTTCACCACATTCCAAGATATCGCCCCCTCCTCGTATTCCCTGCTCATTCTTCCTAGATTTATTAGCGCCTCCAACGGAAAAAAAGGTTCACCAACCGTTTCTCCCTCCTTCTGTTCTCCGTGTTGCATCCAAAACCTAACGTCAGTCCTGACACCGCCCGTCCCCGCCACTGGCTGCTGCTCTCCGTTCGCCACGCATTGGCCCTGGCGGCTTCTAAGTTCGCTGGTCCCTCCCTGTCCGCATCCCCCATTTGTTGTTGAGGCTCATGGACATGGAGATGATGCTGTGAATCTTCACGTCCTATCCTGCCCGTAGCTCTCTTTGTTTTTTTGTTTTTTTTGTTTTTTTCACATGCCTCTTCGCCGAGTGCGTCTTGCTTTTCAGCTCGGTTGGGGTAACCGCAAGAAGAGAAGCACCCGGAACACGGCATTATGCCCGTCAAAAATGCATTTCCCCAATGCAATACGTGCGCACCTTGGTTGTACTCGTACACCTTGGGATCCTTTGCCTATTTTTTTCTTTCGTGTCATCAAACATATTATAGCAAACAAGCCACAGCGCTAGTCTGAGAAAAGCCGATCTTTGCACTTTTAGGCCCTGGCTCCAGCGGCTAAGCAGCCCACACGCGGTCATGGAAAGCTGGACGGGATTGCTGATTGCGTGGGTACGCATCATGAATGCTTGAGTGAGCCAAAGGGACTCCTGAGAGACGGAGCACGGGACTTGGTTGGTCGTTGTTTGTTAGTTGCCATCCCGAACAATTCTCACATGTTACTAACGTAGCTTCCCATGACGTTCTTTATTTCCGTCTAGTTGCGTCCTTGTCTTTAGAGGCTGAAGAGAGGAAATAAGATGGCGAGAGAGTTCCCCAGCCCGTTTCGGCAGCTATGCGCACAGATTGGGATGTTCCCCTATTCGCCAATTTGAACTCTCAAACCACCCGTCGCCGTTTCGCCGTCGTTCTCACCGTTCGGTTGTCTGTCGCCTGTGACAATCATCATGTCGTCACAACTCAGTCCCCAGAAGACACAAGCCCTGCTCTGCTGAAGTTCCATCCACCCATGCCCCTATCCCGTTAGGCCGAGGCTTGGCCCGCAACCGGCGAATGCACTCCATATGACTCCCGGTGCTACGCACGAGAAACAGAGGCCAATACAGCCCTCACTCCCTCGGCACATGCCGCGCGTTCGAGGAATTCGTACGCCAGAACGTGACTCAATTCTTCCAGGGGCTGCCCATCTTCGTTTTCCACCATCAACGCCACGGCTCAAGAGTGACACTCTGACCTGCCTACCTCTCTGTCACTACCAGTCTCACAGGGCGCTTACCAACTACTGTAGCAATTAAAGACCAATCCTGGCTCTCGGGGGGCCTTTTTCTGCGTGGCCCGCTCCCTGTCGCTAGACATGCCCCCCCTGCGCGGCATCTCTGCTAGGGCTTCCGAGGACCAGTCAAAGGCCTGTGCCTGACGCTTTCCCCCTTGCGAGGTAGCGGCCCCTGAGCCACCTTTTCTTGGCTGCAGAGAGGCGAGCTCGGAGAGGAAAGGGGGGTGTGTCAGTAGCGCATCTCCCCTGGCCTGGTCTGGTTGGCTGGCCTGGGGAAAGAAGCAAGAAAGAAGGAAGGTGGGTGACATCGTGGAATCGGATCTGCCAGTGCCAGACTTGGGCCATCTCTCATCCGTCCATCACACGATCACCAACCATCCTCGCCCAGGTGCCCGCGAGAGGACTATTCGCAGCGCAACCAGTTCTAGCTCTGTGCGAAGCCTTCGTTGCGGCACCAGGCCGAGATTCCAGCCAGTTTACTGATGAGAGCTCCAGTTGTTGTTCAGGTCCTCCCTCCACGAAGCATGTTGCCACTTCCTCTCGGCTAGCAGCCCGCTGTCGTGGAGCCGAGGGCTATTGGGACGCTAACTTTCCGGTTCCCACCCCGAGACCTGTCCCTCGACGGACCAAACCATGCCGTATGTTTGTTCACTTTTCTTCTTCTGCCATATTTACTCTTATCCCACTCACTGATCGTCCAACTCCGCCTTGACTCGCCCTCGGGGTTGCTTGCTTGCTTACGTAGCAGCGAAATTCCTTCTAGTCTCATCTCGTCCGGCTGGAACACTGCCCCCCAGTTTCTCACCCAACTCACCGGGACCGTCTAATGGCTCGCCTCGCATCGTATCAACCGATATGATGATGAGCGACGTCGCCCCTGTCGACTTTTGCACTTTACCAGCGCCTTGCTCGAGGCTTGCCCGACAGCGGCTGATAATGGACAGTTCCCGCCAGATTCCTCATTCCCACGGCTCAATGTCCAGTCTTCGGGCTTCCCCAGTCCCCCCGGACCACCAGTCCATCACTCAGGCCTTTCTGTGGCCCCGACTCTCCGGTGGCAACGGTGCGAATCATTTAATCCATGGCTGCTGTGCCCGCGCTGTGTTCACGCCATGGTCCGATGGCTTCCGCTCTGACAGCCCGTCATCAGTCTGTGACATCCGTGCCGTGCCAGGTTGCAGTTCGTCTTGTCCGGCGCCTGACGTTGACGATGTTGATTGAGCCTCATTGCGTCCCTGGCACAAAGGCTCATTTAGGTCGGGATCACGCCGGCCACAGTTGTGCCAGCTCATCTCTGGCCTTGCTAATACGCAGCACATTGATCCTCATCTGCTCCGTCCGCCCGTCCACGGATTCGGTTTTCGGTGTAGTGGTATGCTTAGACTACCGGGCAATCAAACGGTCGCCCTCCCCGACATCGACTCGACGGCACGCCATCGGCAATGGCCATCTTCGTCGGCTTCCACGACCTGCAGCACGGCCTTCCATGTAGTTCTCTGCCTTGTTCTTACCATCACTGCAGCCTCAGCCCTTTCACAACCAGGTGAGATCGTCGACCCGGCACACTGGCTCCCACCCCTCCCCTGCAAGCACTAACCGGGCTGCATGAGCACCAATCTCCGCTCCAAGCATTCATCCATTTGACCTCGTGATCCGTCTCCGGCTTTGAAGTTTGGAGCCAAGTCGACTGCTTCCGCGGGAGCTACTATGCATCTAGGCCATGTTAGCACAAGCTCCTCTATTGTCTCTCCATTTCGGTGTTGTTTGCTCGCGACGTCACGACTATTCCAACCAACACTACCCGTTATCCCCAGTCCACCAATCTTGTACTTTTCCGCTATAGTGGTAGCTACCCGCCTGGTTCAGTCTCACTTATTAGTCCCAACGCGGGGTCAACCACGGCCAGTTGCTGTAAATAAACAAAATGTTCAAGAGGCGCGACGCGACGCGGGGTCAAGAGATTGCGCCCTTTGTCATCAACTCGCTAGGGAGGTATTGTGTCTTGCGTGGTAATGAGCATGTGGATTTGGTAACACAAAGTCTTTGCCTCGGCCCCCCACAAGTCTTGCGGAACCCAACATTGCAAAGGAGCTTGCGAGTAGGTGAGACTATGTTGCTCATGATAGCCAGAATCACATCGCAGCGTACAAATATTTTTGCCCCTCGACAGCTCCATGGTCCCACATCCCAAAACGGGTGGGTGCACCCGTGATCGGCTTCTGGGTAGTTGAAGGACTTGGGAATGAAGACGTCAATCCACAGCCGTGTTATGGACTCCCAAGCCCACGTAGATAGATGATGCGCAATCTCTTTTCATACTGTAAAACTTCTTGATGTTCAGAGTCAACAGAACGCCTGAAAGAAGATCCTTGATGCCTCAATATGGACTCTAGGTTGGTGTTTAGTCTTGTAAAGAAGGCCAATGTTATCTCCAAGCTTATCAACTTGTAAATCACGCATGCGGTGTGGCTGCACCTATTGAGTCAAGTCTGAACACCATTGCGGAGAAACAGGGAGGATAGCAGCTCTTTATTCATTTCACCCAAAGCCTTCGCAGAAACAAGTGGCGTGATCTTGATTCCACGCTCGATGCGAGATGCGATACCCACAACGACCGAGATCTCGGCGGGGGCACCAATTTCCCAACATTTGGCATGTCAAGACTCCTAACACGATGCAGAATGCATCGCAGCCGCCTGAATTCGGAGTACATTCAGTGTTGCCACCCCCGAACTTCGCCAATCCATTATTCACGGCGCGAGACAGTGTATTTTTATTTGCTAGAGTTAATGATTCTTTAGTAGCAGCTTGACAAAGCGATAAGACATCGTCCACTATATATTAAGACTAGTCAGGACTCGCATCTACATTACCATATCATAGATAATACGCATCAGATATACTAAGCTACCCGAGGTCATCGTGGGTCATGAATACACTATTTTTAAAGGGTTTGTTCCAACCTATCATCCCGTGTACTCTTCAATTAGAGAAGGATGTGTAGGTTAGGTAGGCACACCCGTCACTCTAAATTTGTTACGAGGGACACAATCCGGAGAGATTCCCGACTAAACTAGGGCCATTTGGGTTCAAGTTTGTGGACACCATCTACGACGAACCGTCGCTCTGTCTCCGTGAGAGATCACATTGGACGGAACAGTCTTTCAGGACTTCTGTCCTAGCATCTATCATTCGATCATCATCTAATGCCGCATCGATAATATGTCTTTAGTAACTAGGCCTGCAATTTGGCCGAGTTCATCACTCCTAGTCAGGATGAAGAGTGGACAGGTTCATGGATTTAGATTAAATAGGATGCGAATTTTCTGAGCCAAGAGGCTCTATTTGAAGACTAATTACGAATTATCAGGGGCAAGTTGAGCTTTGTATACAGTCAAATAGATCAAGTTGTAGATGACTCGTTCGTGAAATTAACAAGATATTATTCTACCTGCCTGTGGTCCGCCAGGGTATGAGATCCCTGATCTTGTGGCCAACAAGTGATACCCGATAACAAACGTCAGATCATATGCCCCCTAGCCATGGGTCTCCCTAATGTGGTGGCTCTTCATGGTCACAAAGGCGTCGAAAGCCCGAGGGCCGAGGGTACTACCCAGCCCAGAGTTCTTCCAGCCAATCCACGCAAGATCCTGCACGTTTAATTAGCACCGCTTCAAGCGCCTCCGGGCCGCAGGAGGGTATCTCACCGGGTTGGGACAGTCGCAACGGTTGATAAAGACCGTTCCCGCCTCGATATCGGCCTCGAGCTCCTCGCCACGCGCAATATCCTTCGTCCAGATACTCGCGGTAAGGCCGTACTCGCTGTCGTTCATGAGCTTGATAGCCTCCTCGTCGCTTTCCACCTTCATAACTGGCACTGCGACGGGTCAGGAACGGCTGTGGAAATGATCCTCTTGGAGACATACCGATAGGGCCGAATGTCTCAACTGTCATGACACTCATCTCATGCGTGACGTGCGTGAGAAGTCGTGGCGCAACGAAGCTGCCGGCCTGAGGCAACGTGGAAAAGGATGCGTTGGCCGGAGTGGCGTCGACAGCTCCCTTCTGAATCGCGTCGTTGATCTGCGCGGTGATGGCCTCGACAGCTCCCTTTGAGATTACTGGGCCGATTGTTGTTGACTTGTCCAATGAGTCGCCAAGTTTGTAGCTAAGATAAATGTCAGAGCGAAGGGCCCTCATGGAAATCATCGGGCGAAATAAAATGGGATCAAATGGCATTACTCACCCCTCAAGCTCGCGTTGAAGCTCGCGCACGAAATCATCATGAATGTCCTTGTGAACATACACTCTCTCTACTGCACAGCAGCTTTGGCCAGAGTTGAAGATGGCGCCATCGACGATGTTTGCCGCCGTCCACTTCAGATCAGCGTCGGCGCGGACATAGGCGGGATCCTTGCCGCCGAGCTCCAGGTTCACAGGTACAATCCTTCCGGCGGTGGCCTCTCTGATGGCCAAGCCGCCCGCGGTAGAGCCGGTGAAGCATATCTGCTTGATAGTCGGGAGCTTGGCGACTGCCTTGACCGTCTCCAGGCTGCCGGTGTGCAGAACCTGGAACACGTTGGCTGGGAGACCTGCCTTGTCAAACGCTTCCTTGAGACGGTCTGCGACCTGTGGGGTTTGTGGGGATGGCTTAAGAATGACTGCGTTCCCTGAGAGCAAGGCTGGGACGAGGGTGTTGATGGTGATCAGGTAAGGAAACTAGACATTGTTAAGCCAAGGCCCTGGTAAGTCTGAGATTGTATACTCACGTTCCAGGCGGAGACAATAAGAACAGGGCCGGCGGGTTGTTTGCTGATCCACCGTCTGAAGCCAGGCTCGTCCTGTCCGGGCAAATCCGCGAGCGCTTCCGAGGCGATGTCTAAAAGGTACTCTGCGCGTTTCCGCATGGTGTCGATTTCAACAGCGGCAAACTTAATGGGCCTACCCATCTGGATGCTTAGCTCCTCAGTCAACTGGTCTTTAATACTGGCCAAGACATCAAGCGCCTTGACAACAAGCGCTTTCCGCTCATCCAGCGATGTCTTGCGGAATGATTTGAAGGCAGCATGAGCTCGGTCGACCTGGACACGCGCTTCCTCAACGGAAGCGCCTGGGTGCTCGAAGATGACCTGCCCGGTGGATGGCGAGATGGTTCTGATGGCGTTCGACATGTTTGCAGGTCTGTAATCCTTTCAAGTTTGGAATTGATGACACCAAACCAAGGCCCAGACATGGAATGGGCTTAGACAAAACTTATACATGCCTCTTAGCCGCCGTCTCTCCACTTGGGGTGGATGGCAGCTTGCATTAGCACATCCGCGCAGTTGCGCGAGCCGCGTATGCAAGATTAGACCAGAAATAGCCAAGTTTAGCTTAGAATTGGTTGAGATAAGAGTCCGGAATACTGAGCAGTTAACAATGGGTGTTTCAAGTTATGGTTGACTGCATTGCTATTGGCAATAAAATGGCGTTTAATATGGATTTTCCCTTCCTTGCGGTCTGGGAAATGCTTGGTTGCCCCCCGGGCGCTTCGAGGCGGAGGAAGTTTGGTTGTGCTACTGCAAGTCGACATTTGATTCTTCATCTAGCAACCCTCTTCAATTATCTGTCGTGCATATGCATTATCAAAGTGCTCCTCCTCGTCCTCAAAGAAGCGCCTCTGCTCCTCTTCTTCGCGGGAGAGTAAAGCCTTCCGTTCGAGTGGTTCCATGAAGGCTGTCAGACGCGGGGCGATGGCCTTCAAGTAGAACTCCCTAAAATCGGAACTCAGGGGCATCGCCTCCTCAATTTCATCGAACAAGAAATGCCAATGGACGTCGTGCGTCAGGTCTGGGCTCAGCGGAGCGATCACTACGGCCGCGTAGCACCACGTTTCTATCTTGACCCATTCTCAGGAGAGTCGTGGCGGGATCTGGAGGGTTTGTTCGCGATTCTTGATGGTGGTGACAAAGCGGCCGACCTCTGTGTAAAATGAACTTTTGTTAAGGAGCATCTATTCGGGGCTGCCGTCGGCCAGCCAGACAGGTGGAACAGGTGGAACCAGCATCTGTGCTGGAACGACGCAGCTCCATTCCCAGTCCAGGACACTAACGAGGGTAAGCTCCTCATCAAAGAGCAAGTTACTTATCAGCATGTTCATATCCCCATGTAGTAGGACAAACGGTCCTTCATGGCGGAAGTAGTGCCTAGCGTAGAGAGTATTCTATCCTCCATGGGTGTTGAGTCCTATGTCAGGGGATTTATCCAATTCGTTCTTAGCCAACCAGAAGAGAGCATCCATAAATCCCCTGGCTATCGAGAAGGTGGTCCTTGGCTTGATCCTAGCGCTAGGGTTCATTCCCTCGAGCCCCTGCATTATGATCTCAATCGACATAGGCCGGTGGCACACGTAGATATCATCAGGGTTGCACGCATACGACGGCTTCCCATCCACGATAGGGAGGCCAAGGGCGCCAATTTTGGGGAACTCAAGCTGGCGGAGTTGGATATAGACGTTGGCAAGCTGCTGGTGAAGCTTACTTGTTGCCTTAGTTGGGCGTGTATAGTTACGCCACCGCTTCCCTTTCTTGAAACTAAGGTCCTTGAGAGTCTGCCCTTGAATGTAGTCTATGATGATGATGAAGGTTGTTTGGGTTGGACTACCTTCAGTGAAGGAGTAGGCGTGCACGCGTGGCACGGGAATGGTTGTTTTAGCAGTGACATACCTGTCCATGGCACGACTAGGGTCAGACGAACGGTGTCATCTTGATATTATTCAAGACTATAGAGGGCATCTTACCTCTATTAGCCAGCTCAATCTCAATCTTTTCGTCAATTCAGGCGGTGCGTGCCAGGAGGGGAATTTGGACAGCCCATTTCTCTGGCGGCGATGTGTCGAACTCAACAAAGACGCAGACGTTAAAGGAGCCATGTGCAAGGTAGGCCTGCGTGGTATGACGATGCAAGACGCCAAAAATAGCGTCAGTTTCGATTAGATCAATGAAGCCCTGGCGCTCCTTGTCGGCCTTGTCTTTAACGATGGTATTCCTCATCTTGATGGATTAGATGTTAAGTTATAACGCTCACTCAGTCAGGGGCGGGTACGGCAGGCCATGTGTCGTACCTTTATGCAGTGTGTTGGGGAACTGATTACGTGCAAGACAGGCCCTGAGCCTATTGTCTGTTCAACTAACAACATTCGACCAACAACAATATGCAACCAACACTTGCAACCGCCGCCTATCTGTGTACGGAGTCTTTGATAACCAGCAGCATTCTTCATTAACCAAGAAACAAGCACCATGGGTCATTCATCCAAGCACGACAAATCCAAACGCAACAAGTCCAAGCGCGATGGTAAAAAAGGGACCAGCAGTAGCATCACTCAGCTACAGGCCTTGATAGTAAACCTGGAAGAGAGACAACAGAGCCTCGCACTCGAAAGCGGCGGGGGTAGCCTGTGAAGCCATATGCAGCTGCAGCTGCTGCCGCCACTACGAACTAGTGAGTCCTCTGGCGCTGGTCCATCTGCACCTGGCGCTGGTCCATCTCGTCGTGGCCGGGTAAGTGTACTGCACTCTTGCAGCAGGGACATGAAGCTAACAACAACAAAAAAGTCAATTATGGATCCAGACTTCCTCGAGAATCTGCTGATGACGTCCCTCCCGTCAAAGACAGGTATATGCTCGTGTGGCATTGGAGGAGTTATTCAGAGAATAGATACGGGTATTACGTACCTTAGTTTATTGTTCCAATAGTAGTAGCGCATCCAATCTCACATCCACTGGCGACGCTTGAAAACATGCAGATTGCGTCGTAACTCGATCGAACCGGCGCCTTTGTAGAGGGGCCTTAACAGGAACGGCTCTATCGCGCTGCTAAACACAGCACTTCACGCTCGTCGGAGTAGCTACTAGATACAGGATTGAGTGATGTCAATGAAAGTTGCGTCTCCGAGTGTTGCATTATGGTAGCCATCATTTACGCCGGGCTCGGTAGCCGGGCAGACGATGGAATAGTGTCCGAAGGCTGCCAGCCTTCTCTTTAGATAGTCTCGACGGCGCCAGTGCCGCTAGAGACATGGAGCTGCACATAGTTTGAGCAACTGATAGTTTATATCAGATCTTCGGTGACCCGCCCTTCAGGCAAATGAGATCCATATCTGGTGTTCCCTCATGGCCTTGCAAAGCGACCATGGGCTGATGTCTTCGAGAGGTTGCTTCCATACATGCTCCAAAAGGACCAGCGTTTCCCTCATGTTGCCAAGCCCGATCGTGTCCACCATTGCCCGAAGTCGGATTCTCAGGATTTCTTGGATGGCTGGATCGGTTGTGCAGCAGCCAATGACAGCCAGGGGCCAACAAAGACTGGTGTTGACTCTGACGGTGGCAGGTAACTGGCTGAGGAGGATGACTGCATCGGAGACAGCAGCAATCATGAGGGCCCGGTGAGAGCTGGCTTCGCTCTCCTGGTGCGGCGTGCCCAGGATCGTCCACAGGTACAAGAGAACCGCCTGCTTGAACACGAGCCCGGCGAGCCGCGAATGTGCCGTCACAGCAGCATCGGGGAAGAAGGCCAAAGCCTGCGATTGCAAGAAGCCGAATGTGACGATGCTGTCCGGAGACGGAGAGCTTGACTGGCCCTCCACAGGCGTCATCATGCACTGGCCGAGATGGAAGATCTGGGTGATGAGGATCAGGAGCTCGAGCCAGCACCCGCATAGCTGGCCAACGTACTTCCTTTCTACAAGGCCCCGCGCCAGGTTCTCGATGTCGGGGCTGAGGAGGGGTTGAGAGCTATAGTGCGGGTCGATGGAGATCATGCTGGAGGCAGCGATGTGCATGTAATACTCGACAAGAAAGTCCGGTAGGTCGTCAAATACCTCGGACTTGGGTCGGGTCAGCAGCATCGACAACAGAGACTTGGAGGCCGAGAGATGGTCGAAGACGGTGCCGTGAATGTCTCCTCGAGCAACCTAGACACAGTTAGCCAAGCCTGACCGCAACGCCAAGACATGTCACGGATACAGACCTCGGTGAGGCACAGGATGAGACTCCCCACGGTCAAGACGAGGGTGTTTTCATCCTTGCCCGAAACATATTCATTGACCACCGTCCTGAACATCCGCAGCGAGTCCGTGTAGTACCGCTGCGCGACCTGATCCGTGGGCTGGCGCTCCGCCGACGCTTGGCGGTGCGCGGCGCTCTGGGCCAGGATGAGCTGCAGGACGAGCGGGTTGGAGAAGCCGAGCGGTATTAGCTTGGCGATGAAGGGGTTGACGTCGGTGGAGCCGTTGCCCATGCTGTTCGCGGTGCGCGCGAGGTAGTAGCTGAGCAGCTCGTAGGAGTCGTGGCCGTGCTGGGGTAGCATGGAGACGGGCATGGGGATGCCGGCGCCCATGTAAGGGCCGGGCTCGGAGGTGGATCCGGAGACGACGGTGAGGGCCAGCGCATCGACCACGTCTCGGTCGTAGTCGAGGATGGGAGGGGCCGCCGACAGGGAGTCGGACGAGCCGGCCGACGAGTGGGTGGATGACGGCGACGGTGACGGCTGGACGGACTCGTCGTCGGCCTCGGCCATGTCGGTGTCCTCGGAGACCGGGCCGGGGGTTGAGGAGCCGTCCCGGAGTATATTTAACTGTGAAGGGACGCCGGGGGACGGCCCAGAAACGACGATGGTCTGCTCCGTGTCCAGTTCCGAGTCAGAAGGCCGCCGGCGGTGCTGGAGCTCCTGCTGTCGGCGATGCTGGTCATGATGCGGCGGCGGCGGCGGCTCGGGGCCGGTGGACGTGGCGACAAAGGACGGCCCGGACGACGACTGGGGCACGCCGGAGCCGGAGCCAGCAGCCGCGTCGGCCCGCTTCTGAGAGCTAGACGAATTGGACGACTCGGTCGGCCAGTGGCACTCGAGCTTGTTGCGCTTGCAGCCGCTGCAGACGGGCTTCTCCTCATTGCACTTCTTTTTGCGGCGGCGGCAGGTGAAGCAGCCGGTGCGGCTCCTGATGATGGGCATGGGCCGCATTGCGCGCCGGGGGGGGGACAGAAACGATAGCCACGCAAAACAGCCCAAGGCCGGGCGAGCGAACGCGCCCAGTTGCGGCGGTTATGGCACCTGGAACGTTCGGGTCGCGGGGGGCTTCCTTGTGCTGGGAAACGCGGTCGAGACGAAGAGCAAGGGCAATCCCGCGCGCGAGAACCGATATGTTCGGGCGGAACCAACGGGGGTCAGTTCGAGAGAGTGGAGGTGATGACAGTGGGGGGAACAGGCTCACCCAGCCCTTGGAGATACCGCTCGGGAGATAACTCGGGTGGAGCAGCAGAATCAAGCCGCCTGGGTCGAGAACAGGGATGGACGCCCTTGCGAGGAGGGTCGACAGCCGCGTTGACTAACCGGCCGCTTAGTGAGCTACCCTAGACCCGAAGCATCATTGGCGTTGCCCGCACGCTTTCGACGCCTTCTGACGCGGCTCTAGCACAGCGCGCTACGTCGGGCCTGGGGAGGAACCAAGACGCACCGGTTACCCATCATGTAAGTCACACATTCTCCTCCTGCGGTGGAGCAGCAGGCGGTGGATCCGGATCTTCTCTTCCAACCAACCCTCCGGGATCGCGGAGCTGTCCCTCGGACGGCCGCCCGAAGCCGAAAAGGGCGGCAAGCTACGCTACACTGCTCGCATGTGGAACTCCGGATTCGACCTTGTTTTCCCTTATTAGATCAAATGACCACTCTGCTCGAGGCGCCGTTGCTTCACGAATTTTGCCGTGATCTCTCCTTCTTGCACCATGTTGACCTCGAGAGCCCTTCGGCAGACCGGGCAGTGCCTCCGGGCCAAGACGTCCTTTGCCCAAGTGAGGTCGCTCAATTCGTTTGCCGCGCATGCGAAGGTGAGAATGAGTTCACAATTCAATGTTTGGGATTGAATACTAACATGGCGCATAGCTCCTGGGTGCTACCCTTGAACATGGAGATCCCGAAATCCATGCCATTCTGAAGCGTGTATGTCCATCAATGAGTGTCTGGTCTTTCTCTGGGTTTGTTGCTGACTCCATGACAGGAGGAGACGCGACAGAACCACTTCATCAACCTCATCCCCTCGGAAAACTTCACCTCCCGCTCGGTCCTGGATGCCCTGGGCAGTGTCATGCAGAACAAGTATTCCGAAGGCTACCCCGGAGCTCGCTACTACGGCGGAAACGAGCACATCGACGAAGCCGAGCGCCTGTGCCAAAGCCGAGCGCTCGAGGCCTTCCGTCTGGATCCCGAGCAATGGGGTGTTAATGTTCAGAGTGCGTGACTGCCCTCAACTAATATTCCTATTCCTTCATTCTTCTACGCTGTACTGACCTGTTTGTTTCCCTCCAGCCCTCTCCGGATCGCCAGCCAACCTGTGCGCCTACTCGGCGCTCCTCAACACGCATGACCGCATCATGGGCCTCGACCTCCCCCACGGAGGCCACCTCTCCCACGGCTACCAGCTCCCGCACAAGAAGATCTCCATGATCTCCAAGTACTTCGAGACGCTGCCCTACCGGCTTTCCGAGGAGACGGGCCTGATCGACTACGACAAGCTCCGCGACACCGCCTTGCTCTACCGCCCCAAGATCATCATCGCCGGCACCTCGGCCTACTCGCGCCTGATCGACTACGAGCGCATGCGCGCCATCGCCACCGAGGTCGGCGCCTACCTGCTGGCCGACATGGCGCACATCTCCGGCCTCGTCGCCGCGGGCACCATCCCGTCGCCGTTCGAGTACGCCGACGTCGTCACCACCACGACGCACAAGTCGCTCCGCGGGCCGCGGGGCGCCATGATCTTCTTCCGCAAGGGCGTCCGCAGCGTCGACAAGAAGGGCAAGGAGGTGCTCTACGACCTCGAGGGCCCCATCAACGCGTCCGTGTTCCCGGGCCACCAGGGCGGCCCGCACAACCACACCATCACGGCGCTGGCGGTGGCGCTGCGCCAGGCGCAGTCCGCCGAGTTCAAGGAGTACCAGCAGGCGGTGCTGGCCAACGCGCAGGCGTTCGCGACCCGGCTGGGCGACGGCCTGGGCTACAGCCTCGTGTCGGGCGGCACGGACAACCACCTGGTGCTGGTGGACCTGAAGCCCAAGGGCATCGACGGCGCGCGCGTGGAGCGGGTGCTGGAGCTGTGCGGCGTGGCGAGCAACAAGAACACGGTGCCGGGCGACCGATCGGCGCTGAAGCCCGGCGGCCTGCGGCTGGGCACGCCGGCGATGACGACGCGGGGGTTCGGGGCGGGCGACTTTGAGCGCGTGGCCGACATCGTCGACCGCGGCGTCAAGATCGCGGCGACGGTCGACAAGCAGGCGCGCGAGGCGGCGCAGGCCCAGGGCGTCAAGAACCCCGGCACGGTCAAGGCGTTCCTGGCGCACCTGGGCGACGGCGCCGCGGTGCCGGAGATCGGGGCGCTCCGGGACGAGGTGAAGGAGTGGGTTGGGCGGTTCCCGCAGCCGTGGCTGGAGGCTTGATCAACTACGCCTCATGATACATGATTGCAATACTACAAAAGGCGTTTTCAACCCGTAGCGTGCATTGTTCTGTCCCTCGTGCATTGCCTGTGCCAATGGTCGTCCCAGGAGTAACACTAGGATCGCCAACGGCATGTCGTCACGCCATGCACGAACGAGAAGACCCGGCATCGTTCCCGCGCCGCGGTCGGGCGGTCAGGACGGCCCCTCGGGAGAATTCGGCCGGGCCTCCGAGCAGCTGATCGGGCTCGGCGTCACGGAATCCGGCGCCGTGGTACTCTGTAGAACCGCGATTACTTCACATGGTAGATGGAGCAACGAAGCTCAAGATATCCTGGAGAGCTTCCCCGCACTAGGGAACGAACCTTACCCACTACCGTTGGGGTAACCAAGCAGCTGTGCCGTCGCCAACAGCCGCGCTGCATCGCCAGATGAACAGTGCGCGGGGCAAGGTGAGGGCGGCAAGTCTCTCCGCGTTTTTTGCTCCCTCCAACAACATGCATCCACTGTTGAGGTATCGTGTACCTTCCGCGCCGACCGGATCCCGAGGGTGGCACCGCGGCTCGGCGTGTTACTGGCCTGATCCTCCCAATCTCAGCGCGGCTCGGGCTTTTATTGGGTCATGACTCGGAACGAGGGGCATCGAACAGTATCTTGCGAAGTCACCGGGACACGGCCCCGGGACGTCCCCACAGATTGCGGACCGCCTGAAGATCAAGTTCCTCCAGCGTCGCTCCGGTGAGGATCCGGGACAGAACAATAGCCCATTTACGACGGGTTTTATGTTTCTTTGTCAATCGATGACCATCAGTCATTGAGCACTTAGTACTACTCCTTCCCGGTAGCATTCCGACCAAGCATCAAATGGCGGGTACTAGCCGCCCTTGCAGCGTCTCTGCCTGGCTGAGACCTTGGATGAGGTCGCCCACACACCGCTGGCGCTCGCCGGGATAAGCACCGGAGCGTTCTTCCTTAGCATCTCCATCTCCTCAGGCCTCGGCGGGTTTTCTCTTCATCCAACGCAGCGAGCCCAACTAGGATTAGCAAAAGAAACATCCCGAGTCCTTCTCTGATTCTGTCATCCGTCTCTCTCATTCGTCCCCCTCCATTCTCCAATTCGTCTCCCTCACTCATCACACATCACACCCGTCACCATGTCAGCCCTCTTCGCACGCCAGGCGTTGGCCTCGCTGTCCAGAACCAAACCTTCAGCCCTCCGACTTCCCCTGAAAGCCGCTCCTGCTGTGTACTTCGCCTCACAGCGACGGTGCTTCTCCGTCTCGCTGAACCGTAAGCCCTCATGGTCGCGACGTTGGAAGGCACTGCTGATGTCCCGGAAGTACTGGTGAAGCGATACACTGAATCCCACGAGTGGGTGGAAGTATCCGACGACAAGAAATCCTGTAAGGAAGCCGTCCCGTAGAAGATGTTCCTGGACCCAATTGACTAAACCGCTTCACCGCAGGCACAATTGGCATCTCCCAGCATGCCTCCCAGGAGCTAGGCGAGGTCGTTTTCGTCGAGCTGCCCGAGAAGGGCACGGAGCTCGAATCTAACGTCGAGCTCGGCACAGTCGAGTCCGTCAAGGCCGTTGGTGAAGTCCTGGCCCCCGTGTCTGGGACGGTCACCGAGGTTAACGAAGCGTTGGTCCAGGACCCCGAACTTCTCAGCGATGATCCTGAGGGCACGGGTTGGCTCGTCAGGCTTGAGGCAGGGGACTTTTCCGCCGCGGAGTCGCTGATGAGCCCCGAGGAGTACAATGAGCACCTCAAGGCTCAGCAGGACTGAGGCAGTGATCCCACGCTTTCAACATGAGTTTTACAAAAAAGAAAAATATTGCAGAAGCTCAAGGTTATGTACTGGGCATTAATCGATGCAGCCATGTTTGCGCATGTAAAGTTCTTTATTTTATACTAGGCAAAATCCTAAACCTGATGCTAATGGTTGAAATGTCTTGACAATATGATTCGAAAAATCGACCAACATGATGAATGAGGTCTAATGCTGCCACTCTAGATGGCTTTTCAAATCAACGCTCCCCCTCATTCCGCCATCTCTATTTTCGCCTGCATTTCCCTATAAGTCTTCACTGCCCTCGACAGGGGGGCACGTGCAGAACAGGTTGGTGTCACCGAACGCGTCGTCCACCCTCGCCACGGACGGCCACATCTTCTTCTCCCTCAGCCACGGCAGCGGGTAGGCCGCCTCCTCGCGCGAATACGGTCGGTCCCACTCCTTGTCCGACACGAGCAGGTCGTGCTGCGGGTGCGGTGCGTTCTTGAGCAGGTTGCCCTGGCGCGGCACCTTGCCGTCCTCGATGGCCTTGATCTCCTGGCGGATCTGGATCAGGGCGTCGCAGAAGCGGTCTAGCTCGGCGCGCGACTCGGACTCGGTGGGCTCGATCATGAGCGTGCCGGACACGGGCCAGCTCATGGTGGGCGAGTGGAAGCCGTAGTCCTGCAGCCGCTTGGCCACGTCGGCAACCTCGACGCCGGAAGTCTCCTTCAGCGGTCGCAGGTCGAGGATGAACTCGTGCGCACAACGTCCGTTAGCGTTTGTATAGGCCACCTTGTAATGCGGCAACAGGCGGGACATGATGTAGTTGGCGTTGAGCAGGGCCACACCGGTCTGCTGTGTCAGGCCGTCGCCACCCATCATCAGGATGTACGTGTGGCTGATGGGGAGGATGGATGCGCTGCCCCACGGTGCGGCGCTGATGGGCGCAACGGCCGTGTTCTTGCGGTCTTCGGGACCCATCTGGGGGTCTGTGGCTGGGTGGCCAGGGAGATAGGGGGCAAGGTGCTGCTTGACACCGATGGGACCAACTCCTGGGCCACCGCCGCCGTGTGGGATGCAGAAGGTCTTGTGGAGGTTTAGATGACAAACATCAGCGCCGATGTCGCCAGGGCTGCAGAGGCCAATCTGAGCGTTGAGGTTGGCGCCGTCCATGTAAACTTGGCCGCCGTGCTCGTGGACAATATCGCAGACCTGCTTGACCTCGGGCTCGAAAACGCCAAAGGTGCTGGGGTAAGTGACCATAATGGCGGCCAGCTCGTTGGAGTGCTTCGCGCACTTGGCCTTCAAGTCGGCAATGTCCAGGTTTCCGGTCTTAGGGTCACACTTGATGGGCACAACCTGCATGCCCGCCATGGCCGCGCTGGCGGGGTTGGTGCCGTGGGCGGAAACAGGGATGAGGCAGATCTTTCGGCGCTCGCCACCCTCCTTGCTCTCAAGGTACTTCTTGATGACGCGGAGGCCAGCAAACTCGCCCTGGGCTCCTGAGTTGGGCTGGAGGCTGACCTCGTCCATACCGGTGATGGTGGATAGGTTCTTGCCGAGGGAGGCGATCAGGGACTTGTAGCCGGAAGCTTGCTCAACGGGCGCGAAGGGGTGGATGTTGGCAATGCCAGGGTCGGTGAGGGAGAGCATCTCCGTGGTGGCGTTGAGCTTCATGGTACAGGAACCCAGCGGGATCATGGAGTGCACGAGTGAGAGATCCTTGTACTGCAGGTGGTAGATGTATCGCAGAAGCTCCGTCTCGGAGTGGTACTGGTTGAAGACGGGCTGCTCGAGGAAGGAAGAAGATCGCTGCAGGCTGGACGGGATCTGGTTGTCCAAGGCTCGGCTGCTCTCGGACTCGAGCGCGGAGTTGAACTTGGCCTCAGAAACACCGAAGCACTCGACGAGCTTGCCCAGGCTTTCCAGAGACAAGCCCTCGTGTAAGGAGAAGCCGACCTTATCCTCGCTGATCCGTCGCAAGTTGATGCCCTTGAGCTGAGCCTTTTCGTGTGCCGCGGCAACGACATCGGGGGAGGCCTGGAAAGACACAGTGTCGAAGAGCACAGCGCCATCCTCGCGAACACCCTCAGTGAACCGCTTGAACTGGCCCTCCTGGAGGATCAGATCCTGCGCCAGGCGGGTCTTGCTCCAGATATCGCGGGCAATGGTCTTCAAGCCGTCGGGGCCGTGGTAAATGGCATAAAAGGCGGACATGTTTGCCAGCAGGGCTTGTGCAGTGCAGATGTTGCTGGTGGCCTTCTCACGTCGGATGTGCTGCTCGCGGGTTTGCAGGGCAAGACGAAGCGCACGCTTGCCCAGGCGATCTTTTGACACACCGACAAGTCTGCCGGGGATCTTGCGCTTGTACTTCTCGGTGGTTGCGAAGAAGGCAGCGTGAGGTCCGCCAAAGCCTAGGGGAACACCCAGACGCTGGGCGCTGCCGAGGGCAATGTCTGCGCCAAACTCGCCGGGTGGCTTCAACAAGGTGAGAGCTAGGAGATCCGTGGCAACGCTCACGAGTCCCTTCTGCTCGTGGACTACGTCGGATAGGCGCTGGAAATCGTGGACACCGCCGTGGGTGTCTGGGTACTGGATCAGAGTGCCGATGAGGCTGCCCTTGGCATCCTTGATCAACTTGCAGTCGTCGGCGAGGACATCACCAATGACAATACCAATGCCGAATCCCTCTGCCCTGGACTGGAGCACGGCAAGAGTCTGGGGGTGACAGTTCTCGGACACGACGAAAGTCTTCTTGGCGCCCTTGGCTTGCACCTTTGCGGGAGCGCCGTTGAGAGATAGGGTCATGGCCTCGGCGGCGGCGGTTGCCTCGTCCAGAACCGAGGCGTTGGCGATATCCAGGCCGGTCAAATCAGTGACCAGGGTCTGGAAGTTGAGCAGCGACTCAAGGCGTCCCTGGCTGATCTCGGCCTGGTACGGAGTGTAGCTGGTGTACCAGGCGGGGTTCTCCAGGACGTTGCGCTGGATGACCTGGGGCACGAGGGTGCCATAGTATCCGGAGCCGATGTAAGACTCAAACTGGGTGTTGCGGCTGCCGAGCTCCCTCATCTTCTTCTGGATGAAGTGCTCCGAGCGGCCCTGAGATGGCACGGCGACCTCGGCGCCGGCCTCCTCCCACTGCTCGACCAGGTCCAGACCAGTTGTCTTCCTTCGAACCTGAGAGGGGATGGTCTGTTCCAGGAACTCCTCCATGGAACTGGCGGGAGGATCCAGCGACTTGAGCATTTCCTGCGCGACGCTGGGCTCGCTGCCAATGTGCCTCCGCGAGAACAGCTCATGCTCGTTCAGCTGCACGCTGCTCTGGGTCTCGGCAAAGCGCTGGGCCTTGCCGCCCTGCGCCTTCTGGGCACTGGCATTGAGAGGCGCATTGGCCGAGAAGCATCGCGCCAGACGAAGACCGTCGTGGCGACGGGCCTGCAGTGCGGTTGCCGAGAAGCGAGGTTGGCGGCACAGCCTTTGGGCCAGACGAGACGAGGAGAGCATGATGATTGCTTGCCTGGGTCAGACTCTTCACAAGTCCTCAGGGTGCCAGATCTGCCGTCTGATCAGTCGCTGGAGTGGCTGGGGATGTTAGTTAATACAATTGGATAGAGATAGACAATGGGAGTGGGTGAGCACAGTACCTCGTTGCGTGGCGACCGTGAGAGGGACAATCTCAGCGAGCCCTTGACCGAGGACGGGCTGGCGGAGGATAAGTATGATAAGACGTCTTGCGGTCTGTGGTTTGTTGGAGGAAAGCCAGTGTTGGGCTTGCAGCGCAGGCTTTTAGCTCTGGCGGTTGGCGGTCTGCGGCATGCAAGCACTGGAACTGAGCGCCCTGGACCGGCCGATGAGGATGAGATTTCGTGCGTGTCATAGAGCCAATGGAACTGCCCAGACCACTAATTAGTAGGTACCTGCCTCTAGAGCCGCGCTCTTCCGGTTCCGTCGGGTTCCTCGCGCCCGGTTCCTCGCGTAGTGGCCTGAGTCTCACTGCCGAAGGATGCAGCAGCTTCGGCTCGTCCCACCGAGTCACAAATTCCATTCTTTCGTCCTTAGGTGGGTTGTCTCGCGCCGCCTTATCGGTCGCGGCTGATTGCTCCGAAGCGGAGCTTCCCCATCGCCTCCAAAAAAAAGCACCCAGCGTGACCTACCTATCTATCCCTCGCTTGTTCGCGGCTCGCGGCAATGCTCCCGCCCACTGCCACTTCTCGGACGTGCTTCCGCCGGATCCCGTCGCCGGGCCACTTAGTAACCGTCCCGTGACATAATCGCAACCCGCCATCGGAGCCTCAGTCGGTGCACGCTATTACCCCAGAGAAACGATCAAGGTGGTGTTGCGGCAGCTCTTTGGCGTGTACCGCCGCCCGGTCGGGGTGCACTTGTTAGTCATGATGGTTGTGCGGTGCATTAGTTCGGCAGATGCAACACACCTATTCTATGTCGCAAGAGTACTTGAGTACCTATCGGACAAGACTGGATACTGAAGAACTCGGGCATCAGGGTTGTCTGTCCGCAACCGCTGGCCGAGTTCCCATTTATGGTCCATCCCCTTCGCACCAACAGCATTCCATCGCCGCTCTCCTCTCCCCTCTACTTCTTTCACAACAGTCACTGCAACAAGTAATTCACTGCAAAAACCTCCCATTCAAACTCAAGTGTCCCATCTCACCTCAACTCTCCACCAAGATGACTCGCAACCGTCGTCAGCCATGGGCCACAACGCCTTTGATTGAATCTCCTCACCTCTCAAAGCTAGCAGGATGGTAAGTGATACCATGCTCTGCGTACTGCCTCGTTCCCGTCCCAGCCAAGTCTGTCTCTTTGCGTGTAGCTCCGAAGATGTCCCCTTTGTCCTTGCTGCCCTGCTACCCCTCAAGTTGAAAGACCGGATTTCTAAATCGTAGAAGCAGAATTCTCCTGAAGCTTGACAACCTGCAGCCGTCCGGCTCTTTCAAGTCCCGGGGTATCGGCAACTACCTCCTTCGTCGCATCCAAGAGAGCGAAGCCCTCGGCCAACACCCACACTTCTATGCATCTTCAGGCGGCAATGCAGGAATTGCCTGCGTTGTTGCAGCCCAGTCACTGGGCTACAACGCCTCCGTTGTAGTCCCAACTACAACCAGCCCAGCCTTGGTTGCGAGACTCCATGCCGAGGGCGTCACAAAAATCATCCAACACGGCCAGAGCGTCATGGATGCCGACAAGTACCTCAAGGCGGTAGTCCTGCCCGCCGACCCCAACGGTGTCTATGTGCCGCCCTTCGACCACCAGGATGTCTGGGACGGAAACGCAACGGTCATGCAAGAGATAGCGGTCCAAATGGAAGGCGAAAAGCCCGATGCTGTGGTGTGCAGTGTCGGCGGCGGCGGCCTCATGAACGGGGTCGTCCAGGAGCTCGATAAGCTTGGCTGGAGCGATGACGTCTCGGTTGTCGCCATGGAGACTGATGGTGCAGACTCGCTCAACCGCTCACTCCTGGCCAACGAAATCATCACGCTCCCCGAGATCACATCACAGGCCCGAAGCCTCGGCGTGGCCACTGTCTCGAAGAAGACTTTTGAATACGCCCAGCGGCCTCAGGTGGTCAGCGCCGTGCTCTCCGACGGCGACGCGGCCAGAGGCTGTTTGATACTTGCGCGCCACGAGCGCCTGATGGTCGAGCTCACAGCCGGCGTCGCGATCGTGCTTTGCGAGGACCGCATGCTGGAAAATGTCCTCGGTCGAAAGCTCAGCGCCGACGCCACGGTTGTGCTCTTGGTCTGCGGCGGGAACGACATCTCGGTGGAGATGCTTATGAAGTGGCAGGGGCTTTACGGAGCTTGCTGAGATGCAAGCGGCCTTTCTGGATATTTGATCGTGTTTCCGAGCGTTGGAATAAGACTGACCACAAGAGCGATAACTAAGTATGGAATGCTACTTTTTCGATTTATTTCCTGTTGGAGGTCCCCGCTGCTGACGTCGTCGTCTCGATTGGGTTACCGCGTCGGTGACGCCGAGGTGCGCGTGCACGACTCTACAATACTTCGTATGCGTCTTGCCCAAGGCATGGCTTCGATAGCCAGGGCGTTTAGCACCTCTCAAGAATGCGAGCAACTACCTCAATTGACATAGTCGTCCGAAAGGCGGCAGAGTTGGCAGTTGTGGCAATCATCGATAGGCCGTTCTCGGGGAAATGGTTGGGTTTGGGTTTGGGTTGCAAACTTGCCCGGAAGAAACGGCGTGTTATCGTGTCGAGCACGGTCCAGAACGCGAAAAAAGGGCGTAGTTTGCTGATTGCGGCGAGCATCGATCGACAGCGGTTTTGGGCAAAAAGTAACCATTGGCATATTTTTTTTCGACTGCTTCTGTCTCACCACTTCCATGAAACCTGTTTGCCCACCAGCGGGCTGGAAAAGCGAATAGGGTGGATTTCCCGGGATGTCTTATCATGGGCCAGGCGACACAAAAACAGTCCATGCGTATCTATCGAACGTGGGTTGCAGGTGGGTTTTGCGCGAGCGTTCCCATGTTCCATTTCCAACGGGCATTTGGTAACAGCTTGATAGCCTCGGGGCCGAGCGCGGTCTCCAACTCTATCAGCGCGGCAAGCCCGGCCATTGGTCGCGTGTCGGCCGCGTCGTGACGGCGAGCTAAACCTCCTCGTCACTTCTAGAACCCCCATCGTCGTTATCTGCTTAGGGTCCTCAACCGAACCCCTGCTCCCCCGCGTTTTCCCCCCTAGGCCATGCAAGCCATGAGGCTCAGGCCGCTGCGAGGATGGATGTCTCCGTCATTAGAGGCGCTGTTAGAAGCTTGGATCCATCCCGGCCTGTTAAGTTCTCCTTATCCCCTCGCCATCTCCCGGCACCTCGTTCTCTGCTTGCTTCCATCTTCTGCATGCCGGAAGCGACCTCATCCCGCATCTGCATGAACCCTTCGACTCGTGCGTGTCCTGAATCTCCCTCGCGATTCTCGATTCACGCGTCTTCCCTCTGTAGGCCCGCCGGTCCGCAGCTGTTCTAGGCCTCTCCCCGTCTCCCTCATCGCCCAATCCTCCACTTCGCCCACAATGGCATCCACTGCCCCCGCCCCTAAGCAGCTGGGGTACGCCAGCGAGCTGCCCAAGACGCTCAGCATGATGAGTATCCTGGGCATGTCCTTCGCCATCATGGCGGTTCCGTACGGTCTCTCGACAACCTTCTACATCACTCTGGTCAATGGCCAAGCCGTCACGATCCTCTGGGGCTGGGTCCTGGTTTCGTTAATCTCCCTCAGCATTGCCGCCTCTCTTGCCGAAATCTGCGCCGTGTATCCTACAGCTGGCGGCGTTTACTACTGGTCCGCGGTTCTCTGCACTCCGAAATACGCGCCTGTGGTTAGCTTCATCGACGGATGGATGACTCTGGTGGGGAACTGGACCGTTACGCTCTCTATCAACTTTGGAGGTGCTCAGTTAATTCTGAGTGCCATCACCATCTACAATGAGGACTTCGTACCGAATGAGTGGCAGACTGTTCTCTGTTTCTGGGCCGTCACGTTGATCTGCGCGCTTGTCAATGCGTTCGGGTCCAAGTATCTGGACCTGTTCAACAAGATTTGCATCTACTGGACTGCCGCCAGTGTTGTCATCATCCTCATTACGCTCTTGTCTATGTCGGACAACAAGAGGTCCGCTGAATTTGTCTTCGCTCACTATGATGCATCTGCAAGTGGATGGCCCGCCGGATGGTCTTTCTTTGTTGGTCTTCTTCAAGGTATGCTACTCAACTCCAATCCAATTGCCAAGTGGTTACCCACGTCCTAATCACTCTTCCAGCTGCTTACACTCTTACCGGCTACGGTATGGTAGCCGCCATGTGTGAAGAAGTCCAGCAGCCTGAACGAGAGGTCCCCAAGGCCATGGTTCTATCAGTCGTTGCCGCCGGCGTCACCGGCCTCATCTACCTCATCCCGATTCTCTTCGTCCTGCCCGACATTTCCGGTCTGCTCGCCAGCGGCCAACCCATCGGCCTCCTCTTTAAGACAGCCACCGGCTCCAAGGCCGGCGGCTTTGGTCTCCTCTTCCTGATCCTGGGTATCTGGTTCTTCGCTGGCGTCGGCGCCCTGACCGCCGCCTCCCGCTGCACCTACGCGTTCGCTCGTGACGGCGCCATCCCGGGACACAAGCTCTGGGCCAAGGTCAACCACAAGCTCGATGTGCCTCTGTGGGGTCTTGTTCTGTCGACTGCCGTCGACTGCCTGCTCGGATGTATCTACTTCGGCTCCTCCGCGGCTTTCGGCTCGTTCACGGGCGTTGCCACCATCTGTCTTTCGACATCCTACTGCGTGCCCGTCTTCGTTAGCTTGCTCCGTGGCCGAGAACCCGTCCGATCATCGCCATATTCGCTGGGAAAGCTCGGCCCGATCGTCAACTGGATCAGCATCATCTGGATCGTCCTCGCCGTCGTCATCTTCTGCATGCCCGTCTCGCTTCCCGTCACCGCGTCCTCAATGAACTATGCCAGCGTCGTTTTTGCCGGCTTTGCCACTATCAGTGCTGTCTGGTATTTTGCGTATGCACGAAAGCACTTTAAGGGTCCTATCATTGTTGACATCGGCTCCGAGGAGTTTGTGTCCGGACCGGAGAGCACACATGGGGCTGAGAAGGGAACTGCCCTTCGCGAGAGCTCTGGTGATGAAGGAACAAAACAGTAAATTTAGTCTGTCCCTGCTGGGTGTACTTTAGTAATTATTTGTTGCCAAAACCTTCACATCTTTTTGTATCTGTTACCCTTTACGCAAAGCCGTCTTTCTTGTAATCTAGAGCACGTATAATCGTGTCTGTCTTAGTCAGTTGAAGTCCTTAGAGAATAGAGTCATCTGCAAATACCTTGTTCTCAGTTCCAGAATTCTTCTGACTATCTCTAGGTTCTAAACGGGCTACTTGTTTTGCTATTCCTAAAGCCGAGTATCTGAAAGATTTCTGGGTAGCCATGCATGCTCACATGTGGCCCATACATGTACATTAGATTAGGTGGCTTACGGAGGCATCGATGCCCTCGATTAAATAGTAGGCGGCGCATGTCAAAGACTTGTAAAGAATCGCATCAGTCACACGAGTGCTTCTCTTCCGCTGCTCACTCATTTCTCTTTTTAGTGCTGTCCATCGTATGGTGAATCCTCCAGAATTAGAATTCGCCCAGTAATCCATAAACATAGGTCAGAGATATGGTAGCTTGAGTGGCCGTCCGCCTTACTTGTGGCCATGAGCTGGATTATTTACACTATTTGTTAACCCTATTGTATTATGTCGCTTCCTGAATGATCGTGAAGTGTGTTTCGATCCCGCTATAAACAGTTTCCCAAGCGCCTGTTGCCCATTGTTTGCCCTTCCCTGGGACAGTGCACATGGAATGTGTTCCCGAAGCTTCGAACGCCGCTGAATCAATGAAACTTTATGAATGTGATGGTAGTGATTGGTATTTGAACGTTGTGCTCCCCTGGCGCAAGACACGGTTGATGCCGCGCCGCAATGTAGAGCGAAAGTAGAATGTGAGGAAGAAACCGTTAACCACCCCAAACAAGCAGAGTAAAAATATGTGGAAAGGCCCTAGCATGAATCTTCTTGTGGGTGCCTCGAGAGTTCCACCGTGGTCTTCTCGTGTTTGGAAACAGATTGCGAGTAGGCAAGGACTTGACCGTTCTTGTCCAAAGCCACGACACGGATGAATTCACTGGAATCGCCTGGTATCTTGATCTTGGTATCGAACGTTGTCTTCTCGATGGTGCTGTGCTGGCGGAAGTCGTCGCCCGAAGACTCAGGCCCGCTCTGGATCCACCACTTGGCGACCTCGGTTGCGCCGTTCCAGCTGACGTATAGGGCCTTCTGCTTGGGTCGCATGGCGACATTGGGGAGGGTGCTGGGGCGACCGACCCAAGAGTACTTGAAGGTGCGATAGTTCTTAACCCACGAGAACAGATCTAGGTGGACCGGGCCGATGTGAGTCTTGTAAAGTACTTCGCCATCGTGCGAGAATTCGGTGAAGGCCGGGACGTGGCCCCAGCCGACGAGCACGTTGCTGTTAGGAAGTATCTGCACAGAGCCTTGCGAGACGGCGTGGACCTTGTAGGGCGAGATGTAGTCCTGGACGAGGGTTGCTGTCATGGCGTCCGTGTCGAGGGCGACGAGTAGACCGCGGCTGAACTTGGCCATATTTTTGCGGCTGTTGGAACTGTTGTCAAAGACCGTCAGAGTTGAGTTGCCAACCCAAGAGGCCTGATTTTTCAGGTGAAGTTCGTAGCAGCGCCTTGGGAAAGGTCCTCGAACGAGTTACGCTTTCCACCAAGCTGCCACAGAACGCCGCCGTCGTCGGAGCTGATGGCCGCCACGGCGCACATGTACCGCGACGAGATGAGATAGTTGCCATTGGCATCTTTGTCGACGCTGTTGATGTGGAAGGAGTCGAAGGCACTGCTCGGGTCGCCACCGTCGCGAGGTGGGCGAAGGTTTCACTGATGGCGAAGTGATCCAAGGCGCGCCACTCAAAGAAGAGCTCGCCCGTGACTAAGTCGATTACCTGGAAGATGCTGTCGAAAATACAGCCGTCCTTGATGTCGAATGCTGGCATGTTGGCGGTCTGTTTGTGGTAGATGGTCATGAGTGCGGTGTTGGTGTCGGTAATGCTAAACTCGTGGAGGTCTCCTGTGAATTGGCCGACAGGTGTGACCTTTTTGAACACTTCGTACGACTCATCAAGCTATTTAAATATTAGTATGGTAGCAAGTAGAAGTTGAAAATCGCTCGCTCTATGCTCTCTTCGGAGCACCATTGCTAGAATGCAGGCTTACCATAAGATAGAATCCCTCACCGAAAGTACCATTGTCGGTGCCATGCCAGAAGGTGATGTAGTCCTTTCCTTGGAAGGCCTGAACTTTGAGCTCCATGGCTTGTCCCCAGAGCGCCTGCGTCCATACACGATTCCCCGCATTGTCGAGTATCATCGGTCCAGGTGTTTCGATGTAGGGAGGTATACGAGACCGTGTAAGAGAAGAGCCAGTACTAGCCGTGGCCGGGATTGGGACCTCAGTGGTATTGCGCAGGTGTGCATGAGGTCTAATGGACGGTGTTAATCGGGATCGGATATGGATTCGGGTTCAGGGCTGAGACGCGGTCGAATGCGACTTGTACGAAACGGGTGCATATTGGCCGTCGTGAGGTCTGACGACGATGTGCTGCTCTTCGGCGATTTCTAGGAGGAGTAGGATAAAAGAAGTTGAGGGCAAGAGCACGAAGAATAGAACGGAAGGAGAAGATGAGATGAAGGAGGGGGTGGCGTGTTGAACAAACAGAGACCGGCCAAGGGAACAAGGAGAGACGAGGAGACAGGGACACAAGATGATGGAGCGACACAAGCCAAGAAACAAGGAAACCAAGGATACTTGGCAACCACACTCGCTCACTTACGTCGGTTATATTCCACTTCTTCGTAGCGGAAACAGTGGGCGCAGGATACCCTCCAGATCAGACAAGGCCCCACGTTGGATTAGACACGAATGGCAATGAAGAACATCCGAGAGGAGACGACGAGCTTTATAAAACCCCAGAGGATGGACACTCGAAGCCATCATTCAGCATCCACCGGTCCTCTCCACCTCGACTTCAACATGCTTGCTTGGAGACTCGTCTTAGTCGAGTCGGCGCACGGCGGTCCACATCCCGATCACACTGCCGTGTCATGGGAGTCGTCCCGGTTGAACTTGTGCGTCGTGGATAACGGGTAAAGAGACTTCGGGCTCATAACCGCGTACCAGATACGTGCGTAGACTTATGTCCCCACTATGTAGGTGCTCTGACGGGCGAGATGGAATCTTTTGATGGATGGGTTCGCAGCGAATTATGGGAACAGAGGTTGGTTCCGGGCTGTGATTTGCGACCCGGCGAACCACCAAGGGGCGCGGCAGTGCTGCGTAGTAGTCTGTTACTGGATTGCTTCAACAGCCATGACGATCCTTACCTTCATCTGTGGAGAATACCGACTGTGTAGTGTATGCAAGTGACGAACATGGGGACGGGCCCACCGCAAGATAGGGAAATCCAAGGCGGAACAAGCTCGAAGCGGCTAAAAGGGGCCTGGCTTCTGACTAAAAGAGATGCGATCCCACCAGACCAGTGTCTACACTGGGAGTGTTGAGTGTTGCCAGAGATGGAGAAAAAGCAGCCCCAGGTGAGATGTTGATGGACTTGCGCCAGGAAGAGCAGACCACTTCGAAACAGAAGAGTCTCTAGCTTAAGAATCGCGCCCTCCACAATGAATAGCCGTGGAGCGATAACCCGAGTTCGTCTTCCGGGGATGGACATTCTTCCGCGTACCCTGACGCGCAATCCGAATATAAACTGTGCGTACGAAGCCCTTTGTCGGACGGCATTTATGGGGAGGTGGCCGGTGCCCCCAAGCCACGATCCGCGTTTATCGTGATTTGATGGCATCCTTGCAGACCTCGGACTGTTTTAATTTGACGACCCCTTGCTGCTGCTGCTGCGTCGGATGTAAGGCTGTCGCATATCCGTGATATTCGCACCGATTACAGAGGACCAAGACTGCCCCCCGACCCTGAAGCGACCCATCTCGAGATATCATTTTATCTGTGATTTGTGTTGTAGGCCACCCACCCATATGCACAGTTCTACCCCCTCTCGTCAAACGCGTGTCGAAAGAGCTTCTTACTTGGGTGTCCACCATGACCATCACGTCGGCGAAGCCATCGCGACATCCCGCGATTCCCTCACTCACGCTGGACGTGGACGACCGCCTACTTAATTAGTCAGTCAGCCAGTCGGTGAGTCAGCCAGATAGACAGACAGATAGACAGACAGATAGACAGATAGATATCCGGTCGGACAAACAGACAGATAGTCAATCAGCCAGTTGGTCAGTCAATTAGACAGACAGACAGACAAATAGTTAGATAGTCAGTCAGATAGACAGTCAGCCGGTCGGTCAGTCGGTCAGTCTACCTATTTATCTATCTATTTAACCAACCGACCGACCGACCGACCTATCTGACTGACTGACTGGCTGAGTGACTGACTAATTAACTTATAGTGGGGAGCCCTATAATTTAGGGAGCTTTAGGGGGTATGAGGGGTAGGGAGTTGGATTTTTGGGTTTTTGGGTTTCGAGTTTTTGCACTTTTGGCAATCCTAAGCTAAGGTGCGACTACGGTCGCACCTTAGGTAAACTCCGCCAAAAGTGCAAAAACCCAAATCCCGGATTTTCAACTTCACGAAATCGCAATTTCCTACCCCTCATACCCCCCAAAGCCCCTGAACTATAGGGCTACCCACTACAAGTGAGTTAGTCAATAAACAGTCCGTCAGACAGTCAGACAGTCAGACCATCTATTTAACTATCTATCTAGCTGACTGACTGACAGACCGACGGACGGACTGTCTGTCTGACTATATAACGATTGTAGAGTGGATTGCCGGGTCTCATGCACCACACACGTCAAGGCCCGCCAAAAGCCACGATCAACAATAGCCTCATTGCTTACATATGCTCAATATCGTTATAACCATATTATTACAGTACCCGCCATCGCGTCTGTTGCTTACAGCAACCATACCAACGTCTGAATGATCAACTTTACAGCAAGTTACGTGACAAGATGAGACCAGGTGCGGGAATCCGTCATTCATGCCGACGGCGCTTCACCATGCCGCCAAAGGTTCGATCTCCCAACATTGCTATACTTCCTGTCAACTGACAACTCGCTCGAAGCTCCTTGAGGCGAAGGCTTTGATCTCTTGCGACCTCCTATTCCTACCAACAGAAATTCTGGGACACATAATCCAACAAGCAGACCCGATAGACGCTGTCTGCCTTGCTCTTGCGTGCAAGCATCTATTGCAGGTTTCAGCGATGTCCACAATTAGGGTCCCCTCAGTGGCCAAGCATAGATACCTCCTGCCGTCCACTTGCCATCGCATATATGAGCTTCTCTGGCGCTTTGAGCCTCAAGTCGATCGCCACAATTTTCGGGCGAAGAAGTTTGGACTGTGCTGCGACTGCTTACAGTACCGCCCAAAGAAAAAGATACATTGGAGGCTGCTCTCAAGGACGTATCGGCGGCGCATGGGAGTGGAAGCAAATACGTGGCAGCGGGCTGTGGATAAATGGTATAGGGCGAGCTCAGCGCAGTGTCCAGAATGTTGGTGTAAGCAGAGGTACAAATTGCTGCCTGACCTAGCGCAGTAAAAACACAGGAGCTCTGGCTATTGTAATGTGAAGCTTTACTTAGTCGGCAACACCAGCGGCAGCAGAAGCGGTAAAAAGTGTATAGTAAAATCAAAGTCATCCCTGAGCTGGCTCCGCTATTCTGTTTCCACGTTCACTTTTTTGGCCCTAGCTGTCCCAATGGACTGCTGAGGCCACTCTTGAAGCCTGTTCAAGGTTTATCTCATCTGCACCGCAAGCTTCCCAGGCCCGTTGGTCTTCCAAAGTCTGATACTTTTGACCTCCCTAAACGAACTTAGATACCCTTAACGCTCTAATCACCCAAGGTGACACGTTTCCTATCCCTTCCTCGGGACCAAATCATGTATTTAATAACCTTCTTCCCTGTGCGAAATCCCCCAAGTCTCTTCACTGTAAGCTTTAGTTCCGCCACTCCTTGCTCAAGCACCCAGTAAGTGATGGAAGAAGATTGTCCTTCCACATGTCTCCTAGCTTCTGCTATGTTTGCGGTTCGCTCATGTTTAATTAGTGGTAGAAGGCCGTGAATGATCGTTTGACTTGTTGTATTGCTTGCTCTCTTCGCGTGCCAGTTCATGTCCCCAATATCCCGATCTAAACCCGCCATCGCAACTGCCCTCAGTCATGTACACGAGTAATAACTACATGCAATGGTTTCTCTCGATTTATCTTCTATTGGACACTTAGTTTCTTCACTTTGAGACTTCGTGCTAGGACTTTATTTAAGGCTGCTTCGTATGGAAATTGGAGACGATTGAACTAGATCTTCCAGGAACGATCTCGGGATAGCTTGCAGCAAGAAAGCGCCACGGGTCCAGTTTCAACCGCTCGACTGACTGACTACCACCTAGATACTTAGAAGAATCGGTCTTAGCATGCTCTTCTCTCGTTGAACCTCGAAATCGTCGGGTCTCGGAGCTCTCCCGTGCCTCTAGCAGCATATAGTAACGACGCGACGATAGTAGAAAGCAAGACGATAAGAGAGAATAAAAAAAAGCCAAAAAAAAACCAAGATCCTCTAAGAATATATGTAGTCAATTATGAAGCTCCGAAATCCACCGTGCCATTTATGGGTGCGGTGGAGATGGAGATGACGCCAGCGCTATGGGTTAGCTTGAGGGCCTTTTTTCTCTGCTACATAGTCTGACACATCACACCCTCATTCAAGAAGTTCCCGAGATCATCCGATCAACAGAACATAGGTTCCGTGGTCTAGCTGGTTATGGCATCTCGTTAACACCGAGAAGGTCCCCGGTTCGAGCCCGGGCAGAATCACATTTTTGTTGTTTCAACTGGTTCTCTCTTTTTGCCCGTACCATCTCATCCCTCGCTTCCTGACAGGGAGGAGATGATTGTATAATGCTTGAGATTAAAGGCTCTTCTAGATCATACAATCAATACCTATCCAATCACTATTATTGAGGCCATCTCCAGTCCGCGTCCGTCTATAAGTCTCTTCTCTTAGATAAGGGCGATTCGACAACTCCAGCTCCCAAGTCACATCAGCCTCAATCAGAAATAAAACGAACTGTCTTGTTTGTAAAGACTAAAAACCACTAAATTCCTCTAACATCTGTCTACCCTTTCATCGTCTTCAAGGCCTGAACCTCTTCAGGTAGTCATACCCGCTGTCGACCATCGCAAGTGCCCTCTTCGACGCCTCGTCTATATCCTCCTTTGGAAGCCCCAAAATCTCATTGTCGAGACCCTTCCTGGACTCGAAGTCTCCATCGCCGTTGGAGAAGAATGTCCGCGAATACATAGCCGTCACCTGTCCTCGGCGATCCCCGCTCTGCTCCATCTTCACTCCTCGCTCCCAGCGCTCTTTGGACCTTTCGTACTCAATCTTCCAGTCCTGGTCCGTTGTCCCTGTCACTCGCTCAATGCTGTCGAGCATCTCTCGCTGAGAAACGCGGAAGCTTGAGATATACATGGGCTTGTTCCTCCACTGGGATATAGTCGGAGATTGGTCGTTCTCGTCATCTGGGAGCTGCTTTAGGCTCAGGAGAGAGGCAATGCCTCTACCGCACTGCAGCCACGTGGAGGTGTTGATGCGGGTCTTTCCATCGTCGTAAAATGTCACCTTTTTATTGGCGAAGTCGAAGCCGTACCACTCTGGGCCTTGCGCAATGGAGAACTCATACCAGAACGAGCAAGTCATGGTAATCCAAGAGGACACTCCGAGATCCTCAATGGTCTTGATCCCTGCAACAATTGAGGGACCAGTGAAGTTCTCCTTGCCCAAAGCTACGTCGGTCGGATCGGTTCCGTAGCAGTTTGGCATGACCCACGGCACACCCGCCTTAGCCGCAGCCTTGATGAGTTTGTCCTGGGTACCAGGAGGAGCAGCCAGGGACATGGAGATGGCGAGGAACTGTTGCTCCTTCAGAGCAGAGACGAGAGAGTCCTCATCATCGTAGTCAACAGTGGTGACTTGGACGCCATCGGGAACCTTGCTAGTGCTTCCAGCACGGCTAATGGCGGTGACGGAATGTTTTCCGGTCTTAACCAATGCCTCGGCAAGGTACTTTCCAATAGAGCCACCGGCCTTTTCAGCTGTTAGATTCGTTGCTCTAGATCCCAGAATGAAAGGAGCACGGGGGTCTAAGGACTTACGCCGACAATCGCCACTTTTTCGATCTTGTTGACAATGCCCTGAGGCTGGTCCTTGGCATACTTCTGAGCCATGATGCTGATTTTGAGTTTGTGGAGGAGATGGGTTTGTTTGTGAGTTGTTGAACTTGCTGGAAATGGTGAGATGCTGGTGTTGGTGAAGTGTGTTTGATGAATTGGAATATTCTAACTACAGCTACGGACAGGGAATCAACCTTATATACAAATCTAGAACTCATTTACTCTCAAGATTCCATTTATATCCATCGTCATGTCCACGGATTTCAGAATCGATGTCCGGAACGAAGATTTCCTAATCTGGAAACAGGGCGTCAGTGACATCGCGATGGATGTTAGTGCTCCCACGAGCCAATCAGACGGCGCGTCTATACGACGACGGGCTAGAAATGGCGTTTCACCGCCAACGGAGATACGGGCCACGCCTAAATCCGCATCGTGAGAGCGTCATGGTCGCCGCGTTGAATGGCGAATATTAACTCCATTGATGCGTTCGGTGGAACGAGGAACGTTGGTATTTCTCTGTGTCTCGGGCGTCGGCACATTTGTTGTAGGCTTCTATGGTAGTTCCAAATATCCGTGGTACTGCCTGACAAAACCGCGATGGGTGGCGAGGTGATGTCATGAGCCTGTATTGTGCGAACTATTCTCTGATTTCAAGTTGGGTAACCAGCTGGTTCGTTCGGTAGCATTAAACCGTCTCGAGACAGAGTGACCGGATGCGACATGCAGCTTTGATTAATCGTAAACTCTCTACGTAGTACTTGTATCTGCGAAGCCGAGACGCCGAGCGCCGCGTAGTTGCCATAGGACTCGTGAGCGTGCTGTGCAACGCAAGGATTATGATTGTCCGTATCGGATGCCGAAGATTGGGCTCCCCGAAATCGGGCGATTGGCGGTTGAAGAATTCGTGCTGATGTCTCTTCGCGCCTCGACTGTGTCGGTCAGCAAAACTACTTTGCTGGTCTAAGATTTAAGAGCGCATATACTTGGGAAGAAGAAGAAAGGCAGGAGAAGGTGAATGATGCTGCAGAAGATAGACTGCATAATGCCTGAGGGGTAGAGTTGAACGATTGGACTAGGCACAAAAGTACCAGATGCAACTACCTCTCCCGCAGGAGTATTGCTAGGGGTACCAACAAGTACATTCGCGGAGCTTAGGTAGGTATCCTTGATGAATTGAGGTGCCGCCCCTACTTCCCACTATATTAGGTTACCTAAAGCAATATATAGAGATATTAGATGAGGTTAGTAGTTGGGGTTGGTTGGTTAGTTAGACAGGTATTCAGACCACATGGGTACCTTAGGGTACCTTAGTAGCTAAAACATGCTCCTGAAACCAGGGGAGATAGGCATCCCTTGCCCACGTACCGAGCTCCCGCAGGCCTGCAACAATCTGATAAGTCTCAAGGATGCTCTGCGTGCTCCCAAACTGGCGCTCCGTCCACAAAATCGTCTTCTGGCCCTCGAGTGTCGATAGCACAAATAGCCATTTGTGCCCATGAACAATGATCCCGGGAATGAAGCCCAGATGAGAGGGCGTAGTTGTAATGGTGCAAAGTCGGTATGGTTGACTGATAGGAGGTGTGTTTTGCGGCTGAGGGTCTTTAAGCCTTCCCTCCAATTCTCATCGTCACTGAGGTCCGCATATATACACAGGTCCACCATCTTGGCTGATGTCAGATGGCGGAAATATTTACAGTGTGGGCGGGCAGCTGCTACTAGGGTCGGCTAAGTCAGCAATCCCACTTGCATAAGGTATGAACATTTCTTTGAGACTTACTAAGGGAAAAAATTAAAGATCCCGCCTTTATTTTTATCAGGATCTCGGAAGACGCCTTTAGGATCTAGTGGTGAGCCTCACCATTCCAGCTCAACTCATCGTGGCCGAAATTTATGCCTTCTTTCGCCATTTCACTCACTAGCTCCACCTCATCGCACGACGGGATCCTACCAGGAAGTTGATCCGGCGTGTCTAAGGGCTTAAACAAGTATGTCCACAAACGAGCCTTCCTCTCTGTCGATTCGGACCGTGACAGAGGGGAAGAATAGTCCCCAGGTAGATCCCGAACCCAAGCAAGGATTCTCTCAGACTCGAGCATGGCGTTTTGATGTTGGTTGGCAAGTTGTCGACGTTGACGTTTGTCAGCCACACCCCCATCTTATTAAAGCCTCCGGTAGCATATGGCTGTGGCGCAGAGGCATCTACTTAGGGCGCTGGCTGTGGCGTAAGCCAGTATTAGGTTGCCGCGCCAATATATTTCACCCCACCATCTCCCATCTACGAGCAACAATGCGAACTGTACTGATTGATGTAACCCGCAAAGATGCGCCGCCATGTCTGACGACGAGAGCCAGAGCATCCTATATTGGCTCCAAGCCCTGCCAGAAGCCTTCGACGATTACTACCCCCTCCCACTGCCGTCATCGCCCTCGTTATCACGCCCTAACAAGCGCAAAGCCCAACATCAACAGCCAAGTCCCCCGATATCGTTGCCGGAGATGGAGAAGGAGACAAATCTAACACCAACGCGAAAGCGACAACGAACCGTCGACGCTACAGGCACCACCGCGACCGATCCAAACCAGACGCCGCGCCCTGCCCTCCGCAGCGGGCGTAGTTCAGCGTCAATGTCAGCCTCGTTGTCCGCCTCAAGCGCAAGCGCCTCGTCCTCTCGTTCCGGATCCCCTAAGAAACAATTCATGAACTTGCGTATCCAAGAATCAGGTATCGAGTTTCGCACGCTCGATGCAGCGCCCAAGCAGGAAGCAGCCAATCTTCTCAACAATCTGCGACAGATCGGCCGTGGTCTTGCCATCCTCCCCCACGACGAGCGGCAGCGGATACTGCAAGATGATGCTATCGATCCCCACGAATGGACGTTTTCGTTCAAGGCGGCTGGCGAGGTTGATTCGCTGCCGGGTCGGATACCGTCGCCGGAAGTTGTAGCCGTGGTTCGCAAGCGGGCCAAGAAGTGCCATGAGTTCGGCCACGAAGAGGCAGCCTGGAATGCGGAGGTGCACTTTCGCCTGCTGGAATCCATTCTCCGAGACTCACAGACGGACGAAGCCGGACTCCTCAACTTCACAACCTGGTGAGTGTTGGACGCAACGCAACGCGCTGATCCCTTGCCCGTATCTAGACTAACGGTCGTCTAGCACCTCTGCCCGCCCCCATCCCAGATATCTCCCGCGATCCATCCAAGCAAAGATGGTCGACATGTGCCTCTACGCCGACCTTTATGATGATGCCGATATCATGGAGGCCCAACAAGCCCTCTGCCGCCAGATGCCAACGTCTTCTGTTAACCACACTGACTTTGCGCCGCTGCAGTTGTCTCCCATCGTCCTCAGCATCGAAACCAAGAAGTCGGGCAAGGATCTCGATACCGCGCAGTTGCAGATGGGCATCTGGCACGCCGCGCAATGGTCTTTTCTGCGCTCCGCCGTTCTCCTATCCTTGCAAGCGCGGGAGGCGCAGTCAACGCCCGACGAATCAACACCATCTGCGGCGCAGATGTTGCAGCGGCAGCAAGAACAAGAACAACAAGCAGATGAGGCTCTAGACCGGCTCGCCTTCCTCCCCGGCGTCATAGTCCAAGGGCATAAGTGGATGCTGGTGCTGTCGACGCGCGAACGCCTCAAGACAGTGCTGTGGGTGGAACAGCAGTTTGGCAGCACCCATCGTATGCTGGAGACGTACCAGGTGATTGCTGGGCTGCGGGAGCTTGCGGCGTGGGGGAGGGATACCTACCTTCCATGGTTTCAGGAGAACATCCTGGCGGGCTATGGGCCTGAGGATGGATGATAAGTCTGGGCGTTGCTATGTCTTCTAGGTGAACGAAGCAAACATCTCCCAAAGTAGCATTCAACGGCCGACTTGGACTCTATATGTTGGCGAGCCTGGCAACTCATCCAAATCAAGTGAGTTCAAGCTTCGATGTCCGAACTACGAGAAGTAAGAACTTTAAGTCGGTACGTCGAGGTATTTGTTGGTCCGAAGGGAAATGGCTTTGTGGAAAGCGGCCGGAGCTTGGGAAACCCAGGCCCATGTTGTCGATGTAGTTTTGGCAATGGGTTGCCAAGCCCGTGGTGCTAATGATGCATCATGTAACATAAGACTAGGATGAGCATGATACCGTTAGCCAAGAGAGGCCCGGTATAGATCATGCTTCCCTGAAAGGGCTGAGTTGGACGTCTCCCTAGCAGAGCGATTGATATTTATATACCTCTTATGAAAGCATTCACAGTTCACAATGCGTATCCAAGAGCTGCGCCCTATTTTAGCTATTTTAGGCTATAGGCATAGTTTACAGTCCCCTCCGTTCCAACGGGGCATCACCCCACTAAACTCCCCTAGAGTTGCAGCAGCCGCGGTCCATTGGAAGAAACTAAGTGAGTGCCTGAGGTGGGGAACTTCGGGGAGTTCAATCGACTTTTACGGGGTAATTACAGCGCGATGCGATCGTGAAATCGTCACCTCTAATCACGTCATCGCCGCCAATGCAGAAGATGCTACCGACAGACTGGGCAGATGGTCAGTCGAGAAGCTGACTGTCTCATTCCGGGTTGAGGCTGGGACGTGCCCTTCTCCAATCTTTGCGCGGCCGTTGACCTTGGTATGAGTCCCTCCGAGGCCATAAACATGGCCCAATCTCCTCGCCAGCCCGAGCAGCCGCCGCCTCCGCCTTCCAGTACGAGCGGAAGCGCCGCGGGAGCTCGCTCGCGGTTGGCACGGTGCGCCTGCGACTCGTGCAAGGTTCGCAAGATCCGGTGCTCTGAGATTCCGCCCTGCAACGGATGCGTGGCCTCGGGCATCGAGTGCACCTTCAACCGCCTCCAGGCCACGCGAGGTCCCCGCGGCTTGCGAGCCAGAACTATCGACAAGATCCAGAGGAAGCGCCAGGGGGGTTCGCTGAATAGGACGGGTAGCAGAGGTCTATCCGAAGGCCAGGACAAGGGCAAGGCAGCTCCGTTGGTCGAGGAGCTGCCCCATCTGATCAGCATCCTCGACACGTATGCTGAAAGACTGTTTCCCATTTGGCCCGTTGTCGATGCAGCCGACTTGAAGCGGAGACTGATGGAAACCCCTAGCCAAGTCAATGCGGCACGTCATCTTGCAAATGCTGTGGCCCTCGCTGCTGTTGCTCAGCTTAGGCTGGAGACGCCGTGGCAGTCCAGCGTCGAGGAGGCCGAGGCGAGTGGATTAGGTTCGAAACTTGATCTTCTCGATGCCCTGCGTATATCCTTCTTCCTCCACATTTATCATGAGAATGCCGCTCCCGGTGGCACCAAGTCCCTCGTGTATCTACGAGAGGCCATCACCCAGGCTCAGATCCTGCGTCTCGACCGTGAATCGACCTACGCCACGCTTTCTGAAGCAGACCAGCAGGTGTCCCGACGTGTACTCTGGTTGCTCTTCGTCACCGAACGGTCTGTGTAAACTTCCACTCCGAGTCTTCATAACTGACAAGATGATCCTAGGGGCGTAGCACTGTTACATAAACTACCCATCGTCTTGAAGCCTAATATCTTGTTGCCCTGGTTTGGCGGAGCCGACGATCAAGCCCAGGTCCTCCCGGCGTTCCTCAAGCTCGTTCACCTCTTCTGGGTCTTTGACCAATCTGGAATCTTTGAGATCCTACGCAACGCCGACTCTGACGTGTCGGACATGGCTTCTGTCGCCCAAAGTTGCCTCGAACTCCTCCAGCAGAAATTGCTCGACTCAGTTGGCGACGATGACTGGGGTCCAATCAACGATGTCCAACGAGCCGACATGTTTGTCACCCGTCAGTGGATGCGAGCTGTTTTATGGCGCGCTGCGCTACGCTTCGGCATTGTGATTCCTGCCATGAACCCGGTGTCGATTGCCAAGGATTTCCTGGCCCTCGTCTCACAACTCCCCGCCACAGCCCTCGAATCCCACGGTCCAACTCTGGCAAGTTGTCACATACACTACACCAGGTCGAATACTTTACTAATATGTGTTCAGGAGTTCAAAACTTTTGAGATTGCCACGGCAGTAATTGATGCGATTGCGAGCAATCACCCGGCAGCCGTGACTGATCAGCCTGGCCCAATCCTGCGCCGCTTAAGAGACATCCTCTCTTCGTCCCGGGGTGGCAACAGGACTCTCCTCTCGCTTTTGACCATGAAAATGGAAGCCGCCTCCGAATCGGGCCTCTTGTCGGAGGCTGCCAATGAAGACATGCCAAGCAACGGTCTCGTCTTCAATGTCGACCAACAAGCAAGCTGGCAAGCCGTTGACGTGCTCACGGCATCGACTGAGATAGCCATGCCAACATACCAATTCATGGAGGAGCAAGCCTCGCAAATATCCTGGGCACCTCTCGACTTGGGATACCTCATCCGGTCCCCATCCCCGCTAACTCGCATGTTGCTCGAGTCGATCCCTCAGGAGGGAACAGAGAAAGAACAGCCCGCTGCATACTGATGGGGAGCGTTCGTTTCGGTCCTGACCGGTCGCCGGTCGGTCAACGCTGAAATGCATGTCGATGACAACATTTTGAGACAATCTCGCGCCATTGGACAATATCCACACCGCTGACTACGAATATTCCGACGTAGGAACATGCCGTACCCACGTTTGCTCGCCAACCTCCGAGAATTTCTCCGCTAGACAACCCCGCCGCGATTGAGGCTAACAGTCTCGCGACTTCTTACATGGGTCGCACAAAGGACTCGGAAACGTACACAATCCTACTCACACACTTCATTTGGTCGTCAACATCCTGCACAATGGCGTGGCCTGAACCTCGGGATACTGGTATGATCTACCGTCGGCTTGGCCGGTCTGGTCTTCATGTCTCTGCCATCAGCCTCGGCAGCTGGTTGACGTATGGCGGCTATGCTCATGATAAAGAGGCCTTTGATTGCATGAAGAAAGCGTATGATCTGGGTATCAACTTTTTTGACACTGCAGAGAACTACACCGCTGGCCAGGCAGAGATTGTCATGGGCAAGGCGCTCAAGCACTTTAAGTGGAAACGAAGCGACCTTGTCATTAGCACCAGTAAGTTGCCCTCCTTCTCTGTTGATTCCTGGACTAAACGAAGTCAGAGATCAACTGGGGAGCCGTAAATGGTGAGGTTCTGGTCAACAACCATGGCTTGTCACGGAAGCATATCATTGAGGGACTAGAGGCTTCACTGGAGCGACTCCAGCTCAAGTATGTCGATATTGTCTACGCTCATCGCCCGGACAGATTGACCCCCGTGGAGGAAACCGTTCGAGCGTTCAACCATGTCATTGACAAAGGGATGGCTCTTTACTGGGGCACATCGGAATGGAGCGCTGACGAGATTATGGAGGCTGTAAGTTTGACCTCTTAGGCTCTGAAGAAGTGCAAAGGACTAATACACTATCCGCAGGTTGCTATTGCCCGCGACCTGAGGATGATTGGCCCGATCGTGGAGCAGCCTCAGTACAACATGCTCGTCCGCGACAAGGTCGAAGGCCAGTTCCAGCGCCTGTACGAACGCACCGGCCTAGGCCTCACTACTTTCAGTCCCATCAAGATGGGAATTCTCTCTGGCAAGTACAATGACGTGAAGGACGGCCATCCGCCCGAAGGCTCGCGCTTTGGAGCCAGCAAGGATGATTTCGCGGAGTTCATGCGAACGCGCATAGGCTCCGACGACTGGGAGGAAGAGATCGACCTGGTACGCCAGCTGGAGCCCATTGCAGACCGCCTGGCCGTCAGCCAGAGCCAGCTTGCTGTTGCGTGGTGCTTGAAGAACCCCAACGTCAGCAGCGTCATCACCGGCGCCAGTTGCCCGGAGCAGTTGGAGGAGACTGTCGGTGCGCTCAAGATTCTCGACAAGTTGACTCCTACGGTGATGGCCGAGATTGATGCCATCACGAAGAACAAAGTTTCGCTGGATCCTGAGAGACAGACCTGAACGAGTCGGAGTCCTTGAAATTTCGCAAAACGCCAGGCTTGTCTAGGGCTAGTTGAGAGGGGTTCTTGGCCAAACTGTCGTCGTCGTTATCAAAGGGGTTTGAAAATGGTTTGTCGAACATGCCTGTCACAGCGCTATGAGGCTTAGAATAATCACAAAATTCAAGCAAAGTTTCAGTTAATGAGTGAACTCTCAGAAAACTCATACCCGTCATAATCAGCTTGTTCGGTGTCGTTCCAAGACATTGAAAACACTAGTCACGTTGGAGACGAGACTAAACATTCGAAATTTCCATTTCCAGCTTTGGAGCTAAGTCTGTGGTTCTTTACATTACCTAAGCTGCCGACAGGCCGAAGTCAATCAATCACCCTCTCGGGTCATCTCGACCCGGACTGTCGGTCAAGTCACTAGCAGGGGAGGATGGGGTGACAATCGTGAGAAATATGCCGTCCTTCTCTTTGAACGAAAACAACACAGCAGCGTTTACAGCATACAGACTCGTCACCTTTCCTTTTGGTAGCATGGATAGTGATGTCTACAGAGAACAGACTGTTACAATCAATGATTACTGGAGACTCGTTGTGGTTCAATCCTTCGAGCTACTGCCGAACCTCTTTCAGATATCCTGTCACCGGTTCGTCTTGCCACCGTATTGCCCCGATCCACTGCCATCAAGGTAAACCGGGCGTCTGCCAAGAGTGGGTATACGAACCTTAAATATATTTGATCTCCACTGTTCTTCTAATCTCTGGTTGCAAAGGAGCATAAAGTGGGCATCGTGACAGACGTGTTATCCGTGCTGAACAAGGGCCACGGGCCTGCGAGTATCGTAAAGTGAAGGCGGTCAAATCAAACGCATGAAAAACGAAGGCTCCCACTAATGTTTCAACAGGATCGTATCCGGAACCATCGGATAGTGAATCTAGTATTTGACCGCCTATGTTCAGTCGAAGTCGGATATAAAAAGAGTCTGCATTCCCTGGCAAGACTTGACAATTAAACCTGCATCTTTATCCAACAAGTCCATGTGTTACGATCACTCGCAATCACAACAATCAATATGAAATTCCTCTCGCTCGTCGCGTTCCTCGCCGCTCCGTTGGCTGCCCACGCCTGGACCGGCCACGTATATAGCAACATGGCGGATTGCAAGGCTGGTTGCCGGGCAAAGGTAAGCCTAGATTGAATACTGGCAGGTGACTCGCATTGATATATGATTACTCCAGTGTGCTAGTGGTGGCGGAACCTTTGATGGATGCTCTGGCAAGGGAAATGGGGTTAGCGGAGACTTTACTCCCCAATTGTAAGTTCATGGAATGTCCTTCGTGATGTGCTCCGGATATAAAGCTAACTCTTGTGAGTACTTATTGCAACTGCCGGTAAAATAACCGAAGCGCAGTCCCAATCAAATCTAGGATTTGGGAGAGGGTGAAGGCCTATAGCATTTCTGAAAGACATCATGAAAGCCCATTGTAGCAGGTTGTCTTGCGGGATTAGTTGAATCTCTCGATGATTGGGTACCAAATGAGGCTGCTTCTCTGCATGACGCAGTCTTACAGACATGGTATGGACTTTTGTATATTAGTCCTTTGATGGCTCTCTTTTGCTCCAGCGCTAGCGAATATGCAGCTGCATTTTGGTGTCTCCCCGTTCTCATCTACGTCCGTCTTATGTTCAATATGCTCACTGTAGCTTCTGCCTTCTCAGTCATCATATCCTTTACCCTTAAGTCTGGAGAGAGCAACAAGGGCTAGGACAGTAAACGGAGTAACGCTTGCCCAAGCCAAGTAAGAAATGATCGAGACATACAAAAAGCAGGTGCAGAAGACTGCAAGATTTTACAACAGCCTAATCGACGTGTCGCTGACATATTCGCTACCCACGATCTCTAACCGAGCTTGACATGACAGGCATTATCAACAGCAGCCTGCTAGACCGGGAGGATTCTTTGCAATGCGGCTGCGGAGGAAGTTCATCCACTTGGACGAATGGCTCGTCGTTAGTAGAGGTCATCGGTAGTTGTTCCAGGCAGGTAATGCGGGGATCCCTCCTTTTCGCCCTATTGGTTATTTTCCAGATCGAGTCTTCTTCTCGCTTCAGGGGAATTCCTCGTTAACGGTATTCACCGAGAACGACCATGACGCTAGCTAGCCTTTGACGTTTATCCTTACTCAACCCCACGGTGCCCAGTCGGCCTTTCACAGCCTAGACATAAAAATATTACACAATAGTCTCAGGTTATCATTATCTTAATGTGGAGTTAGAGGGGGAAGTAGGCAGGAATAATCTTGAGGTTGGCAATCAAGCGCTCAACAAAGATGATGTATGGTTGTGATACTGTCGAGAGTAACTTACAATTAGATACCTTGATTTGATCCCACTGATTGATACCTAGTTCCATTTCTGATAGACCGTTAAATATATTTCATTAGACTAGTGCTAGCTCGTGAGACTCCTCCATGTGCTATCGTTCAAGGTATCGTTTGTAGAGAACACCTCATCCAACCCTCCCATACACTCCAGGCTCCTGGCCTTGAATATTTTGTAGTATTAATCCCTGCATTGTGAAAATAGTTTCGCCAGGCGAATCTTCCTCCTTGTAGGGTAAGGCCATTGCTGGAAGGTAGTTATGCTTCGAATACTGCACCAGCCAGCCCGGCGATGTCAGCCGCGCCTTCAGGGTAAACGTCTGCGTTCAAACAGGCATGGTGGCTGAAGGGAGTTGGCCGCGGTGGTATATCGATGAAGCCCTGCTTGCGTGGGATTTTCCACGTATCTGACATCGACACATTCACTGCACCACATACCCACTAGAAAACGACAACGTATTAGACGGCACAGAACCGATAGCAACCGTCTTAACCTCTAATCAAGTAAGAACTAACAGAGTCCACGGTTGGTAGTAACTGCGAATAACTACGTGAGAATGTCAAAGCGTCGGTCGACCAGCTCTGTGAGATCAGCATTATGCCTATCTGTCGTACTCTATCCAACAGCAGCACAGTCACGATACCCCAACAGTCCTGCATGAACGTGGTTGACGGCATGGTTGAAGACAAAGTCAAGCCTCATTTTGCCTTTGGGGACTTGATCTTTCACTACCATACACAGGATCGTCGAAGCCTTGTATCCTCTCAGCCTTCCCAACCGCTCCGACTTGGACATCCTTCACCATCAGACCAGCGAAATATCTGCAAAGTTATTGCTCTCGAGGTTGAAAAAGAAGGCAGCATTCGTCATATCGAGACCGAAAGCCGTTCGCCTCGAAAGGGGTCATTGACTCAGGCGTCGTCTCAGGAGCAACTTCGATGGTAAAGCTGCGAATGACAGCTGCCAAGATCAGACGCATTTGGTCAATGGCCATGTTGCCACCAGGGCATCGCTGAGCGCCAAGACCAAAAGGAGCAGTGAGCTTGCGACGTTCTTGCAGCCTGTCTTCATCCAACCATCGCGTTGGGTCGAAGACACCGAGGTTTGGGAACAGATCGGGTCGCCGCCTGCTCATTGACAGAAACTGCGTGATAACGACAGTGCCTTCCGGTATGTAGCATCCAAGGACGTCAAGGCCTTCCCGAGGAGCGACGCGACTCCCAGTCAGCGCCACCGGTGGACGAAAGCGAAGACCCTCGGTGACGCAAGCATCGAGCAACTTGGCGTTTTCGAGTGTAGTGTTGGAGAACTCTTCAAGCTCGCGATACAGACTGTCCAGGAGACTCTGGTTCTTGGCCAGTCCACAAAATATGAAAGCCAAGGCTGACGAAGTGGTCTCTATGGCGTCCAAGATTTGTCCCGCCATTTCAGCACCAATTTCAGGCTTTGTCCATTTGACACCTTTCTCCTGTTGGTTCATCAAGAGCTTATAGACTGACGGCATATCATCGGGGTCTGAAGGATCTGCCATCTCTGCCTGTTGGCATGTTCCTCTCCGAGGTCGTAGAGCTTGTCACTGGAACGAACGCGAAAACGAGGACGGGACCAAGGGCCGACCTTGAGCCGCTCGAACGCCCCAGAAGGGAGACAAAGACTCCAGACGACCAGGAAATTATACTCTCCGACAGTGTGGGGGAAACCTTTCACGTCGACATCGGCCTGAGAGCCAGCCATGACGATCTGAGAGTTGAGGAAAGTCGCTACCCGCAGGTGATGGACGACATCCTCAGACTCACGCCCACGAGACGAGCCCAAGTCGCGGATCATGTTGGGACTGATACGGACGATGGGCTCGTACCGAGTGAGTAGGTCGTCTGCAGTGAAGGAGAGCTTGCCGTGCCCGCGCTTCCAGCGAATCCAGAGAGAAGACGATGACGGAAATCAAGGACCAGGGATTTCCCGAAGGGCGTGGAAGCGAGTGAGGTAGACCATCCAGCCAAGCTCATATAGAATCATGGTCAAGATGATGCCAACTGCCGTCAAAGCAGGGCTGTAGCTCTGCCAATTGATGAAAGCAAGCAATTTGGTGGTGTTTGGTGACAAAGATGTGGTTGGTTGATGTCCAGCATTGGGATTCTCTCTTAAACTAGTTGAAAGGGAAGTGATATCGCAACACGCCTGGACATTAATGGGTCAAGAGACGAGTTTAAGGAGCCGTCAGAAACTATAGTAGCAAGCTAAGGGTGATGTCACCAATATAACTACTGATGGATCAAGACATGCCGACTTTTACCCCTGTAGCTTGGTCTTGAACTTTGCGAGTTGCGACGAGGCCCATTCATGTCTCTCACATGGTTGATGCTCTCAGTAGTTGACTCTTCTAGATTTCCTCGTGAGTCTGCAATCGGCATGACTCTTTGGTAAGGAGGCACAAAAGGTGGAAGATAGGAACTGAAGTTTGAGCTAATAGGAAGAGACCTTTGAGAGCAACCGGGATATACACTGCCATGACTTGGCGACACCTTATTCTCTTTTGTCTTATCTGCCTTTCCTGGATGCCCCTGCCAAGTTTCGCAAGGCCAGCCATGAAGTGTACTAGCGCGAAGCCGAGACAATGATCGAGGTCAACACAAAGACCTCGCTTCCAGGGTCATGTTACGAGCATAGGCACGAATGATGTTCCAATACTCTTCCCTCAAAGATAATCATGTAGATCCTATCCTTCTATGACTCTGTAGTTTCCCCGGACTGAGAAGGCAGCCGACGCGCAGAGCATCGGAGACGTCATTTTGTCCAAGTGTAAAGAGGAAACGGGCGTTGAAGAAGCGTTGGGCAGAAAAGGGAATTGGGCACATCTCCATACGGCGATCTCAGAGACTGCCTACGATCAGCAGTCGAGGTATAGAAACTCAAGGTGTGCAAGAATGGCGCCATAGGTACAGTACGAAGGCGCCAAATTACTACTTCATCTCGAGTATCTAGCATGTTTTACTAATTTCACTTCGGGCACATTATGCAATACAATGTAGCAAACAGAGTATACCAAGCTGATATTAATTTCATCAATTTACGCTTTATTTTCATCCCATCATCTCACGTCGTCGCTCATCCATACATCCAGCCCCATCAAATACCCAAGGCCTCCCGGCGACCCTTGCTCTCTGTGTCCAGATACGGCGCCTCGCCCAAGCTGCATACCCGATCACCAGCCCGGGCAGCCTCATAATCGTAAGTGGCGCAGTGGTACGTTGACCGGTTGTCCCAGATGGCGCAGTCGTTCTTGCTCCAGCGATACCTCACCTGGGCATCGTGGTTCTGCGTCACCAGGTTGAACAAGTAGTTGAGGAGCACATCGCTCTCGTCCTTGGAGACGCCGTTGATACGCTTCGTGAAACCCTTGTTAACATACACCGACTTCCACCCAGTCACGGGGTTGGTCCTGATAATGGGGTGGATGGCTGCGAGGTTTCCGCCCTGATTCAGCGGCGAGCCTCGAACGCCCTTGCGGAGAGGGTTTCCGAGGCGGGCGGCTTCGTCATGGAAGAAGGAGGCGTCGTGTGTTGCAGTCAGGCCTTCGAAGAACTCTTTCATTGGCTGCGATAGGCGGTCGTAGATCTCGTAGCCAGAAGCCCAGAGCTGTGTGATACGGAACATTAGCTTTCCATGTCTTCAAAAGCGGAGGTAGTCTGAGCTCCAAAGGGACTTTTACTCACAGTATCTCCACCAGTAGCTGGCAAAGTGTGGATCTTGAGCATCGCATAATCTGAGGGGACCTTCTCAAAGGTGCTGTGTATCGCCAATCAGCCTGAGTTCAACTAGACATGCGACAGGGCTCATACATGTCGCTATGCCAGCCAGCAGAGGCAAAGCGGCTGACATCACTCAATTGATGAGTCAAGCCGCCGCCCTTTTTCTGCTTCTCGCTCGAGATAACACTGATCTGGTCGCCAAGCTCGCTGCCTTCCTCAGTAAGAGGATGCACGTGTAGGCCGGAGCTGGTAGGACAGCCGCCCAGCTCGGTGAGCCGTAGCATGAAGTCTTTCATTTCCACCGGGGTGACGTCCTGGTCCTTGAGGAAGACGACACCACGCTGGGAGATGATGACGGCCAGGTCTCGAATGTGACGTTCGTCCCATCGTAGTAGATCTCGGATCTGGAGACCGGTGAATTCACGTCCAATGACGGGGGTCACATCGGCTTGCGTGATGTCATCCAGACTCCCCGTGTAAGTCAGCGGTTGTGAGATGCGGGGACGACTGTCAGGATGGCCTCCGACGATGTTGTTGTCGACAACAATGGCGTTCTGGTGGTCGGTTGCGGCAGACGGCATTCTGGCTATACAAGGAAAAAATAAATTCAGAGATGAATGGTGTCAATTAAAAAAAAAAAGCTCTTGTAATGACGGCTCGCAGACGTCTGTGTGAGGCTTTGTGCAATAGACAAGTGTCTTAATTATCCCGCGAAAAGGGTAATTATAGCAATGCTGGTATAATTAATAGGTGCAATGGATGACGCTTCAGGACCAGGCTATTCCAGAACGTCGAATCACGGCGCTCAGCAAAGGCGACATCGGCACTAAATATTGCATGCCTGACGCCGGGGACAAGCGGAGAAATTCTCGGAGACGCGACGCCGGACGGCGCCATCCCTACAGTCCCAAGCCGGCAGGTCGCGTTCCACCAGACGACCAATGCGACCTACTCATCTAGCAACGATCAAGCCGGGGCCAGGAAGTCTCTGATTTATTCGATCTTACACTCGGGTCTTGGTTGACTTGTCCGTAACTGCTTTGGGGGAGATCCGAGCCCAGCCTCGAGCTATGGCTCGAATTGGGTTTTATGTCCTTATGGCGTGCCTAGTCGCCGTGCCACACCCGTTCACCGGCTTGTCGGCAGGACGAGACGGAGCTTCTCCCGGAGTATATATCTTGAGATGAACTCCCCGAGGTTGACGTCGAGGTGTCCATCTCAGGCCCGTCTATCTTTTCATCTCTCCATTTCTTAAACACAAAAGGCACCACAGCTGTCTGCTGATTGTTTCCTGCAACTACAATGGGTAGTGTAGACATTGAAGCCACCCCGGCGGTCTTGGTACGCTCATCCTCGGCGGATGTTACCAAGACGCAGGTGGGCGTTGGTCGTGAGCAACTTCACTCGGCGCTGCCGCCCCACGCCACATACGAAGGCGCCCACCGATTCGACCCGTCCGCCGAATGGACGCCCGAGGAGGAGAGAAAAGTTGTCCGAAAGACGGATCTCCGTCTCCTGACCTGGCTCTGTCTGATGGTATGCATCCTTAAGCACGACCCCGCCGAATGGTGCATTCCCCCGCAGTCGATCTCTGGCACTAACACGGGCATCGCCAGTTCTTCGGACTACAACTCGACCGAGGCAATCTCAGCAATGCGCTGGCGGACAATTTGCTGGAAGAGCTCAACTTGACTACCGACGATTACAACAATGTGGGTTAAAAAGGTTTGGCCAAAAATACTTTTTCCAGTTTCTGACTCTCATATAGGGAACCACGATTCAATTGCTCTGCTTCCTGACAGCTGAATTCCCCGTCCAGTTCCTTACCAAGAGATACGGCTTTAAAAATGTTTTGCCGACGGTACGTGGCAATCTTTTTTCTCATCCTGCAATTGATCAATCGCTAATTGTTGTATCCGACAGCTCATGTGCGGTTGGGGTCTTGTCTGTAAGCGACGCCGCCAAAGCAATCTCATGACCCAGGATAATGCTAACTGTAAACCCGCGTAGCCACCTTCCAGGCCTTCATGACAGGCAGAACATCATTTTATATCACTCGTGCCTTAATCGGTCTCTTTGAAGGTGGTTTCATCCCCGGTGTCATTCTCATGGCAACCTACTTCTATACGTCCAAGGAGCTCTCTATCCGCCTGGCTGCCTTCTGGTCTACCCTGAACATTGCCAGTAAGTGGCATTCTCTTACCCAAATCCAGAGAATGCCTCGTTGCTCACACCTTCAATAGGAGTCATCTCTGCCTTGCTAGCCGCAGGCTTTTTGGAGATGCGCGGCGTCGGCGGTCACTCCGGATGGTTCTGGCTTCTCCTTCTCGAAGGTCTTCTGACTCTGGTGATCGGCCTTCTGTCACTGGCTTACCTCCCCAGCTCGCCCACTGGAACCACATCTCTCATCTGGCGTAAGTCCTGGTTCACCGAGCGAGAAGAGGTCATCATGGTCAACCGCATTCTTCGCGACGATCCTGCCAAGGGCCTCACCGCGCTCAATGAGCCCGCAACGTGGGAGGATGTCAAGGGCGCCTGGACTGACCCATCTCTGTGGGGTTTATACCTGATCGGTCTCATCGCCTATATTCCTGCCACACCTGTGACCGCGTACTTGACTCTCACTCTCAAGCGTGTCGGAAATTTCAGCACTCTCGCAAGCAACCTGCTCACGGCGCCGTCCGCAGCGCTGCAAATCATCACCATGTTGGCTTTGGCTTACAGCTCCGAGTACTTCAACGAGCGGTCTTTCCACTGCCTCTTCGGAGAAATCTGGTCGATTCCTCTGTTTACAGCGTTGCTCACGCTCCCCGATCAAGGCCGCGAATGGGGAAGGTTCTCCATCATCACCCTGATTTCCGGTTATCCATACTTCCACCCACTGGTCAGTTCGTGGATTTCGGAAAACTCCTTCGACGTCAAGAAGAGAGCCGTCGCAGCCGCGACTTACAACGTAATTGTCCAAATGTACGTTTCAATTATCTATCCTAAGTCCCTTCGTGCTTTTTGCTAACAATATGAACAGGGGAAGTGTGGTTGGCAATCAGATCTACCGAAAATGGGACGCGCCGTACTACAAGACGGGAAACAAGGTGTGCGTCTCGATCCTCGCGCTGGCCATCGTTGTGTTCCTTGGTCAGCGCCAGTGGATCGTTTCCCTGAACAAGAAGAAGGAACAGGAGTGGGACAAGTTGACTCCCGAGGAGAAAGTCGAGTACCAAACCGACCAGGTGGCTCGAGAGCAGGATGGCAACAAGCGACTTGACTTTCGGTTTGCCTACTAAGCAGAGAACGATGTTTTCTCTGTCTGCTGTTTCGCGGACTTTTTAAGCGCTCTGTTTCTTTCTTGGTAGCATGTTTCACCTCCATATACCCTCAATTTCCACATCAGGAGCTCCTCATAAATTGTACATACTCCGTGGATGAACCGCATTGCGTCTATGCTCCTGTCTGCGTCGGGAGGCATGCGTGCATAATGAACGCAATAAGCCGCCGACAAGCACTCTGTCCTAAAATACCATAAAGCCAAGATATAATTTCATCGAGGCGTTATAGGTCTGGTTCAGCCGTCTTGGGATAGTAGAAACAAGGAAATTCGCGACAAGAGGCTGTTCGGGATATATCCGCGAAATCGTAGCGCCAGCCCTCTAAAACAGAATCTCGACCAAGCCGTTTAACGATGAGTTTGGATTTGATGTTGATATTTCCACCTCGTCAATATGCAGTAGCCTGATTGAATCCGTCGTCGAAAGCAAAGCTGGGACGAACACAGTCACGACACGCCTCCTGGGCTCGTTGGATCATCCATCTCTCCAAGACGGTGCAGTTCTGCAACTTATTCATCAGATAGAGTCGATGATGCCGTTTTATTTGCTAAGTGCGAGCCACCCTTCATGGGTCATCGCACATCTGGCCATGGTGGTGCGGATGATGACCGAGACAGTGCTTCAACGCCTGGTAATTGCCAAAGCTCCAAGAATAATATCCTAATCACCCATGAACTTCAGGATGTTAGCTAGACCCTCTGCATCGCCGGCAAGGGTCTCAGCAGACTGCTTCTCCATCCATTCCTCTGTATACCCACCACCTAAATCAACGACCCATGCATTATCTCGGTCATCGATAAGGACATTGTCCGCCTTTACATCGCCCCAAACATTACTATCCTTGTGCAAGAGATGAGCAGTTGAACTGACCTGGTTCTTCTATTTGCACCTCAAGGCGACAGGCAAATACGGCTTCACGGCGCAAGCCAATGTCTTAGCTCTGCAGTTGATATAAGAGAGTAGAAGTCCGAAAACCACGCCCTTTTCGTCTGGCGCCAAACCGTGAAGGCGCGGAATCTGCGCGCCCGGGTCGAGCACTGTCTCCCTAATCTTTTTGTAGGTAGTGAGCTCACGTTTTACGGAGTGCTGATCCCCAGGTCTAAACAGCTTAAGGAAGAATGGCATTATGCCCCCGATAAGTTTGACCCTCTTGGGCAGCTGAGAGAGCGCTTCGTCAGAGTTTTGGGTGCAGATCACAATGTTTGACGGTTTGAAACATGGCCATGTTGAATATAGGCCGGCGGCTAGAGGGATCCCAAATCCGATCCGCTCCACGTCGGTCCTCGTCGTCTCACATTCGATCGGCGATAGCTCTCCCGCCGCTATCATCAACGTATAGACCGACGTCTCGGCGAAAATAAATATTGAAGGGTTGGTTCGACAGAGGCACCTGCATCACGTCGAGAAAGGCTCCACAGGACAGGGAGGAATGGTTCGATTACCCAGTCGTAAAAGTCGTCCAGAGTCTGGCCTACAGCTCGCCTTCCTCTGCCACCTAGAGGAAGAAGAGGTATTGTTCTTTCAAGTGAGGCGCATCGGAAATATGATGCTCGAAGAACGAATGACGAGCCATCTGCCACTGCACATGACAACGGATTCGGAGTCAGTGTCGTGGTCGCTGAAGGTGAACTCGGTGACTCCGGGTTCTATCGTAGGGACGGATACGCAAGCCCCATGCTTGGTTGTAAGGGATTGGCCAAGCATGAGGTCTGTTGGCCGCAGCTAGAAGAGAATGTCTACGAGGAGAAGTGAGTTGGCTTGGCCACCGCCTTAGGCATGTGATTTGGCCGCAGGAATGATGGGGAGGGAGTCAACTACGAGTATCTCTGATTCTGAAACCTGGTGAGATTAGTTGTGACAAAACGCGAATTTGAAGAGTATTCATCACAATATAGATTGTCATTACTGAACAGCTTCCAACACCAGCGCAGTCACTGAGACACAGTGGCGGAGTGGTTAACGCGCATCCCTGCTATAATTGCTACTCCACAAGTTCAACTTGTAAGGATGTCTCCTCGGAGGCGCAGGTTCGAATCCTGTCTGTGTCGACTTGTTTTTTTTTTGGCTTCTGTCATCTCTTTTTGCTTGATGAGATTGATAGAATACTGAGAAGAGACATTTCTTATATATCGCCCTGTCCCTTGATCAACATCAACCAAGTAAGAATAAATCTCGGACGTTGATGTAAGTTGCTGTGTTCGTTCTTCGGAGAGACAGCCAAACTCAGCCTCTGGGCCCACGGTACTGCATTGTTTACAGGGGTGGTGAAACACAGAAAGTCTCAGTTTGGGGCTTTCGACTCAAATCACCCCTGCTGTCTCAAAGCTGGAAGTGGCAACACAAAACCATAATTCTCGGGCAGCCCGACGGCCCAAACTATTCAGGGTCATTTCATCCTGGAAACACGTTAAAAACAGCCTAGTATCTGGTCTGTCCTCTCTCGTATTCTCGCATCATAGTTCAGCCGCACAATCCTGAATGAAGCGAATGATTGTCCTTGTCCTTCTACTATAGTATCAGGCATAAGTAGGGGCACATACCACACTCTACGAGAAACCCACTTTTAGGTTAACTTACAGTGCTAATCGCCTTTAATAAGGGCTATTAAAAGTAGCTTATAAGAGTCTAGATCTTACTTATGCAAAAAAAAAAAAAAAAAAAAGTTAAACACGTAAGGAGACTTAGGGTTAGCTATTAATTAATAGAGAGTAGAGGTTTTTTAGATTTATATTTTATTTATTATACTATTATGAATTTAATGCTTTATGAAAGGTATACTGTGCTAATAGCAAGGGTAATTAGTACTGTAAATCGACATTTGAGCGGGGACCTCGTAGGGTGTGGTGTGTGTCCCTACTTTATGCCTGATACCATAGTATTAGCCTAGATTCGTGCTATGGCTTGCTTGTGATTCAGCCACGTCTATGTCAAAAGTCTCACCTTCATTTCAACCTCCACTCCTCTTTCCACAAACCTAGTTGGCACTCAACCTCAACCTCTCAATACCATCATCCTTCTCCGAACCCATCATGGCCTCCCTCGGACAAGTAGCCACCGGCTTTGTCGGCGCCCTTCACGGCTACATCCTCGTGCTCGAGATGTTCCTCTGGACCACGCCTCGAGGCCGCAAGGCGTTCAAGCTGACGCCGGAATTCGCCCAGAAAACCAGAACGCTGGCCGCCAACCAAGGTCTATACAACGGCTTCCTCTCCGCAGGCCTTTTCTGGGGCATCATGCACCCCGATCCCAACTTCGGGGCTCAGATCAAGCTCTTCTTCCTTGGATGCGTCGGTGTGGCTGGTGCGTATGGCGGCTGGACGGTTGGCCCTCGCCTCATGCTCATCCAGACCGTTCCGGCCGCCATCTCGGCTGGTCTCGTTCTTTTGGGTTTTTAAATGTTTGGGCAACATATTTTTTGGTTATTTGCGGGATTCGAGTTCCGGGCGGGCTTATTGCTGTGGTAAAACGGTCATGGACGATCGATGGAGACGAGCAGGGGAAATATTGTCTGATAAAGAAGCCTAGGTCGCAAGTTCACATTCCTATTAGCCCCCAAGATCACGTCGCTCAACTTTCGGTTCTTTCAACCGTTGTCATTGGTTAGCTATCTCTATTTTCCCGCCTTTGCTACTCATTGGACTGCTGCGCAACGACAGGTTGAGGCACGAAATCACGGCAAGCTGCCTGAGGCCATGTTAAGATGTTTGCCTAAGTACCTAGGGCTTCAGCTTACCAACATAACTTCTCCCACATATAGTAGGTACGAATGATCAAGACCTCGATCACTGGAAACTCTGCGTTGTATCGACCTCCCACCAAAACCGCCCATCGCTGAGATCAAGATGTCACTTCTCGCCATTCCTCCAGAGCTCCTCAGGATCATTGGCAAAGCATGCGGCCGCCCAGAGCAATGCGCACTAGCTCGAGTCAATCGTCGCCTTCATGCCATCGTGAATCCGATTCTCTACCGCCACAATCTATTTAGAGATAACCCGATCGATTCCTGCATATTTTGGGCTGCTCAACACGGTCGACTGGACACACTGAAGACGGCTGCAGCTTATGGTGCTGATCTCAACGACAACAGAATGAGGGAAGACGACCGCACGTGGATGCGACTGACTTCCACAGCTGTGGTTTTCGCTTCGCCGCTGCATCTCGCGATCAAATACAAACATCGCGAAATCATTACTTGGCTCCTTGAAAAGAACGTCAATCTAAACGTTGCAAGCAAGAATTTATGCAACTGTGCGGAATTTCCTGATTCATGGTATCCTCTTCACACAGCAATGTGTGTCGGCGATGAATCTACGGCCTCACTCCTCATAGAGCGCGGGGCGTTCATGTCAACACCAAAGACCACAGGTATTCATTGCGCGGCCAGGCTTGGATACGTACGCCTTCTCGATGCCCTGACTCAAAGACCGGAGTTTGATCCGTACGGTGAGCCGTCTGAACTAAATTGGCTTCACTATGCCACCCTTTGTCCAGATGAGGACATTGCCACTGAGATGGTTCATATGTTAAGAAATCGAGGTGTGCCAGTCAACAGGAGTGAAGGGCTGGACATGGTGCTTTCCTCGGTAGTCATTGAAGGACGCTTCAAAGTGGCTCTGGCGCTCCTCGATCGGGGTGCTTCCATCGAGGAGATCAGTTTATATATGGTTTTCCCATCCAGTCATCAAGCTGAGTACAATTTGGAGGAAATGGAAAGAGACAACGACCGCAGACAGGACCGCGCAGAGTTGATGTTAAGAGTCATCACAGCCATTGAAGATCTGGAGTCAGAGGAAGTATGGGACGACGAACACGTATCGACGCCCTTATTCCAGGTTGCCGCATATGCATTCGATGCCAACTGCGTTCAGCTTCTACTCGATGCTGGGGCTCGTATTGACAGCACAGTTTACTTCAATCGCGACTGGCACAATCAGCCAGCTGTTCCCCAGACCATGATGTGGGGTATCCTCAACATCGTCGATGGAGACGGACCAGACTTACCGAGAATGTCGACCGGCCGCCTCATGGAACTGAAAGCCTCGATCAGACTTTTACTACAACACGGCGCAAGCCTAAATTCGCTTGATGGCAGTGAATCAGCCTTGGAGTTCGCATGCTCGCATCCCAAAATCCTTCACAGTGGACTTCTCGAGTGTCTAGTCAAGAATGCTTCCGCCTCTAACGTTTCCTTAAAACACATTGAGGCAGTCATGAAGCGATGTGGCGATGATGGTAGAGACGAGACGGCCATTCTCCTCAAACAGATGCACGAAACAGTGTCGAAGGGCGCCATGAAAGTCAAGACTAAGAGCCGCCGAGAGGAGAGAGACAACAAGGTGGAGCGTTCGGAATGAGGGGAAACTACGCGGGAGGACTCGGCCTATTTCTTGCAAGATCACAGAACACTCAAGGTCTTGGGACAATTGCTATCACTCCTAGTCCTCTAGGGTCATGTCATGAGGGGAAATAAAATCACCATCAGCCGAGAAGTTGCATCAAAATATGCTTAACGCGGATATCTAACAAGAAACAAGGACGCTAAAAATTGAAGCTTCTCTCAACAACAAACGCTATATCGTAAGTCATAATCTCAAGCGGCCAAGGCAGCTGCAGCCTTGGACACGATCTTCTCACACAGTGCAATCAAGCTCTGCGCATTGGTAATCTCCAGCGTTGATAGCTCAACACTCAACGTGGTACGGGCCCAGTTTCGGAACTCGACGGCCACCAGCGAGTCGAGACCGTAGATGCTCATGGGACGGCTCGGCTCCATGGGCTCGGCGAGACGAAGGAGCTTGGTAAACTTGCTGTTGGCGAGCTCCACGGCGGCCGTGAGGAGGAGGTTGGGATCAGTGCCCTTGGTCTTGATCAGGAGGAGGAACGTCTGCAGCTCCTTGTCGTCGCGGTCGCCCGCCTTGGCGCCATCGCCTTCCTTCCCGGTGGTGATGTGAAGACCAGTGAAGCGAGCGTCGCGGAAGAGATCGGTGTCGCCTGGCAGGGGGATTTGCATGCCGGTGATCATCTGGGTGACACTGGCCGGGCTGGGCTGGCGGGCGAGATCCAGGTGTTGCTGATACACGGAGAACTCGAAGATGCGACGAAGCTTGGCCTCGTTGATGGGCGCCCACGTGTCCAGGTTGCGAGTGAGCTGCTTGTGCACGTCGTCGTGTTCGGCCAGGTACCCGATGCCCTCGATGATGCCCAGGTTGACGGTGGTTGCGGGCAGTCCCAGGGTGTCGCGGCGGTAGGCTGCGAGCGAGTCAAGGAATGTGTTGCCGCCAGAGTAGTTGGTCTGGCCCTTCTGTCCGATGATGCCGGAGATGGACGACAGCATCGTGAAGAAAGACAGGGGCAGCTTGAGCTCCTGGGATACAGCGTGGAGGTTCCAGGTTCCCTGGACTTTGCAGGCGAGTGCCTCGTGGTATTCCTGGTGCGTCATGGAGTCAAACATGCGATCCTGTTTGGAGGTTAGTAATTGTTGATGGCGTACACGCAAACCATCGTGAGACTCACCCGAAGAACCATAGCGCCCTGAACGATACCACCAATTAACACCTTCGTCGACTTCAAGCAACGTCGCACGTCGTCAACATTCGCAACATCGCCCTTCAGAAGGTCAACAGAACATCCCTGAGCTTTGATGTCCTTGATGACTCCAAGGGATTTCTCATCGGCAGAGCCGCTTCGAGACAAGATCGCCAGGTGCTTGGCGCCGTTCTTCGCGAGCCAGATCGCAAGGCTTCCACAGAGACCCTTTAGACCTCCGACAACGAGGTATGAGTGACCAGGGTTCAGCGCCCTCTCGAGGCTTCGCTTGGGTGGTCGGACCTATAAAAGACTGTTAGCATGTTCACCCGCAGGACCTCTCCAGAACATGACCTACCTTGACTTGAGCCGCCTCCTTGTCTCCGTTCGAAATGATCAGCTTTCCGATGTGCTTTCCACTGCCGAGGAATCGGAATGCATCTCCGATCTCCTCAAACGAGAAGACCTTGATGGGGTTAATAGGCTTCATGTGGCCTTGCTCAACGAGCTCGGACAGAAGATCCAGGTGCCTAGTTCGGTGTTAGACTAGTATGGACATGAGGTTCATGGACTCGGCACTTACTCTCCCACTGTGCTCTTGGGGAATTCCCTCAGAGAGAGATCCAGAGCGCGGAATGATGCGTTTCGTCCGAAAGGCTCCATCGGCAGCGAACGGCGCTCGAGGATGTCTTGCTTGCCAATCTCAACCATGGTGCCGGCGGTTGCGATGATGCGCCAGCTTTCTTCCAGCAGTTCGCCGGTGAGGGAGTTGAGGATAACATCCACACCATAGCCGTTAGTGGAATCGAGAATCTGCTTGGCGAACTTTGTGCTTCGCGAGGAGAAGATGTGGTCATCGGGAATCCCGAAGGAGTCCTTAAGGAATTGGCGCTTGTCGTCAGATCCAACAGTTGCGAAAACCTAGATAAATAATGTTAGCATCATATTGGCGAGCCCAAGGTCCCCTCTGCTTACCTCGCACTCCTTGTACTTGCACAGCTGAATACTCGAGATACCAATTCCACCAGCGGCAGAGTGAATCAGGACCTTTTGTCCTCGTCGGAGGTTTGCAAGACCAAACAACGACTCCATACTAGTGACAAAGACCAGAGGCATTGTGGCGCCTTCTTCGAAAGACATGCTATCCGGGATCGTCATGGTGTACTCTCGGGGAGTCACAACACGGTTTGCAAGCGTGCCCCTCTCCAGGACGGCAACGCGCTGCCCGACATGTCTATCAGTGACACCAGGGCCAACTCGAGTGACGATACCGGCACCATCAAGACCAAGCAGATGCTCGTTCTCGGGAATGATGCCCATGGCCACGATGACGTCCTTGAAGTTGAGACTGGAAGCATAGATCTCCACCTCCAGGTAGCCAGGCTCCAGCTCTGCAACCTCACTGGAACCTATCTCAGTCCAGTGCAGAGAGTCAATGTCACCGCGCTTTCCAGTGATGAGACGAACGGTAGACTTGGAAGCGTGGAGATCGACGGTGCGAGCTGTTCCCTTGTCTTCAACCTGTGCTGAATGGAGACCCTCGTCAGGTAGGATTCGGGGGATGTAGAGAATGCCACCGCGCTCAACGAACTCGAAATCGTTGCTGTCCTGGGTGGGCTTGTTCTGGGCCAGTTTAAGCAGAGAGTCGACTGCCGCAACAGTGTTGGGAAACGCTTTAGCATCGCTGGACTCGACGTCGAGAGTAATGATGTTGAGGAGAGGCTCCTCGGACCGGACGCTTCGGAACACACCCTGGGCGATAGCAGCGTGAGGGTTCTTGACAACCATCTGCGCGCCTTGAGTAACCCAGAGAATGTTGCACTCCTTCCTGACGAGTTCCTTCACCGCGTTCCACTGAGCGTCGGTGACGGTCGTCAGAAGAGGCTGCGAGATTTCGTCAATGACGAGTACGGTGCTCTTCGGCTGGACAGCCTCGACGGAGGAGGCGTGCTCAGTAAGGGACCAGCCAAGCTCGCGTAGAGATTTAGCAGCGAGAGAGGTGATCTCCGAGGTTTCGGAAAGGCGAACAAGAGCAATGTCTCCGCGCTGGACATTCTTTGGTGAAGCCTTTGAAGCAACAGTAATGGCATCTTGGGTTTCGCTGGTAATAGCCTGAATGCTGTTGAAGCCAGACTTGGCAAGAGAAGCAGAAATATCGCCAATTTCCTCGACGATCTTCTCACTGGTGTTTCCATTGGTCTTTGCGTTGATAGGTGCGCTATACTTGGCGGCGTTGCCGTTGGTGAGTGCTTTAGCCTCACCGTTGACTACGCCATTGGTTTGGTTCTCAATTTTCTCTGGGCTTTGAATAAACAGCACATTTCCATTCTCTGCGACAAGTTTCTCAATGTTTGCGCTCAGAATGTCCGTCTGCGCACTGGCCGTAGGCGCGAGCTTCACGATGATAAGATCATACAACTCGGGAGACGACTCAAAGTCCGCCGATGTCGGGTCGAGGAGGGTGAACTTGGCATTAACAGACCCGGCGTAGCGGTTCTCAGCCTCGAGAACAGCGTCGGGAAACTTGCTGATGAGTTGATACGCCCGGCAGGCCGCGCGGGTCGCGTGCTTGGCCCCGGGCTTCTCGAGCCACAAACTGGAGGTGTCGTTGGGGGTCAGGTTGACCTCCAACACGGCAAGATGAGGCTGTTTGTGGGCAGCAAAATCAATTATGTTGTGGACGGAAGATGCTTGCTTGACTTTGCTTGTGTCAAGAGCAGCCTGGAGCTTGTTGTGTTCACGCAGTTGGCTGAAGTCAGGTTTCCACTCCAGGCGAGTGTACGGGTACGGCTGCGAGGAGGTATTCTGGGTCTCGAGGCGGTGGTATCGCAGTCCCTTCATATCAAAGATGGCAGCACCAGTCTCGGGATGATAGACGGAAGCGTAAGAAGAGTAGTGGATCTTGTCCTCAAAGCGTCCTCGGCCGAGGTACTTAGCTGAGGACACCGACAGACCAACCTCGGGAAGTTGATCCTGGGGGAATGCAGAGATGGTCAGGCTGTCTACGCCAGCGGGGATCAGGAGAGAGTCGACGGCACTGCGGTCTCCATGCCACAGAGACGGAGAGACGGTTTGGAAGCAGCCATCCATAACTGCCGGGTGCAGAGGGTAGTAGGACTGCTTCCACTTGGAGGCAGGTGAGGTCAAGCTGACCAAGGAACGGCTCTTGGGCTCACCCAGGGTAACTTCCACCTCCAACTGTTTCTGGAAAGATGGGCCAAATCCGTAGCCAGCATCGGCCATGGAGCCGTACCACAACTTGGCACGGGCCGCGTGCTTCAGGGGAAGCTTCAAAGACTCCGGGTCTGAGGGAGGATTCTTGAACAGACCCTTATTGAGTCGAACGAAGCCAGTGCTGTGGCTGGTCGTGGTAAGGGCTTCGCCGCCAACCGTCGAGATGACTTCGAACTTGTACCACTTAGACTTCAGGCCCTGAGTGGGAGTCAGGTTCAGCATGACAGCAGCGTCGGTTGCCTCGTCCAGCACCAGGGCCTTAGAGAACTTGACGTCTCGCAGCTGGTAGTGATAAGACTCGGCCTCCAATTCCTTCGCCTCGTCGTCCGTTGCGACGGAAAACGTCGTCTGGTAGACCGCCTCAATGGCCATGGCGATGTAGCCCGCTCCAGGGAAGACAACATCCGTGCCCATCTTGTGTTCGCTGAGCCAGGGGAAGTCGGACAGCTTGAGGGGCTTCTTCCACGATGGCGCGTTCCAGGAAGTGCCCAAGACCTTGCTTCCGAGAAGATCGTGGTGCACAAACCGACGGAAACGCCATTCCTTGCTGGCTTCGCTTTCGTGCCAATACTTGGTCGTGTGGTTCCAGGAGTAGTTTGGGAGATCAATCAGGACGGAGGGCTTCGTTGAAGGAGCCGTCTCGCCGCTGTTCACCTTGGTGAGCGGGATGTCCGCACCGGCGATGAACAAGTGGCCAGCAACGGAGTACAGTGCCTGGAGAGTCTCGGCTCCGCGCTTGGTGGCAGAGACGTATGTGATGTTGGCACCATCGTTCGGCAGAGTCTTCTTGATCTGCCCAACGGGACCAGCAAGAGCATTGCTGGGGCCAAGCTCGATCAAAAAGTCGGCTCCATCCTCTTGGTCCTTCATCAACTCCAAACAGGCGTCGGCAAATCGAACAGGGGAAACCATGTTGGCCTTCCAGTAATCGACTCCGGTCTCTGCTTCGGGGGCAAGCTTCTCCTGGCGAACGGACGAGAACATCTTTACGGTTCCAGATGAGTTGGGAGAACCCTCGAGGCACTTGTTCTCGACCAGCAGTTTCTCGTAAGCCTCACTGATGGGTCCCATATACCGTGAGTGGTACGCCAAGTTCACCTGCAGCAAACGGGCGAAGTGGCCGTCAGCTTGGATAGCATCGCCGACAGCTTTAAGGGCGTCGACAGTGCCAGCAAGAGTGATGCTGGAAGGACTGTTGTAACAAGCGATTTCAACCGCGGCCTTCTCTCCTCTCGGGTTAATGGCGTCAAGGTACGGCTGGACCTTTTCGGGTCCCATACCAACAGCCATCATGCTCAGAGGCTCAGATGGCGTAGCTTCCTTTCCAGCAAAGCCACGAAGATAGGCGATCTTGATGGCTTGCTCCGGGGTAAGAAGCCCAGCCGTGCAGGCGGCGGCAATCTCGCCCGACGAATGACCAACAACTGCCCGAGGAGAAACGCCCCATAACTTCAACACCTCAGCGAGAGCAAGCTGAAGCGCTGTAACCAAGGGCTGCGAGAACTCTGGCAGACGCATGTGCTCCGAGGACCGCGACTCAGTGAGCTCGGAATAAATGGACCACGACGGTCTGACTGCCGGCGACAGGTCCTGGAGGGCTTTGTCGAGTCGTTTAATAATGGAACCCGCGGTTTCGGGAAAGGCGGAGAGTAGATCGCGTCCCATCTGCGGCCACTGTGCTCCCTGGCCGGTGAAAACGAAGCCGATCTTGGGCGGGTCTGCCGCTTGCTTGCCGAAGATGACGGCATCGGCGGAGATGTCGTCGATCTTAGCATCCGGGGCCTTTGTAATAACAGCAAAGCCACGGTGGTAGAGACGGGTTCGCCGCTCCGAGAGTGTATATGTCAGGTCCGAGAGCTTGACGCTAACTCGAGGGTTGAGGAAGTGCGCCCGCAGCTTCTTCAGGTATGCCTTAAGGGAGTCGAGATTGTTGGCGGAGAAAACCACGACTTGGGGTCTTGCGGCGCCGCCAGCGGCTTCGTCGGCTTCTTCGTCGTCGTCATCGAAGAAGTCATCGCTCTCTTCTGAGTAGGAGCTAAGGTATTGGACGCGAGGCTGGATATTCTGCTCTCGGAGGTAGTGCGCCGAGGACTCGACGATTGCATGGGCGTTGGTGCCGCCGAAGCCAAACGAGTTGACGCTAGCTCGGCGGTAGTCATTCTTGCTCTTAGGCCAGTTGACGGCCACCCGCGAAGGGCGCAGATGCAGCTTCGCGAAGTCGATCTTGGGATTAGGGGTGATGAAAGTTGGGTTTCCGGGGATGAGCCCGCTCTCCACGGCAAGGGTGGCCTTGAGAAGCGAGGAGATGCCCGCCGCGTTCTCCGAGTGGCCGATGTTGCTCTTGATAGAGCCGACGATAAGGGGGTCGTGGGCAGGGTGCGAGGCCTTGAAGACCATGCTGGCGCCATTCACCTCGATGGGATCGCCCGCAGGGGTGCCTGTCCCGTGGCACTCGAGATATCCCGTCCTGCTGAGGTCCGAGATGCCGGCGCGCGTATACGCGGCCATGGCAGCCGCCGCCTGCGCCTCGGAGCTGGGACTCGCGATGCCCGGCGTGCGGCCGTCGCTGTTGGACGAGGTGGCGCGGATGACGGCCCGGACGGGGTCGCCGTCGCGTATCGCGTCTCGCAATCTCTTGACGTAGACGCAGTTTACCGCCTCGGACTTGACGTAGCCGTCGGCCTTGTTGTCGAAGGTATGGCACTTGCCAGACTCCGAGATGGTTCCTCGCAAGGATCCCGACTCTATTGTGTGTTCGGGATCCAAGTTGATGTTGGCGCTGGCCACGATGGCTCCGTCCATCATCCCTGCCTGCAGGTACTTGCAAGCAACATCGAGGGACACCAGGCCGCCAGAGCAGGCGGTGTCAATAGTCATACTATGGGAACAACAATCAGCGTCAAAACTCACGATATGCTCGTCTGCCGCACGCTCACCTAGGACCTTTGATGTTCAGAAAGTGACTGATTCGGTTACTCAAAATGGAGCGGCCAATGCCCATCGAGATACCCCCGGCTCTATCCTCGGGATCCCGGGCCTGAAGATCCCCAAAATCTACAACATGGCGGCATGGATCAGCAAAAATTGCTTTTTCCCGCGCGGAAACGGCGTTTGCTTTTTTCGGGGGGAGTGAGTTGAGTACTGACCAACTGCGTAACTCGCCGCAAAACATCCAACCTCCTTTCCAGTCAGGCTCTCGAGGGTGACGCCTCCATTCTCAAGACACTCGTACACCACCTCGAGAATCTGACGTTGTTGGGGCTCCATGGCGATTGTGTCTGCCCTGTTGACGTTGAAGAACTGGGCGTCAAAGGCCTGCAGGTCGATGTCCTCAATGAACATGCCTCCCGGCGATACCATGGTGTGCGTCTTGCGGGAACCATCGAAGTGGCCCTTGATGTTGAACCTCGACTCGGGAGGCGAATTGGAGGTAGCTACACCTCCATTGATGAGGAACTCCCATAGTTGTTGGGGGTTCATGCAGTGGCCCGGGAGTCGACACGCCACCGAGACAATGGCAATGGGCTCCTGGCCGGCATGACCGCTGGTTCCATTGCCATTCTGTGTGGGCAGTGCGGCAGCACCGGTGGCATTGGGGCTCGAGTCCATAGTTCTATCTGTGAATTGTGTCTTGAGGACTCGAGCAGGAAGTTGGGATTTGACAACGGTGGGAGGGGCCGTTTTGAAGCAAGTTCAAGAGCAGATCGTGGAGAGGCAATGGTCTGATAGAGAGCAAGACATGGAGCAAGATATGGCACAATGAGCCAGTCCTTAAGCGAAAGGGTCCAGCAACGGTCAACAGGGGTTCCATGGTCTACCGTCCGGGTCCGAAGGTGCCAGGCCAAGGATTTAAAGGTACGGGCTACGACTACGGGTACGGAGTACCACGTAGTAGCATGACGTGGTACACAGTGAGAATGGGGATTGGATGCCCCGATAACTCACGACGGGAGGACCCTTGGATCGGCAGTAGCGGTAGTTGGGTTTGTACGTACGTGCCCATTACTTCAAGTCGGTCAGTCTCTCTATGCCTCTCGATCCTGCACTGTCGTCAATGCCAAGCCAACAGCATTCGCAGGGGGTATGTCGTTAGACCAAAGCGCTTGTGGCTTGCTTCAGGGAATGCTTCGATTATGCGGGGACCGAGATGACAGAACCCCAGCTCAACGCGGCTTAGGACGAGCTTGCGGCGGCGAGTCAGCCAAGGATGATGGATGTTGGTCGACGACCCCAATGAGGCAATGGGCATGGGTGTCGAGAAGAGACAGACAGGAGCGGGAGGACGTGGGGCGAGCCCGCCGGAGATGACTACCACATACGAGGCGGAACCAGCGTTCGACGGCGACTTGGAGGGGTCTTGGGGGGTCTTGGAGTGGTCCATGATGGTCTATCGCGGGCATTGTGGAGCGTGTTGTTGGTTGTGGCAGAATGGCAAACGGGTCGACCGGATTCGATTCCCAACCGCACAACAGAACGACGAGGGGCATGTCGATCGCGAGCTCGTTCAAGGGCCTGGGCTTGGATGTTTGCGATTGCGGCTGCGAGACACGCCGTGTGGTTGGCTCCACGGGGGGGCTCAAGGACAAGGGTCGAGGGTTAGGAAGACAAGGGCGTTGGAGTCAAGTCAAGTCAAGTCAAGTCCAGGACCAAGGGCCAACCTAAGGTTCCACGCCGTCATGTCGCGTCACGCTGATAGTAGTTAGTTAGTTAGCTTAGGTCTGCAGTCTGAAGTTTGCGGCCTGAAAGTCTGCAGCGCCCCTACCCGGGTGACGTCGATGGCTTCGTTGGTGGCCCTGGTGGTCCCCGTTTCTGGAATGCTGCACGACAGAGGAAGAGTGGAAGAGTGGAAAAGCGGCAGAGTGACAAAGTGACATGATAGAGTGGAAGCAAGACAAGGCAGGCAGACGGTAGAAGGCCGAGAGAGAAACACCCCTGGTCCACGCTATCAACCCCACCCGTCCCACCGTAGGAAACTACAAGTAGGAATATACTGGCATTGAGGCACAGACGCAGTGGACGACGACTCTCCCTAATCTGTAGTGTGGATGGGGTTGCAGTTCGAGGACTTTGGCGTTTTAGGGAGCCCATCTGCCCGGACCCCGGCCTCAGTCAAACACCCCCCCTCCCCTCCCCGGTCCGCAATCACCACCCCGGCATCTCCTCCCCGGCTCCGGGCCCCGTTTGTTTCCCATTGGAGCTTGGCTGGCAGACTTGGCCTCTCTAGCGCACCCGTTGTAGCCACCGCGGGCGCCTGGGCAAGTCAGGAACCTGGTCGATGGCGTGGGATTTGGCGCAGATGTACAGATGGGACGGGGGCGGGCCGTCGTCCACGGACATCCGCTCGGCCATAGTTCATGTGCCGTCGCGGTTGGGGCTGGAGCTTGTTTGATCGACCTGCCCACCCCAATTGCCTGTGTAATTATATCGTGGACGAGCTTCTTTTTCCCCCTGGCCTGTTTTATTTTTTTTGCTGGCCATGATTATATCAGAGGCTGTTGCGTGGTGTGGAGTTGGGCGGCACCGCCGGGTCCTTCGGTCTTCGGGCTTGGGGCCCACTCACTGTCGGCCGGTGAAACCACGGCCTTCCCTCCCGCCTTTGCCCGGCCATCGGTCCCGGGGGCGCGGTCGTGATGAAGGGATTGAGGGTCGTGGGATTCGGTCGGCAGAGCACAACAAGTGGGAACAATCCACCTCGTTGACCCTCGAGGCCACAAAAAGAGGCCCTGTGGGCCCGGTCCGCCGAGCCCCCCTGGCTCTCTGGGAACCTACATTATGTATGTCTCTCTTTTTGTCTTTCTGTCTCTCTCTCACACGTTTCGTCGGTCTGCATGTTGCCCTCTGCTTGGTCGTCTTGCTCGGGGTCAGGGGCTCTTTTCATGGGCTCATCAAGTTGTCGACGCAACGCTGGCGGGGGCGTCAGGGGCCCGCCCGTCCCACCTACGGAGTAGTAGCGTCCTCCTAAACATGCACTTGTCAGGTCATGGGTAGGAGCTACTGTAGGAAGATGAGCTTGAGAATACTCCCCAGCGACGCTCCTAATATACTCGTGTCTGTTGGCTGTTGGGCCATGTCTGACCGTCCGGGTCGTCCCTTGGAAGCGCATGATGTCTCCATATGTTCCCCTCATCTCTTGTTCCTTGGCCCTCCCTCTCGGTACCTACATTGCATTGGGACTTGCTGGTGGCCACTTCAAGCTGTCCACTTCAAGTTGTCCATTTCAGGCTGTGGCTCCCGCTTCTAATCCCGACGCTCTATTGCGCTGGCCCTCAAAATCACGGCCAGCTCTACAGACTGATACGCACATGGCTTCAGCCGCCTTCCGAAAACGACACACTGTACTACCGAATCGTGGCATATATCTCGCTCCGGACCTTGCAGAACCACGATAAGCCGTGCTACTCGTATTTGGTCTAACGCCCTGCAACCTGCTTCCCGTACTTACCGGTACTGCTGCCAACCAACCTTCGTTGAGATACCAGAGAAACCTGTCCCGGACTAGTGGGCGTACGTAACTCGACGGATACCCTCGACTCACCCCCATTCTGTTTTGTTTTTTCCTTCTCAGCCTGATCTTGAGACATTGAAGCTTCCATTTTTATCTCTCGTCATGATCATCCGGCACCGGGAAGACGTGGAGTTCAAGACCCTTGATGGGGTGACCCTTCGGGGCTGGCTATTCCCAGCCGCCCAGCGTGGCCCCGCCGTCATAATGAGCCCTGGCGTGAGTCGTCATCTTTACCCGAGTATCCCGCCCTCCCGAGACTGACTGTGACGATGTAGTTCAACTGCGTCAAGGAGATGCTCCTGCCGGAGGTTGCCACTGTGTTCCAGGCCGCCGGCATCACGGCGCTGGTGTACGATACTCGGTCAATCGGCGCGAGTGACGGAATTCCTCGCAATGACATCAACCCTTCCAAGCAGATCGGAGACTACCACGATGCCGTGACCTTCATGCGCACCCACTCCTTGGTCGATCCCGCTCAGATTGCGCTCTGGGGATACTCGCTCTCGGCCACGGTGGCATTGTCGGCCACGGCGCTTGACACGCGCGTCGCCGCTGTCATTGCCTGTGCACCTCCAACCGACGTTGGCTTCCCTCCAGAGAAACTCCCGAAGATTCTGGCCCGCGTACAAAAGGACCGCGAGTCGGTCGTCGCAGGCAATTCTCCCTGCCAGGTGCCTCTGTTTGACAAGAAGGGGAACACGCTCTACAAGATTGCCGTGCCCATCTCCGACAGTGACCACGACCTCATCCGACAGGCGCAGGCATACGGGCCCACGGCCAGCATCACAACGTCGATGCAGTCTTACTATCACATCGCCATGTGGGAGCCCTTGAAGCTTATGCCTCTTGTCAGCCCCAAGCCGGTCATGCTCTGCGTGGCCGAGGAGGACGGCATGTGTCTGCTGGAGGATGAGAGGAAGCTGTTCGAAACCTTTAGGGAGCCCAAGGCGTTTTACTCGGTGCCGAACAAGGGCCACATGGATTTCCTAGCAGGAGAGGAGTTTCCTCATGTCATGGAGGCGCAGGTTGACTTTTTGAAGCAACATCTGAGTAAGAAGCGGTTTTAGGGGATGTGCCAAGTACCTGTTTTCTTGTTTGGGTAGGCGATATCGTTCTTTGGAGGTTGCGTGAAATTCCAGTACATTTACGATCTGCATGTTTTTTCGACGTCGTCATTTCCGGATGTCCACCGAGTCACGAGACTGCTACTCAGTGTCGCATTGCAAGGTGGTGGACACAGGTGCCGTGTTGGTTGCGCAAGGTTACATGCGATGTGCTGTGCCGCTTCACAGATCCAGAATTCCAGATGGGCCAAGTCCATTCTTTGAACACGTACGTTGGTTGCGTGCTGCATATGAATGGATCGTGTATCGTGCACCAATGCAATGTTGACATGTTGGTTGCCCTGGCATACTAACATGTGCAGCAGAAGTTGTGGCTAGATCCCAATCCGTCTGAGGTGCATTGCGGCGGAGCAAGAATCGCTGACGGTTGCTTCATTGGTGATTGGTCAGGCTGCCATAAAGGTCGCACAGCGTCAGCACATAAATCGTGCAGATTGACATTCGCAATACGAATATTACGAGTCTGGGACGAGTCTGGGGTTCCCCGCCTGGCTCAAACGTGCCTGTTCGCTAAGATAGTAAGAAAACGTGGCCGATATTGCGGGTGCATGGACGTCTTCCAGCTCGACGGAACTCGGCTACGCAGGTTTTTAGTCAGCCCTTTGAAGTTGGGCCTTCGCTGGAACTGCCTCATTGGTCTTAGCCGGGGAGCGCGTGTGTAATCTCGGCATAGATGATTTCCTTAGGTAAGCCACGGACCTTGATGGAACGCGGATGTAAACTCCGTGAGGAATTAGACCAGTTGTGTGATTGCATTTGCTCGAATCTGAATCCTCCAGAGTTTACGCGGCCAAAGCTCTCCCAAAACGGGCAAACTGATCGCCTGGACACGTCCCTTCATGCCTTGGTTTGCAGCACAGCAGAGCGGCATTGAGGCATGAAAAAACCTCAGCTCGGTGATCGTAGTCTACACCGACAATGGCAACAACATCAGCCACCGGCCTCTGGCGAGCTCTGCTTCGGCAGGCACCGTCCCGGGCCGCAATCGTGCCCTCCGCGACGTGCACCTGCAGAGCCTCCCGCCCTGGCGTCGCACCGCCAATAATCCGTGCCTTCCACTTTGGACTACCCCTCCCCCGCATACCTCTAGTAGCTACCCCTCCGTCAGCTCCCTGGTCACCGTCAACTAGCACTCCTCCATTGCCGCCATCACCACAGTCAGCTTCTTCTCGATCTTTTGCCAGCTCCGCCTTCGCCTTCTCCTCCATCTTCTCCTCCACGTCTCGTCCTCTGTCGCGGTCTCGCAGCTCAGTCTCTCCCCAACACCAACAGCTGCGTCACTGCTCCTACCGGCGAGCCATGTATCGCAACGGATCCGACGCCGCCAGTGCCAGCCACGACATCAGCCATGGCCGCCAGGTCCTCCCCAAGAACGTCAAGCCGCTGCATTACGACCTCACCCTCGAGCCCAACTTCGAGACGTTCAAGTATGAGGGCACCGTCGTCATCGACTTCGACGTCGTCGAAGATTCCACCTCCATCGCTCTCAATACGGTAGACCTCGATATCCACGAGACCATCGTCGAGTCTGGTGGCGCCACCATCAGCTCCTCCCCGGCCCTCAGCTACAACAAGGACAGCCAAACCACCACGATCACGTTCGATCAGACTATATCTGCCGGCCAGGGGGTTCGATTGACCCAGCGCTTCACCGGCACGCTCAATGATGAAATGGCTGGCTTTTACCGCTCCTCCTACAGGGACGAGCATGGTAACGACAAGTACATCGCCACGACCCAGATGGAGGCAACCGATGCCCGACGTGCGTTTCCTTGTCTCGACGAGCCAGCCCTCAAGGCGACCTTCACCGTGACCCTGATCGCTGATCACGGCCTGGTCTGTTTGAGCAACATGGATGTTGCCTCCGAAAAGGACGTCGACTCCAAGATCACTGGCAAGAAGCGCAAGGCCATTACCTACAACAAGACTCCCATCATGTCCACATATCTCCTCGCTTTCGTCATTGGCGACCTCCAAGTCTACGAGACGAATAAATTTCGCATCCCCGTCAGGGTTTATTGCACCCCTGATCAGAACATCGAGCACGCCGTGTTCTCGGCCGAACTTGGTGCCCGAACCCTCGAGTTCTACGAGAAGCAGTTCGGTAGCCAATATCCCCTCCCCAAGATGGACATGGTGGCAGTGCCCGACTTCGCTGCTGGAGCCATGGAGAACTGGGGATTGATCACCTATCGAGTTGTGGACCTTCTTTTGGACGAGAAGACGAGCAGTGCGACGACCAAGAAGCGCGTAGCTGAGGTTGTGCAGCACGAGCTGGCGCATCAGTGGTTCGGTAACTTGGTCACGATGGACTTCTGGGATGGTCTCTGGCTCAAAGAGGGGTTTGCTACATGGATGTCATGGTATTCCTCCAATGCGTTCTATCCCGAGTGGAGGGTATGGGATGGTTATGTCATTGATGACCTTCGTTCTGCGCTCAGCCTCGACTCGCTGCGCAGTTCTCATCCTATTGAGGTGCCTGTAAAGCGTGCAGATGAAGTGAACCAAATCTTTGATGCCATCTCATACGAGAAAGGCTCTTGCGTGCTGCGAATGATTTCCATTTATCTTGGGGAGGATGTCTTCCTTGAGGGTATCCGACGATATCTCAACAGGCATGCGTACGGAAACACGGAGACGACGGACCTCTGGGCGGCTCTCAGCGAAGCCAGTGGGAAAGATGTTGAGCGTGTGGCAGATATCTGGACCAAGAAAGTCGGCTTCCCCGTCGTGGCCGTTACGGAAAACGAGGCAGATGGCACTATCCACGTCAAGCAGAACCGCTTCCTGAGGACGGCTGATGTCAAGCCAGAAGAGGACGAGGTTCTTTACCCCGTTTTCCTCGGCCTTCGAACAAAGGACGGCCTCCAGAAGGACCTTACTCTCGACACACGCGAAGCCGATTTCAAGGTGCCGAGTCTTGACTTCTTCAAGATCAACTCGGGCCATTCTGGCATTTACCGCACTTCCTATACTACGGAGCGACTCCAGAAGCTTGGCCAGAACGCAAAGGCAGGTCTTCTCGGTGTTGAAGACCGAGCCGGCATGATTTCTGATGCAGGTGCCCTCGCGGCCGCCGGCTATCAGAAGACATCCGGTCTCCTGTCTCTTATCCAAGGCTTCGACTCTGAAAACGAGTACATCGTCTGGGATGAGTTGAGTCTCCGGATCGGTACCCTCCGGGATGCTTGGATCTTCGAGGACACCAAGACCACCGACGCCCTCAAGGCTTTCCAGTTAGACCTAGTCAGCAAGAAGGCCAATGAACTCGGCTGGGAGTTCACCGACGAGGACGACCACATGGCACAGCGCTTCAAGGCTCTTATGTTCGGTAAGGCTGCTATTTCGGGCGACAAGAAGGCTAAGGCTGCTGCTTTTGAAATGTTCGAGAAGTTCATCGGCGGCGACAGGGACGCACTCCAAGCCAATCTGCGAGGGAGTGTTTTCGCCGTCGCGTTGATATATGGAGGAGAGGCCGAGTACAATGCCATCGTCAAGGAGTATGAGACGGCCAAGCAGAGCAGCGAGCGGAACACGGCTCTCCGATCTCTTGGTTTTGCTGAGGACCCGAAGCTCATCAAGCGATCGCTAGACTACGCACTCAGTAAGGATGTCAAGACTCAGGATCTCTATTTGCCCCTCAGCGGACTCCGAGGCCACAAGGAGGGTATTGTGGCGCTCTGGGATTGGGTCAAGGAGAACTGGGACGTTCTCACAAAGAGGCTCCCACCTGGTATGTCTCTCTTGGGTGACGTTGTGGCCATGTCCACAAGCTCTTTCACTCAGGACGAGCACGTTGCCGATGTGCAGCGCTTCTTTGCTGAGAAGGGTACCAAGGGCTTCGATCTCGAGCTTGCGCAGAGCCTCGACAGCATCAAGGCCAAGCAAAACTGGCTAGCAAGGGATAAGAAGGACGTAGAGCAATGGCTCGTTCAAAACAAGTACCTATAAACGGATCTTGCTATAGAATTGGCATAGATGTTAGATAAGAAGTAAAATAGAACATACTAGTGCTCCATCTATTGAATAAGAGTGAAAGATGTACTTGTAGTGATGTGATCACCGGGGAGGAATAGCTGTGGTTGAAGGCCACGCTCTCCAACGCCTACTTGTGTCATTCCCCATGTCGCTGGCTCGTGATGTGTGCGATGGACCCAGATGCTGAGCGATGAGATAGATTTCGCATATTAATAATTTCAAAGCCAGTAGCAAGTCAACCGCTTCAATAGATACTACGTAATTTAATCGGCATCAGCGAAATCAAGCAGACAGCCAATACACTTCAGACGAGAACGTCCAAGTCATCGAGGAGACTAAAAACATTCACCGCCAACGTAGACAACTCGGATCGGCTTCATGAATAGGCAAACCATCTCTTGATGTGTTCTCATGTTATACATGTACAAGTTTACAAAGTTGTACACCGCTCTCGTTTCCCATCGACGTCGTTTGATCCCCTTCTTAGATCTTGCCCGATAGCCAGTCCCGCTCTTTGTTCTTCCCCAGGCCCGCGGTGCCCGTCACGGGCAAGCCGCGCTTCGTCAGCTCCTCCTCGATGACCTTCCACCGGCCCACGGCGATCTCCTTGTCGATGGGGCCGACCTTGCGCGCGTGCACCTTGACGTTGGGCAGCGCCGGCAGGTCGCCCTTCATCTCCAGGATCTCGGCCAGCTTCTTGCCGCGCTTGGCCGGGCTGACCGTCAGCGTCAGGAGGTGCTGCGCCGTGCTTGCGGCGCCGAGCTTGGCGTCCGGGATTAGGCGGCCTGTTAGTTGATAGACGCGCTTGCGGATCTGAAGGAGAGTGTTAGCATGGGGGGGGATGTGTGGTGTTGTGGAAGGACATACGGCGAACTTGAGGTGCTCGTTGAGAGCGACTTCCTTCCACGAGGCATCCCACGTCTTGACAATCTCTTTTGCCTCCTCGGCAGACACGTCTTCCGCTTGCTTGGGCTCCTCGATCTCGCTCGTCAACCGTCCGGTGATAGCCTCCACGTCGCCCTTCAGCGTGGCCTTGCCGTCCTGGACCACAATGTCCACCGCGAGGGCCTGGTCGAGCTCAGCCCGCTCGCCAGCACGCCACTTCCTAGCCACCCATTCGTTCAGCAGGCCAGCCTCCTGGAGGGCCAGCGTCTCGATAACCGCCCTTCGCAGGTATAGCTCGATAACCGCCTTGTCCTCGATCTTCTTGGGGGCGAAGCCGCGGAACTCGCTCTCCTCGCCCCAATGCCCCGGCCGCTCCCACCACGTCTTGATAGGTTCGATCTCATCGAGGCCCTCCAGCTCGGTCGCGGGCACGTACGACGGGTCCACGGACTGGATCTCCTTCTCCGTCACGGCCTCGGTGCGGCGCGGCGGCAGCACCAGGCGGGACTGTTCGACGGGGCGGGGGACGGCTTCAGCACGGCGGGGGTGGTGACGGGCCTCCTCAGGTAGGTTTGACGCGTCTTCGGGCTCCATGCGCTGGGTGTACGGGTCCTCGGGCCCGGGGGCCTCGCCCTTCCAGAGCTTGCCGCGGATCCATTCGGTCTTCTTGGTGCTCTGCACGCGGGCGGACGTCGAGAGGGCGGCGAAGGCGGGGCGATTGGCGGCGCAGGACGGCGCGAGGCGGACTGGCAGGGACGAGAGTCCTCTCACCCGCGGTATTCGAGGCATTGTGTGTGTTGTGGGTGGGATTGGGGTCGGCCGGTTTGATACTGATCGAGTGATGGAGGGAGGTTGACGCTCGCTCGCTGTAGTGGGATGGATGGAACTTTTCCAGGTGTGGCGCGGCTGGCCAATGACGCCGTGCGAGGCTGAGGCGGGTCTGAGACTGGCGGCCCGGCCCACTTCATGGCCGGGAGCAGCATCATAGGTTAAGTACCTCTAGTAGTCTACCTGCGACGTGCGCAGTTCGGCGACGGACTCAGCTTCTTCACCCTTTTCACACAACTTCCCGTGCTTCTCACCAGTCCGCGATGGCCCGTATACGGATACCTCTGCTGCTGATGCTCCTGCTCGGGGCCTTGACGTCCCTCGTCGCAGCGTCCTGTGCGCGCATCCAACCCCCCGGGGTTCTAAGACACACTCCCGATTTCGCTAACACTTCTACCGCAGCGGCGCCGACCTTTTGCAAATGCACCTGCTTCAAGAACAGCACCATCATCCCGCTGGGCCCGGCCGAGTCCGACGGCGCCCGCCAGCTGCGCCGCGCCAACCCGGAGCTGGCTCCCCTCGACGACGACGCCCTCCTGTCGCGGCCGCACGTCGTCCCGCGGTCCAAGTCCAAGTCGTGCTCCGAGTGCACCAAGGCCTTCTGCCTCAGCCAGGGCATCGGCTTCTGCAAGAACGCCAAGGAGGAGGACGTCACGACCATGTGCTTCCAGCGCGACAGCAACAAGGACAGGATCATCGTCTGGGGGTTCATCATCGGCACCGTGGGCCTGATGGCCTGGGCTGCCTTCAAGCGCGTGGTTAGGTGGCGCGAGGGCAATCCGGTGGGCCGCCAGACGGCCAACTATGCGCCGATGCCCGGCAACTTTCGGTGAAATGCCACGGTACGGTACGGTCGGTTTAAACGGGATACAGCGGAGTTTGGGAGTTGTGTGGATATCATGGGAGCGGCAGGTTCAACCGCAATCGTCCAAACCATCACTAACACACGGTACATACAAATACATAAAGACACATACCAGCATGCATGGTCCATTCATGGAACGATTTCAATGAGTAATGCCGATTTTTGAATGCAACCCTAGATGCGCCAACTTTTCATGCTCCCAGCTTTTTACCCGGTTCAAAGTCAAAACTCCCTGTATATCCATCCATCCATCCGTCACATCGCTTCACGTATCAGGCCAAGGCAGCTCCCTGGCATGATGGGCATTACTGAGCGAAGAGAGCAGTCCGGGTTTCCCAACATTAGGCTGATCACCTCCTCTCTCTTGTGCATACCAACACGGGCTTACTTGGCCGCATTGAGCTCGCGACGAACGCGGACGGCATCGGCCAGGTCCTCCAGGACGCCGACGGTGGTTTCCCAGTTGATACAAGCATCAGTGATGCTGACACCACGCTGCAGGCCGGAGGGGCCCTCGGCGGGGACCTTCTGGTTGCCCTCGCCAATGTTGGACTCGATCATAACTCCGACAATGGCCTTCTCGCCCTCGCGGAGCTGATCGCCGACGGACTTGGATACCTTGGGCTGGTTGTTGTGGTTCTTCTGAGAGTTGCCTATCATATATATGAGTACAAATTTCGAGAAAGGAGGCCGCGCTGCAGAGCTTACCGTGGGAACAGTCAACCATGATACCAACCGACTGCTTCTTGTCCGCAAGGGCCTTCTTCGCAGCCTGGACGCTCTCCTTGTCGTAGTTGGGGCCATGGGTTCCGCCTCGCAGGATCACGAAGCAGTGCTCGTTTCCCTTGGTGCGGGTGATGGCAGCAAGACCCTGCTTGGTGACACCCATGAAGTGGTGTTGAGCCTGGGCGGCACCGATGGCGTCAATGGCGACTGTGAGGCCACCGTCGGTACCGTTCTTGAAGCCAACAGGGAAAGACAGGCCTGAGGCAAGCTCTCGGTGTAGCTGCGACTCGGTGGTGCGAGCACCGATGGCGCCGACGGAAATACAGTCGGCAAGGAACTGGGGAGAAATGGTGTCGAGCATCTCAGTGGCGATGGGCATGCCGTTGGTGGTCAGGTCGACAAAGAGCTGTCGGGATACACGGAGACCCTTGTTGATCTTGAAGGAGTTATCAATATCGGGATCGTTGATCAGTCCCTTCCAGCCGACGGTGGTTCGGGGCTTCTCGAGGTAGGCGCGCATGACGATGCAGAGGTCGCCGGAGAGCTTGTCGGCGAGGGCCTTGAGGCGGGCGGCATAGTCGTGGGCGGCAGCAGGGTCATGGATGGAGCAGGGGCCGACAACGACGAGGAGGCGATCACTGGTGCCCAAGATGATGTCGGCGGCATCGTTTCGGGCCTTGACGACGGTGTTGGTGGCGCTCTGGGTCAAGGGAATCTCGGAGGTGAGAAGCGCGGGAGGGATCAAAGGATCCTGTCCGAGAACTGTGAGGTGGAGATGTCAGCGTCAGGTCGCATTTAGAGCAGAGGATCATTAGGAATTTTGATCACGAAGAGACAATGGGGGAATGCGAAGAAGAAGAAGATATTTTCTTGTGTGTCGTGGGGCAAGAAAACAGAGGCGATCTTTGAACTAGGTATAACGAACAAAGCAGGCATTTGCAACTTGCAAAAGGCCTTGAGAGAAGAGCCATAGGTTTCCCACGGCATTCTTTTGTGCAAATTGTTGCTAGGAAAGGGCACCACCAAATCACTCACCTCGGGTATCATCAGAAGCAATTGCAGCCATTTCGATACCGGGTATCAACACGAAGCCGGGGAATGTGGTGTGGTGTTGAAGATATTTTGGAGAGTTTGGGCCGGGTTTGGTGGGGGAGGGGAGTCACAAAAGTCGGCAGAGGAGGGGCAAGGAATGGAGGGTCGGTGTGTAAGGTGTGTGTGTGGACCGTCAAGTCGAAGTAAACAACCACGAAAGAGCGAGAAACAAATGTTACACAAGAGAAAGTCCGAGGAATTGAGTGGTGTAATCGAGATGTTTCGTTTGCGGGAGAAGAAAACGAGAGCAGAAATTTCGAGGAAGCTATTCGAGGAGTCGCCAGAAGCTTGGAGTGAGTCAACCCGACCAAAAAAAAAAAAGCCCGGAGATCGGTGCTTGGGACAATGTACAAAGTACGACCGAGCAAACCCAACCGGAGCTGCCTCGGAGGAGGCCCCACCGAGGGGTCGTCTACGGAACCGCTCCGGGCCACTTTGGCTTCGATTGATGGCCCAGACCTGGCTGGCTTCCCGGGATGTTCGGTGGGTTATGGCTACGAAATCCTACGTCAGGGCTCCAAGAATTTGCAATGGTCCAAGCTCAATTGGGTGGTTTTTCTAGAAGCGCAGCACGCACGCACAGCAAGGAAGACGTTCATCAAGTAGACTCAACGGTTGTGGCTACATCTATCCGTTGGCTTACCAGGATCAATCGCTCTCTCAGCTCGTAAAACGACAACCATTGCACCATCCATCTACAAAGTCACCATTGCACTTGTTCCCCTGGAGCACCAAGATGTTTCCCCAGACTCCTAACAACGGAGGTTTGCACTGAAAAGACCCTCGATGAGGGGGGAAATGCGGCATCCTCTTTGGTTGATTCATCCGCCCTGCAGCTTACCTACATTTCCACTGTCCATTCAGCAGCCAAGGCGATGTCGGCGTGCAAGGAAAGGGAAGATGGATGGACCGACCGGGACAATATGGTGTGGTGGTGCAAAGACACCGGATGGATGAGGACCTCGAACACGGTTCCCAAGCAAGAAAATGTCTGCATGTATAAAGTACAGCCACGGGAGCTAACCGGTATACAGAGTAGTTAATCATTAAAACTGCTCGGTCTTGCGGAGAATCAATAAACGAAAGAAAAAAATTATGGTGCCTCGTCCCTTTGCATTGGTCCCTTGCTCGGGTCCCCCTGCTTCCAGTGCCGGGCTTCAGTGGTGGCCCCATTTGTCGCACATCCAATTGGCGTCGGCGGAAAACCAACGTGTGAGAGCACCTCGCATCACAGGAAGATGCAAGTTAGCTACATAGTACTTGTATGCAAATCGTGTACTAGAGTTGACTACTGCCACTATTTATATACATTATTAAGCAAGTTCACGCCTGGCTGTTTCTCTAACATGGTATCCTTATCGGGTAATGTTATGTTTCTGAGTTCTGAACAATCCGACAGCTCACGTCGGATGCACAACCAGCTTCTGACAATGGAGAACGTCCCAACCACAGTATCTGATGTCACCATACCTGGCGTCTGAACTCGACGTAATTGCCACAAATAATTTAATTCATGGCCTTGACTGATTATCCAATTCAGTAATTGGATTAGATATGTGAAGCCCCTTTGCCGGCTTTTCTCTTGGGTACTTTCGCAAACGCTACCCTACACCCGATGACATGGCAGAACTTGGACATGAGACCGCAGCTAATGGACGGTGGCAATTCATCACAAGCAGAATGCTCCATTTGAGCGTGTCAGGTTACCAGTCTCAAACAGATCGTCTTGCAGAGCTTTCTGTAGGTCGATGCCGCGAAACACCAGTGAAACCCATCCCGAAAGGCAAACCCCCACGGCGGTAACGTTGAGAACAGCTCGTATTGCAAGTCCTCTCCTTGGCAGGCCAGTGACTGGCTCCTCGTCTTCGACGACGCTGCCCTTCCCGGGCGCACGTACAACGGGACGACGGAACCGAGGACCGGGGCGTTGGGTGGCGGCCATAGCCCGTGAGTCCCTTGTTCCTTTGTGTTGTTGGCTTGCCGGTGAGCCCGCGCCGCCGGGGGCCCCGTGACTCTCCTGAGTGTCACTGATGGCGAGGATCCATGACAAGCGCTATGGATACTCACATCTCCAGCTGTTCAGTAGTTACCCGACGTGAAGAAACAACATAGACTGCCGGATTGAGACGCGGTGTTCATGTGTGACTGCGTGTGCATGTGCGTGCGCGCGCGCGTGTGGTGTGGCGGCCCACCATGACTGCTCCCCTCCGCTCAATTCTCGGTCTGCTTCGTCCACTACCAACCTCCGCTAACACCACCACTACCACCACAACAACACCTCGACCATTGACAAACATCATCCTTCACACCACCCCCTTTTCTTACCAGGACGCTTAATTGACAGCTCTTTTCTTGGCCGCTCCTACTGTCTTTTGCTTCCCCCGGGGCATTCTTGATCGATTGCTTTCTTTTTATTATTATTAATAATTCATCGTTTTTTCTCTCTCTGTTTTCCATCGCTTGAGGCTGTGCTTCGACGGTGCTGCATCTTCATCATCACATTCCTTGTCTTCCGTCGGATCCTTCACATCGTATCTACGAATACATACACACGCTTTTAATACTCTTCACCAACAAGCCTGCCACCTACCTAATCTTCGGGATTTCCCCAGCTTCCATCTGAGCCAGAGTCTTGCTACCCGACTAACCTTCTCCCACTCTCCCCGGACTGTTTCTCCTCCGTGTTTTGTCTTACCCTTCGCCCCTCACCTAACCGTCGTTTCTTTTTCTTCTCTCCCTTTCCTTCGTCGTCATCACCGCCGACCACCTTCACCTTGCCTTTGCTCCAGGACGCCTCACGCAACCTTGTGCTGCAGCTCACGACGGAGTGAATTGCCTTACACTGGCTGCGGCACTGCATCATCCCAACCCAGCCCAGCCCCTCCTCACAGTTTTTGGCCCACGGACTAGACTATCACGGCACTACGGACCATCGCGTATCGCACTCGCACTAGACCAGACGCCTCCTCCAGAGGGTAGTACCACCTGGCCGACCGCGGCGGCCATCTGCCTGCCTACCGACCCAACCAACAGACCGACCTCCTTCCCTCGCTTGCGCCCTCAATCCAGCTGTCTTCTCTTCTCTCTTCCCCTTGCTCTATACTCACACTCACTCTTGTATTCACCCAATCGCTTCTTCCTGTCTCTATAGCTATCGCCATCGCCATCATCAGTCTATTCCATTCCATTACCCCCTGACCCCCGTCGTCAGCTGCGCGCACGTCACTTGCACAAGACCCTCTTCCCCACTCCCAAATCCAACCACCCGGAGAGACAACGGACGAGGCCGTCCCTCCATCGTTGCTCCACCCGCATTGACACCCGGACCAGACCAGACCAGACCACGACAATTCCCAAGTCCTTCCGCCTCCCAGCCTGAGCCATTCTTTTTCCCTGCATTCATTCTTCGCCCCAGGGGATTCCAAACAGCCCGCAAACATGTTTGTCACGCCTCATCACCCGGAGCCCATGTCGGAGGCCCAGCGGAAACGGGCTCGCGAGGAAGAGGAGGATCTCGGCAACGCTTCCATGAGCTTTGGTGAGCACCGAAACGTGAGTGCCGCCTGATATCTGGTTTCCGGTCCCCAATGCTGACCGTCATGCAGAAACGAGTACAGTGTCTCCCGCTCCGGACCTCCCCACGAGTCTCTCAGCAATGGCTGCCTTCCTCGTCTATGACCCCTCAGAGCTCCGACTCGGATGACCAGCAGCCCCGATCCCACTTCTCACCGTGGTCTTCATCTCTGGGATTCTCCTCCCAGCCCCACCAAGATGATGAAATAGACATGATGGACACAATCTCCTCCCAGGTGCAGCAGTACCACGAGCGCCACGCCGCAAACTCACAGTCCGACAACGCTAATGGCCGAATGCCAACTCCCATCCTGCCCAGTTTCGCTGCCCAGGTTAGGGGCCAGCAATGTGAATGGGCCGGTCCTGGTCCCGCTGTCACGGCCCTTAACGGCGTCGTCAACCTCGGTCATCAGCAGACGGGCTTTTCCGACGACCAATGTGTTCCCCGCACCATGACAGCCTCTAGTCCTTGGCAGGCCGTCCAAAACAACCGACGCCTTCCGTCTCCCATTTCCGAGGGAGACGACTCAATGTCGAGCCAACACGTTACCTCACCTGAAATGACCCATGACATGAGCATCCCCAACCATCAGGCGAACAATCTCGAGTACATGGCGCCCCAACCTTCCCCCCCGCATGCAATGGAGCATCCCAACGCCATGATGGATGTTGAGGCACAGTCCCCCACAGCAGCCGACGGGGAAGAAGATCCAACGACACCCTCTCCCAACCGGAGAGGTCACACACGCAGTCGACACACGGTTAACAACTGGACTTGGCAACCAGGAATGAAGAAGAGCTTCAGCATCGGGTACCGCGTTGATTGCGAGAAATGCCGATTAAAAGTGCCAGGACATTTCAACCACATCATTGTTTCCCAGGGGAGCGAGACCACGATTATGGATCCGAAAGACCATGCAACGCTGTAGGATAGTGCGGTGAGGCCGTTGGACTGGGCAGAAAAGCGGCGCAAGACCAGAAGCTGCTTCCTTTCTAGCGAGAAAGTGCTTAGACCGGGAGCGAAATCCCAGGACGCTCAGCCTTATGAGGCATCCGGCATTGGTAGCGATAAGATCTGGCGAGAATGGGAGGTACAAAGACGTATAGTTGATGGATACATCCAAGGCAGGCTACACGGAAAAGCCAACTGGAGTACTACGGCGCCGGGTTTGTTTGGCGGGCACAAATGGTTTGCCCAGTTGACTTGAGAGTGGATACGGACCATTCCTTTTATTCTTTTTTTTTGTCTTTGTCTTTTGGAGGCGTTCAATGTTACGGAGCAAGCGGTTCTTGCGAACAGCGATTGCTAATATCGGGTACCTTATATCAATAGCAACATGGACGTTGCGGGCAAAAACCTAGGATCGGGCAGAACGACCTAGAAGGCCGTCTAAGGATAGATGGTAGAATTGAATTACGGGTCTCACAAGCGCCGACGTTTGAGGCACTTTTGAACTCTGATACCATGTTGCTACGATTGTGAAGACTTGAGCCCTACAACATGATACTCCTCGACATGAAGTAGCATAATGGGATGGCATTAACGACAGCCATTGTTTCAATCGCTTGGTATTTAATAGATAAGGTAAAGTAGGGCTTGGTATTTCCCAAGGTGATACATACAAGATGGTACCCCGACGCCGTCTAATGCACTGCCAATCTACACAGTATGATACACTCTTTTCGCCTGGAACACGTACATCTGATTTCCGTGGTTTCGTTCTCCATCCCCGTCGTCGTCTTCATCTCAGTCGTCAGCAGCTCACCAGAACCTCCACCACGCCTTCTTGTCGGACGCCTGGTCTGCCGCCTTCAGGCCCAGGTGGTCTAGGCTGCCTCCCCTCCGCTGGTTCTCCTTCTCGCGGTCCCACGCCTCGCGGGTCTTGGTCTCGATGGAGCGCACCAGGTCGCTGTCGCGCACGCCCGTCGAGTCGTCCTCCTCGCTCAGGCTCTCGTAGCCCAGCCGGCCCTGCGAGGTGCCGATGTCCTCGCCCTGCTCCTCGCGGCTGAGCATGCCGGAGAAGATGCCTAGCACGCCCTTGCCCTTCTTGTTGGGTTCGGCGGGATCGGCGCTGCCATCGAAGGTGGGCTTGACGTGCTCTTCGAAGTGGGTGCGAGTCGTGGGCGCGGCCAGCAGCGGCGGCAGCTTGATGCCCGTCTTCTCGGCGTCGCGGTTGGCCTCCTCCACCAGGAGGATCTGCTCGTCGGTGGCCTCACCCTTGAGGTATGCTAGACGGGCGCTGGCGAGCTCGTTGTCCTCGAGCTTCTTCTGGGCCTCGACCCATTCGGCGCGGCGGGCGCGGTTGTATCGGAGCATGTCCCACACGGAGTAGATACTGACGACGCCGGCAACGGCTATGAGGGTGGTGTTAGAACTCCGGGCCCCCGTTTAGTTCTATCCCGGGGGGTAGGTAGGAAAACGTACCCGTGAAGATCACAATGCCTCCCACGGTCCACCGGTGCGCAACGTCGAGGAAGCGGCGCGAGGCGTCGATGAACTTGTCCGTCTTGCTGATCTGGGCCTTCTGGGCGGCGAGATGGGCGTGCCGTAGGCGGCGCACGCGCTGCTCGGGCGACTCGCCGGGGATGCGCGGCGCCTTGAGCGTCGCGACGGACCCGCCGACCGAGGCCGACTTTGACGTTGCGTGGGGGATGGTGGACGTGAAGCGGGTTGCGTCCTTGACGCTGCGGGGCCCCATTCTAGACGCCATGGCGGGAAGACGTAGGGGGAGGACGAAGAAACGTGGGTTTTTTGCCCCGGATATGAATTGAGGGTTTCGCGGCCGGTGCGAGCGCTCGGTGGTTTCGGTTGGCGGACGGGCGTTTTGGCGGTTTTCGTGGGAGGGGAGTTCGGGATGCGTGGGAAGTGGTGTCATGAGATTTTTTGCTGGGTCGGGGTGGGTGGTGAGGGAGTCCGTTTGGAGGGCCGAATTGCTTGCCGGTGATTGGTGCGGCGTAGCTTCGGGTGAGAGCAGCTGCGAGTTTGGAGGCGTGAATCGCGGTGCTGGAACGGAGATGGGAGAGTTCACCTAGATGCGAAAGAGACAAATTGTGAGTTACGAGAGACGATGAGGTGGGCGAATTGAGGGGGATACGACGGGTAGTTTGCTGGAGTGGTGTATTTGGTAGAACGTAGAGTCACGCCTGATGGGAGGGCAAGGAGAGGCGATGCAGGTTCACGGTGATGCAGTTTCTCGAGGCATGGTTCGTTAAGCTCGGAGCCAAGTTGATGGAAGCGTTCGGGGAACTTGAGCGATGAACTGAACGCGAGTATGGAGAGGGACTGGTTCTTGAGGAACCCATTTATGTATGCTATCTGCTAACCGTGGCCCTACACATGCGACGTGACTCCTACACATCCTGGGCCTGCGTGACCACTTCAACTGACTTGCAAAGCACGGTAGTGGACGACCGCGCCGTTCTTTAACTCCCGTCGTGAAACATCCAACACTGATCCTAAGGCAACGCAGCACGTCAACCGGCCGCAACTACCGGGGCATGTACAGTCTTCTTCATGTCGTCGCGTAAAGCGACGCTCACAATGAAAACAGGTTTGGTTAAATCAAAAATTCCGGGACCCATGACCCCGAAGGGCAATGAAGGACGGAATGACGCCGCGATGTGCAATGCAGGTCTTCCATGCTGAACTCCCTCAATGTTGAGCGAGGGAGCCCCTCCCAAGGTAAGTATGAAGAAGAGAAGAGAAAAAAAAGAGTAAAAGGCGAGAGGTGCGGCTGCAATTTATACCTTTTTTCTGCCGGTGCGGGTGCCTGTGTTGTCAGGCTTCAAGCCCAGCGAAGCGAAATGGAATGCCTGGTTGGCAGGGCCCCACTGTTCTTATTCGTTCGCTCTCAACTTTTGACCATTCTCTGGGTTATGCTGTTCATAACGCTTGCGAGCTCGAGTGTATGACTTTATGCAAACCTGTGGGATGACAGACTAATTGAGGAGGACTGAAGATGCTGGATGAGTGAGTGAGTACCTGAAGTAATTGAAGGTTTACGACGGATGGGACATGCACAACTACAAGCCATCTTGGAGAGAAACATCGCCATGTAACTGAAAGCACCTGGATGAAAGAGAAAAAGAAACAAAACACAGAAAGCAGAGTCTCAGAAAACCATCTGCTCCAGATCATGATCTACCAATGCGATGGATGGCCAATCTCGCAGCCAAGAATTTTCTTTTCGAATTTTCTGCCCGCTTCTCATAAGAAAGGTCATTCACAAATATATAGCAAATTACATAGGTCAGTAAGAATGCAGACCGATTTTGCTCTCATCAAGATATCAGCATGGCAATCAGAGTTGCAGTCATGATACCAAGTACAGGCACTGGTTATTAAGTGGGTCACCATTGGAGCGCAGTGCCCTGACGATTTCAGGCCCCAAGGCCAACAGCCGAAGCGAAATCACGTGACGCACACCGATTCTAGCGCCCACGGGCAAAACCCCCACCAAGGAAGGACCAGCGTAGGGCTCGAAAACCCTCCTAGGAATTTGACAAGCCTCAACCCTCCGAAATTTCAACGTCTCACGACTCGACCATCGACAACCGGAGCCCGTTGATCGCAAGCAGTCAAAATGGTATGGTTCCCACGCCTAATGCGATGCATCGCAACGCGGTAAACGACGTACGCTGACCCGTTTTCTCTCCAGGCGATCAAGCACAACCAGAAGATCATTAGCAACCGTGAGAAAACCACCAGCGAGGCGACGATGTTTTCACAAAACGGCGACTGACCCCTTCCACAGATTTCCGCAAGGATTGGCAGCAGCGGGTTCGAACTCACTTCGACCAGGTACGACCCAGAATCGATACGATCCGGCCTCGTTGCGCCGTCTTAAATGCTCGATGTTAACTTTTTGTGCAGCCTGGTGCTAAGTCGCGGAGACGCACTGCCCGTAAGGTCAAGGCCGCTGCTCTTGCTCCTCGTCCCGTCGACAAGCTCCGCCCCGTTGTGCGATGCCCTACCATCCGATACAACCGACGAGTCCGTCCTGGCCGTGGTTTCACCCTGGCTGAGCTCAAGGTACGTAGCAAGCCCTTGCCTCTTCAGTAGAACTGGGTGGATTTTGCGATTTGATGGGAATTTTCTGGGTCTAACAACAATTACAGGAGGCCGGTATCCCCAAGGCCTTCGCTCCCACTATCGGTATTGCCGTCGACTCTCGCCGCCAGAACCTGTCTGAGGAGTCCCTCGCCGCCAACGTCGCCCGCCTCAAGGCCTACCAGGAGCGCCTGATCCTCCTGCCCCGTCGATCCAATGCCCCCAAGAAGGGTGACACCAAGACCGACGTCTCCAAGATCGAGAAGGCTGGTCTCCTCTCCGCTGCGTTCCCCATTGCCCCCACCGACATCGCCTTCAAGGAGATCAACAAGAGCGATGTGCCCAGTGCCATTGAGGGTGGTGCTTACCGAACTCTCCGTGTCGCCCGCAGCAACGCCCGATACCAGGGCGCCCGGGAGAAGCGTGTGCGGGATGCGGCCGATGCCGAGGCTGCCAAGAAATAAACTTTCAAAAAGGGAACTGGTGTTTGAGGGTTTTGCTCTTTGCGTCTCTAAGGGAGGAGCAACGACGGTTCGAGGCTCTGATGCTTGTGCGGGTTTGGAGGGAGAGATACTCTAAGTCCAGCTCAAAAAATTTATTGCATGATAACCGGCTTTCTGCTGTAATCGTTTGGTCAACGGAGGCACACCTTCTACATTGATCCTTGTATGTGATGTTTGATGACCGGTATAACGTAGTACGTTTTTATCGATGCTCGGTCTAAGTTCCGATGCACTCATCTGTTTTTTGAGGTTTTTGGGGTTCAATGCAAGGTTTGATTTGTATCTTCCACTGTATAAATGCTACTTTTACTTCCCTTGTGCTTTTTCCTGACTGATCGTCTCAGTTCCGTGTCTGATCAGATTTTGCAAATGACCAAGCTGGGCCGGAGTCAGAGAACTACTCGAGTTCTTGAGAATCTCCGTACATAGCACCAAACAATTCTCCCTGTCTACTTTAGCCATGTTTGCCTGTTGCTTTGGGTCAACCTGCTGAGGTTCCAATCCAATCCCCTGCGTAATGGCTGCAGTATCAGAACTGGCCATAGACGCAATATTTTCAATCTGCCTAGCTTGACCGTCGTTGCTGGTGATCGAAGCTTGGCCTGTGACCGCACGGGCGAGGGCTTCTGATGCTTCTGGGATGGGCAGGGTGCTGGTGACAACGCTGGCGCCATCCCTGGAGCGGCACATGAGGGCGAAGACGAACCAGGCCTCGGACCGTAGGATGGGCCATTTCTGCTGCGTGATGAGGAATGCCAGCGCCTTGGACAGTTCGTGCTTCTTGTAGAAGACTTCTCTCATCCGGCTTTCCTTGTCGTCGTTGGAGCTGTCCATGCCGGGTGGCAGAGGCTCCTTGGGAGCGAAGACATATTCATCCTGTGAGGGATCCCACTCTGGCAATACCGGAAGGACTGGTGTCGTGTGTAGGACGCGACAGAGCGAAGCGATGCAGCGTGCTGCTTCCAGCTTCGTAGGCTCGGCATCGGTTCGGTCAAACAAGGACAGAATATCGTGGACCGTAGTGTGCTCATTCAGCTGCTCAGGTGAGCCAGCTTCTCTGGGCGCGCACACAAGGCGGACGTTTTGCGCGCAGTTGACGAGGAGCAGGCGAATCAGTGACACTGCTGCAAACTGGACCTGGGGGAGAGTATCGAGAGTCAATATGCGCGGGACTCGCGTGGCCTCCAGCAGATCTCCGAGTAACGGCTTGTTCTGGACCGGGATGGCGAGGTTCTTAAGGAATGACAGGGCAGAATGGAGTTGCTGGGGATCGGTGATGGCCGAGTTGGAGAGGAGGTTGATGAGAGGACGGTGGACTTGATGAGTCTGAACAAGAGCGAGGGAGATATCGTCGGAGCGGCAAAGGTTTCCGAGTGTGAGACAGGCGGCAGACTGAAGCCGAGGGTTCGCTCCCTGCAGCCAGGCCATGAGTGATTGTGGCACCGAGCTGTTGAGGGGGTAGTAAGTCGCGAACGAGTCATGACCGGAAAGGTCAGCAAGCGTCGTGAGCAGGGCTGTGGAAAGCTGCTGCAAATGCTTCGCCGTCTCCGGGTCGTCCACTTGCTGCGGGTCAAAGTATGTGTGGGCATGAAAGAAAGCCGTCATGAAAACGTCCATCTGTTGGCTCGCAACAAGATTGGCCTGAAAAGCCTCGTTGGCGAGGTAGCTTGCGGCCGCGGAAACCAGCGAGATGAAGTCGTCGACGTCGTTCTTCGCCGGCGGGCTCGTGGCTACCGTCAGGAGGACCTGGACGGTGTGCGGGCTAGCCACGGCCGCCTCGCCATCTTGGCTGATGAGGAGGCCGAGGATCTTGCAGAAGTAGGTGATGAGCGGGGCGAAGCTGGGGAGACTTGGAGAGGCGAGGAGGGTGATGAGGTGGGTGTTGAGGCGAGACTGCGAGGCAAGTTTCTGGGCGGGTTCTACTCGGGTTAGCACTTGGTGATCTCTAAGTGTGGTTGAGAGCGACGCGTACCGTAGTCGACGAGAATGTTGTACAGCACGGGGATAACATAGGGGATGAGACCCTCGTCCTGGAGATGGCGGATGATGGAGCCCAGATGGTTTCCATCCACCACACGGCCGCGGTTCTCATCTGTGTCTGCGCAAGAGTTGCCAACGATGCGTAGAGCGTGAACTTTGACGCCATGGGTCACGCCCTCAGCCGCAAGGATCTCGAGGAAGAAGTTGAGGATACCGGAGTCGCCATATGGGAGACGCCATGCCACTGATATCAGAGTCAGTGACGATGCATTGTAGTGAAACAGCCTTAATCGAGTGACAAGCCATGCATGGCGAAGCTAACAAGGCTCGTAGTCTGAGGAGATGTGAGGAAAGGGAGGGCTCATAACTCACCATCTCGGCTCCCATCGCCAAGCCTCTTAGCTATAGCTTCTAGTTGCCCCGGTTCTAATTGAAGGGCATTTCGACAAGCGTCCAGAACGCCGGCCAACATGTCTGTCCTCTGCTGGAGAGCCCCGTCAGGCTGTGTTGTCTCGCCGTAGGCATCTGGAGACTGCCCGCTTCCCTCCCGCTGGAGCAGAGCAGCGATATCGTTCGGGCTCATCGCCATATCTTCAAGTGTCTAGATAGCTGTTTTTGTAAGAATTACCAAATCAAGAGCTTTTCTTCTCTGCTTCAGTCTGGATCTTGCTTGGGGTGCTCTCGATGAGTATTAGTCAGGCCCGCCCTTGGCGTAGTCCTAGATGCCGCCGGCTTCGCAGGACGCAGGACGATTAACTTATATGTGCGGATACCGTCTGTTACCTTCTGAGGCTTCCAGGAAGGCGGATTTACACTAACACGGCCGAGCACAGTAAAGTATTGGTGAGTATGAACTGGCAAGCTGACATATTGAACACCGCTCAACCTCTCCACCCAACCCGTCGCCGCGGCGAGCTCAACTCAACGAAGTGGGGCTGTCTCGGTGAGCCTAAGGTGAATCGAACAGAAAGTCGCAGGTGTACGGCTGATCGTCGGCTAACCGGAGTCGGCCGGTCGGATGTGCAAAATTCCGACCTCGGAATGATCCGCCAACCCATGCTAGGAAAAATCGACGGGCCAGCAGCCACTGTAAAGAAAGATCACTTCCGCCGTCGCGAACGAGGGACGCATTCACATTGCCGTCCAGAGTCTGCTGATCTCGTCCTCTCGGACACTTCGCCTTGGGATTTTCTCTCCAACTCTCCTGTTCCTCCATCACAATGGTACGCGCGCCTACTGTCTCTTCCGCAATCCCGCTCCTTCGTCGTCGCCACCACCCCGACTCTCTCCGAATGCCGCCAAAATGTCCCTCTCGACGATCATGCTAACTCGGTGCACCAGGCGCACAAATTCGTCATCACCGCCTTCCTCACGGGCTCGCGCATCCTCGGACGCTCCTTCGTAGCCGCCTACAAGCAGGCCCAGGCCGCTTCGCAATACCAGCGCCACCAGGCCAAGATGGGCAACACCTCGGGCGGTGCCTCGCTCTCCTCGGGCATGACGCTCGACGAGGCGTGCAAGATCCTCAACGTCAAGCCCCCGGCCGGCGGCAACGTGGCCAACATCGAAGAGGTGCTCGAGCGCTACAAGCGCCTGTTCGACGTCAACGACCCCCAGAAAGGCGGCAGCTTCTACCTGCAGAGCAAGATCGTGAGGGCAAAGGAGCGGTTCGAGCGTGAGCTGGGCCCGATGCGAGAGAAGGTCGAACAAGAGGCAGAAACCAAGGAAGGCTGGAAGCCCAAGGTTTACAAGGATAGGTAGTCGTGAACCTTCACGGAGAGGCAACCGGAATGTAGGATATAAGCCCGGGGGGACCGCAATGCATCGCATCGCATCACCACCTTGCGCGCTCTGGGCCGAGGAGGGGCATCGCGGTGACGAAATCGCGGGGAGAGGAGTTCGGAGCTTCTATATGGGAGAGGGGGGATTCTTCCGTGTATACATGTACATCTTCACTCGACTGCAGCATGGCACGGCGTTTTGGGATATCTGGGGGCGCGATGAGCCGCTGGAGGTTGGTTCTAGACGAAAAACAAAAGACGACCCTTGTTATGTTTTAATACAATTGTACCATATTAAAGGCTCAAAAGGATACCAGTTGGGATATAGAGCGGTATCTTCCAAGCTGTCCTAGTGTTTTTGAACATCAATACTAGATGCTGGAATTGAGAGAGAGTTAGCTTAATGCTCGTATTTCGTAGCGATGCTACCTCCCAAGGTTCCGTATTTCCATTGTGCAGGGTAGCTGCGGCGTCACGACGATACTGACTCTTCCTAGATAATTGAGACAATTAGAGAGGGATGAGTTCGGTCTACTTTTTTGAAGCTTGACGTTAAGAAAGACTGGGAGTGAAGATCCTTTAAGCATCTAGCTTAGGGCACAAAATTTACTACATCCCAAGTTCAACACCGGCACTTTCTACAGTTGTTCGTCACCTAAGAAGTCGCCCTCTTTGGAGCTACAAAATCAATTGATTCCTGTGAATACTGACTTGATGCGCCCGTTGCATAAGCTGATAAAACATCACTAACTGTACTTCGACTATTCCTCGCTTCTGGTGCTCCCAGCGTCAAAACGTCCGATTCTGGCACACAAGTACATCCTTGCTCCCCGCTGGTACATGCCATCGCGGTCTGCACTGCTGTCGAGCTAGGATGCTCACAGGCGTTACATCTTGTCGAGTTCATGGTACTCGGGCGCGTGGGGCTGGGCACTCGCTCTGCACCTTCCCTCCGGCGATGCAGCGGGAGCGGGAGCGGGAGCGCCGACGGTGATAGTCGTGGTGTTGGGTACGGGAGCCCTATTAACTCTGTGTCAAGAGGCGCAGGGGGGTTATTTCGACGACGGATGACGAACCGGCGGTATAGAAGTGCGAGGATCACGACGATGAGAAGCAGGACGACGACGCCCACGGCCACGCCGACTGCTTGGCCCGTCGAGAGCGAGAGCTTGTCAGCTGGTGGTGTTGCTGTTGTCGACGGCGGGGATGGCGGCGAATCAGTTGTTGATGAAAACTCCGAGGAAGTAATCGTGACTGTGACTGTTTCTTTCGTGGGCAACCGAAACGATATGGTCTGCCAAGGGCCGTTGTCTGTCGTGGTTGACGGCTCTGTGGTCGAAAACTGAACAACAGTGGTCAAGATGGTTGTGAGGGTCACCATCTCAGTATGATCAACAGCCGTGGTTGACGGCTCTATAGTCGAACTCTGAACAACGGTGGCTGGCGGCTCTATAGTCGAAATCCGAACAATGGTGGTCAAGATGGTTGTGCGGGTCACCATCTCAGTAAGATCAGCATCGTCAGCAGGAAGATCAACCTTGACGGTAGTCCACATGGTTGAGATAGTCATGACATCAGAGGGAAGACTGAGAGACCAGAAGGTTTTGACACTGTTGGGCTCAACGTCGGGGTCTGCCCTGTGGAGGTCCTCGCGAGGAGGAGTCTTGGGCGACCTCTTTTCATGTGGGTAGAGAGCTTCGACATTGTCAACGACATCTTGAAAATCGGGAACTTCCAATGGCCTCGCATGGGCTTTATCGGCGTCAGAGCTCTCGGCCTTGCGTGTCAGGGCCTCCCAGGCATCACGCGTGGACATGCATGCTTTGGAACAAGTTGGCGTGTCTCCGTAGCTATAGTGAATGATTAGCCAAGCGAATCTCAGAAAAGAATCACAGAAATTCACATCATGTCGGAGCTCTCAGCAGAGAAGATATCCTGAGCGCTCTCTGTAACTGAACAACCGGCAAACGCCGTTTCCGTGGCAAGGACTCGCCCGACAACCAGGAGACAGACCAGAAAACAAACGAATACCATCTTGAAGTTCGAGAGGTGCAGCATATGGAAGAGCGGGTCCATGGGGAAGATGTGTCCGGTGTTCGGGTTCCCGATGTAGTCGTGTACCGATCAGGTCGAGAAGCGAACAGTTCGATAGTGCCTTATTATACCTCGGGTCGCTGGGCAGAGAAACTGAGATTTAAATAAGAATAAAACTCGTTTTGCTCAAGGAAGAAACGGTTCCAGTTGTTTGGAAGCATTCCGCCTTAAAGTAGTTCCATGTCGAAATGATTCATTGACAAGTAGTCGATTCACGACTGGAGATGTTGAGATTGACCAAGGTGTCATGAACGATGTGTCGAATAGTGACTGCGTTCGTCCGACGTTTGCAGGTATTGTACAACATGAACGAGAGCGTGTCAGAGGCTTGTGAGATGATGGAAGATGAAGTCTTTGCGAGCCATTTGTTTTACCACCACAGAATCACTGCAATGACCACGAGCATCAAGTGACCTTCTCAGGTCTTCTTCCTCACGAGTCCCTTCCAATAATCAAAGCTGTTCTCATCACTCTGCAACGTCCACAGCCTCCCCGTCCCTCTGCCACTGGAATCCACCTCCTCTACTCGCAACATGCCCCAGTCGCTGGTGATTCCCAGCACCCTTGCCTTGACGCCGGCCTCGGCCTCAAGCGTCACGGCCTGGCCCGTGTGCAGCCAGTGGCGGTAGTATCTGGCCTCGAGATCACGGGAGAAGCCCTCGCGGAGGAATCGGGCATACACGACCTCGAGGCGGGTGAGGATGCGGGCTAGGAGAGTCTCGAGATGCAGCTCTGGAACGCCGGGAGGGAGGAGGTCGGAGATGGAAGTGGTGGGACGGGGGTTGCTAGTGTTGATACCGATACCTAGGACGATTTGGTAGGACCCGCTTGAGTAAAGACATTGTGATAAGATACCACCGATCTTGACATAGTGAGGCTGGTCTCCTGACTTGGTTGGGTCCAGGGCATCTGACAGATATTAGTTGTAAGCCTGGTAATAATAAGATGAGGACTTACAGATGTCGTTAGGCCACTTTAGCTTGACTGGGAGATTGCCGTACCCACGATCGTACGATTGTATAGCCTCGACAATAGCAATGGCAGCGATGTATTGGATGAAGACGACCGGACGACTCACAGCAAGATGCGCCGGATGGTTGATGACGGTGGAGAAGATGAGGCATCCAGCAGGTGACACCCAAACGTTTGATCCACGCCCTCTGCCGGCGACTTGGGTCGACGCCGAGACAGTGAATCCGGTGGACAGCTTGGACAATATCTTGGGGTTCCTGATGAGACATCAGCATGCGGGTCATGGACAAGCGGGTTTGTCGACGAGGTACTTCTCCAGGATGGTGTTGGTGCTGGTCAACACCTCGCCATACATGAGGAGGTTCCCCCATTCCTCAGCTTGCGGTTCCATCTTCTGGTAGCGCCGCAAGCTCGAGAAGTATAGACCGTGGTTGAACTGCGGCGTGAGCTTGGGGCGAGGAGGACCCTTCTCGTGGGGCACAATCTTCTTGACGATCTTGCTGTAGTCGGTAGTCAGGCTACTTGACGAGGCGCCGGACTCATCTGGCTGGGCTAGGGACTGCTGGAGGCCTTCGACACTCCAGATAGTCTCCTCGTTCTGGATGTGAAACGTGTCGCCTTCTCCCCTGATCCACTCCTCGCCGTTCTCCTTGTCGATGATGTCTTCCATCGAGGCGAGGAGCTCGGATACCCCGGTCTCTTCGAGGGAGGAGAGGTGAAGCCGAGACAGTGAGGGAACACCTGCATCACTGAGACTCACTTCGAGGCCAAGTTTGGAGAGACAGGCCTTTAGGAAGTCGACCCGAGACTTGTCTTCGTCTGCTAGGCTGTCGATCAACTCGGCGTATCCTGGGACCGTTGGCTGTGGGTGCAAGTTGACTGCGGCGAACCTAGAAGGACGTCAGGTATTTAGCCATGAGACAAGGTAAGGGAGCTTACTCGGGGTGAGGACCCGTCAGCATCGCCTTGCCGCTTCCAACGCTGCAGAGTATAACGGCGGCGTTGCCATCTCCGCCGTCGACAGCGGTCTCGTCCTCGTACGAAGCCAGGACCTGGACCTTGTTCGTCTTGGTCGAGGCCGCATCGACGAAAATGCCGCCTCCATTGCAGTACGACAGCGTCTCGACCGGGACATGGCCGTCGAAGGCCTCCTGGGCGACCTTCAGCCGCACCACGCGCGCGCCCTTCTCGCTGCGATACTCGAACCCCCTGAAGGCGCCGCCGCGACACGTCCCCGGGAAGAAGCCCAGCTCCCTGCTGCCGATGACCTCCAGCGGCCGGTTGCCGACCTCGAACTCGCACCTCCGGCTTCCGTAGTAGCCGCCGGCGCAGAAACCCAGGTACGCGCCGCCGCGACGCACGAAGTCGCCGATGCGGCGGTTGCCATCGCCGTTGAGCGCCTGGCAGTAGCCGAGATCGGCGCCGCCCGGGAACACCAGCAGCGCGCACGTCGACGCCCACGGCTCCTTGAGCAGGACGCCTTCGGTGATAGGGATCACGGCGTAGTTGGGCGACAACAGCCGGCGCAGCGTCCAGATGCAGTGCCGGACCGATTCGACGGTGGTTCCGATGCCTTTTTGTTTTGTTTACCGGGTGAGCAAGAACCTCTGAGGAGAAGCTGGAGGATGTAAATATTAACCTGTGTAGACAAGCACGTTGAGCTTGCTGGGCGCCATGGTTATCGCCGTCGGCTTCCAGGGGTCGAGGATGCGAATATTTAGGTTGTCACTTGATCTCGCTCCGGCCTGGGCCAATTTTCCCTCTTCTCACACCACTTGACGCTTTTTCTCCTCGTTCAACCCGCACGACAGACACGTCTCAAGAAAAGGACGCTCAGCGATCCCGCGAGGACAGCAATTAAGAAAAAAAAAAAGGATGTCCAAGGAAGAAAGCGACGTCCAGCAGAAGGCGGCAGCGGAGGAAGACGACGACGAGCTGGACGAGTGGTAAGTCCCCGACTCTCCGTGAGAAAGCGCTGGATTCGGGGTTTTTTTTTTCGGGAGTCACAGCCACTAAGCCGTGGCCTTGCAGGGAGAAGCGGATCTTTAGTACCGGTTGTGCAGGTAAGTTGACAAGAGAAAAAATAAAAAAATTGGCTGAAAACCCCCCGAGGAATACTCGTAGGGGAATGATGAGGGGTTTTTGCGCTCTTTTCGAGCTCCGCGAGTATTCGGGGGGGACTTGTTGGATGTTGTTTGCGTTGAGAGACGGATTTGCTGAGACGTCATCATAGACGAGAATAGCAAGATGACGGAGTGCTACTATGAGAAGAGGGACTGGCGCGCTTGTGCTAAGGAGGTGAGTTCTATTTCTTTCTACCTTGTCTTTTTCCTTCTTATTTTACTGCGACCCATTGCGATCTTTTTCAATTGCATCTTGAAAGACTACAGAATATTATATTTCTACCGACGGTTGAGCTGATGGTGGGGCAGATGGAGGAATTCAGACGCTGCTGGAAGTCTCACGACAACGACAAGCGGACGGACTCCAAGGACACTTAGACTGGAGATATTATGAGGGCTGTAAGATGAAGCAGAGGGAAATGCATGTATTATTATGGAATGGGAAACGGGATTAATCGCAACTTCAATTATCCTCCTTGCTGAATTGGCCCGTATCAGGGTTTCATCTGTATACGCCAATGGGGGTTTGGGATGGTAACATTCGGCCGGGATATCGAGAATAAAGCAAATAAAACTCTCCAGGGCCAGAATTTTAAATATCAACTTACCTCGGGTTTCTCACGATTCTTTTGTGCTTCTATCTTGTCTTTCTGCAAACTGCAACCCAAGACTCATGTATACTTATCGACCAGTGCACACACTGTATACGCACTATCCCTATCGGATCTTTTATTCTCCGACATGCCCGTACGTCCCGCTCCATGACGCCCCGTCAGGTCTTTTTTCCCGTCTTAATCAGTTTGGTGAGAAAGCCGCCGCCCTCTTCGCACCGCGTGAACCGCGCCCAACTCGCATCCCCCACGCCCACCCGCCATCACCATGCTCGCCTCCCATCGGGCCTTCGCCGCCGCTCCCGGCCGCCGCTCAATTGCCTCCGTGCTGCGGTATTCCACCGAGGCTGCGGCTCCGGCTCCGGCGCCGACGCCTCCTCCCACCTTCAAGGCCGCCGTGCCACCTCCCGTGACGGCACCGAAGCCTCCCTCCAAGCTGCCCTTCAAACCCACGACTACGTTCAGGCCCACGTATGCCGCGAAGAAGGTCTTGACCACTCCCCCGAGCCCCGCGGCCGGCACGCCTGCCTCGAGAGCCTCGGAAATCCTCTCCTCGCCAGCAGATTTGAACCCCCCTTCCAGACCGGTGTCTGAAGCCTCCACCGGTCCAGTGCCTGCAGCAATCTCCAAGTCAAAGCCCACGTCCGACAAAAAGCCCTTGCTTATGCCCAGCTACTTACACTGGGATCCAAAACCACCACCTCTGGGCCCCAAAACCCAGGCGACGCCCCATGACATCAATTGGGGGACGAGCTTCTACGGTTTAGGAACCAATCCCGTCACTCCAGAGCAATTCGAAATTCTTCTACAAAGGACCAAGGTTGAAGATATCGAGGTCAAGCCCGATGGCATCATATATTTGCCTGAGATCAAATACCGCCGGAGACTGAACGAGGCGTTTGGACCTATGGGATGGGGAATTGTCCCTCGCGGCGACGCCGTGGTCGGGAAGGAGATCGTGACGCGAGAATTTGCCCTCATCGTTAACGGCTGGTAGGTTTCCCTTTGCGAAAGCCGAGTCATGTTATTCCCTTGATTGTCAACGACTAACTTGCCATCTTTTCAGCTTTGTTTCACAAGCCCAGGGAGTCAACAACTACTTTAGCGCCGAAGGGATCCCCCAGGCTGTCGAGGGCGCCAAGTCCAATGCTCTGATGCGCTGCTGCAAGGACCTGGGTATTGCGTCGGAGCTTTGGGACCCTGTTTTCCTCCGCTGGTTCAACAAACACCACGCCGTCTCTCAGTGGGTTGAACACACAGTGACCAAGAAGAAGCGTCGCTGGCATTTCAGGAAGGATGCCCCGATGGAGGTGCCGTATCCGTATAAGCTGGCATGAGGGAAGATAAAATCTCGAACGCATCGGAGCCTGCGAGCGATCGCTGCGAGGTTGGGAGCTGTTACGGACGATGCATAGACGCCGGATGGGACTTGTATGTATAGAAGCTTAGGGGGCCTTGCTTGGCCATATTGTATGATATGTTCGGGAAGGATATTGGGATCGTTGCGGTGGGGTGAGCGAGACCACGGCAATGATACACTCGGCGCACTGGGTAAATCGTGTATATGAACGACAGGGGACTTGTAGGATTTGGCGGAGTTAGCTTGGTCCCCAAATCCTAGATTGGGGAAGGAGAGACTAGAGACCCAATTCCAGTCTACAATACCAATACTTGAAGCGATTCTATTGTATGTATGAATGGTGCGAAGCGTATTCAGCAGAGAAGCGAGATGAGGCAACCCAATTCAGAAGACACCAGTAAAGCCCGAGGCACCAACGAAGTCCGAGGCATTACCCGGCCAAGTCTACCGTAACCTAAACTCCTATGAGGTCCAGTCTTGCTTGGGAGGCTGCTACCTCTCCATGCCGGAGCTGGTGCCTCCCCTGGTATCGCTGCCTCCCCATCCCCACGGCGCCCACGACGACGCTGAAGCACCTGGCGTAGTGCCGCTTCCGCCGGGTACGCGACGTCGCCGGACCGGGTCGCTATCGTCGGCGCTGCTCTCGTAGTCAATCTGCTCAAAGTCGGCCTCGCTCCTGCTCTTGCTTAGTCCGCTCCGGCCACTATAGGCGCTGGGCGGCCGCTGTGTAGGCTCGTCGTCTTCGGGGCCATCGAAGGTCATGGACGGGGCGCGGCGGTGGGTGCTGGCGCGGTCTTGGGCACGCTGGGTCTCGGTGCGCAGCTCTTGAGCTTCGCGGTCGAGGGCCGACAGCACAATGTTGAGGCGATCGCGCTGGGCGGTGATGAAGGTCATCTTCTCGTTGGAGTCGCGCAGGTGTGGGGGGATGAGAGCACCCGAGTTGGAGAGGCCACGGGCAGCTGTGGATGTGTAGTCCATGGTGGATGTCGCGCCGGACTCGCCCGCCATGGCGCCGGAGCTCGTGGCGGCGGCGACGGCGCTGGAGAGCAAGCTGTAGAAGTCGGAGCCGGGGTTAGCGGAGCCACCCCATTTGGCTGCTGGAACGCTAAACCGGGATAGCAGGGACTGGGTGTAGCTCTGGGGGCCGGCGGACTCGGGAGGGGGCGGGCAGGGCCTGGAGGGGGGGAGGCCGAGTACCTTTGTGCGGATGGCCTCGATGGCGAGCTTGAAGTAGGCGATGCCGGCGTCGGTAAGGCGGTTGTGGGCGCTGGTGATGAACTCGTCGATCTGGGCTTCGTTTTCGCGGAGAAAGGGATGGACCTGTTCCTCGTAGAGGTAGCGGGCGCCTTGGGTCTGGGGGAGGATGAGGTAGAGGAGGAAGAGGAGGCGGAAGTAGCCGTAGAAGGGGATCCAGGAGATGATGAACCAGACCCAGGACTCGGCGAGGAGGAAGCAGCTGATGACAACCCAGTACATGAGCCAGGGTGTCAACTCGGCGGGATCGGAGGTCTTGAGGGCCTTGTATGAGGCGAAGATGGGGAAGAGGAAGGAGGCGACGGAGCTGCGTTGTGTCTGGGTGTCAGCTTGGGTGAATCCGGGTCTCGGTGTGGTTTTGCCCGATGACGGATTGGGGGAGGGGGGGCTTACGATAAGAGCATGGGCAAGAGGTCGAACATGATTGCGACGGTCTGCGAAGCGAGCGAAGACGAAGAGAGAGAGAGACGGTCGCAGTGGTGGGTGGGATTCCGGATATATCGATGCTGATGCTGATGCTGAAGTGGAATGGCGAGACAGGCGAGACGTGGAAAGCAGGTGGAGGAGGGGAGCTTTTTGCGTCTCCGTCTTGTCGCGGGATGATATTATTAGAGAGAGAAGCGGAAGAGCGCGCTGGAGGAGGAGGAGGAGGAGGAAAAGGAAAAGGAAAAGGAAGAAGAGGATTGAGACTGTAGGTTCGTGGTTGCAGGAAGCAGGAAGATGGAAGGCACCTCAGGCAAGGCTGGTTTGGTTTAGATGGATCCAGGGTCGTCTTTCTCAGTTCTCAGCCACTCAGTGTCCAGTGGGAGCGCCCCCGGAGCATCCGCCTGGAAGCTGTAGGCGGGGGCGGGGCTGGTTCGGGTGGTAAGCTCTCACGCGGAGCGGTGTTGGTGGGGGCGAATGACCACTGTGAGACCCGGCTTGACCACTGTGAGACCTTGTGAGACCTTGTGAGACCCCGTAAAAGACGCAGCGGAGCTGATCACCTGGAGGTCCAAAGTCCAAAATAAAACCTCCCAATGCCGGAGGTTAGAGCTTGTGAGGCGACGGGAACCGGCCGCGATGACGTCGACGAGGGAGCTGAAAAAGATCAAAACTGAACTGATGAGGGTTGACTCCGTCACGATCCAATAGAACAGTTCTCTCAGCGGCCTTTTATCCCTTTCAAACAAACCCCTAGGAGAACACGATTTCTTTCTTGTCTGCACACGTTTGTTTGCGCGGCCTTGGACGTGTCTATGCTCCCCATTCACGGGTGCCTAGTCGCCGGAGATGGACGAGCATCCATCATCAGCCGCCGGATCCGCGAAAGCTGAACTCGGCTCATCCTGCTGTATACGGCCGAGCTGACGAAGCTGAACACCTCATTGTTGATGATATGCAGGTATCTACGGATAATCCATAGTGCATATCCTGTCGACATCCGGCCAACCGGAAAGCCGCTGGCGACAATGCGACAATGCGACGGGATGCTGCGAGGTGATGCTCCTGCTGGTCATGATACTATCATCTAGCAGAAATACACACTATAATCATTTCTTCGTCGTAGCTAAACTCTGAATTCTGCTTATGGTAGTCTACTAGCCTCTTCCGTCGGTTGCTTACACACTCCACCGGCCTCGGCTCCAGCATCGTTGGAAGATGCAGGCATCTAGTCTACGCCGCCAAGGCATCCTCGTCCACCCAGGCTGCTGCCAAAAAACAAAAAAAAACAAAAAAAAAAC